>JACXIX010000027.1:831134-1158113 GCA_014737535.1 Bombus cullumanus
CTTCGTTCGGAAGGTGAGGGAAATTGACATTGCTGCTAATTGGTTAATCTCCATATCGGTGGTTAGAAAAGATGCTAGTCGCCCTCCGGGGAAGGTTGCTAGTGGGGGACGACGCTGTTCGTGAGGAACAGATCTCTCCTCGCTTCCCGTAGTTGGGACAAGGACTGTTTATTTGTTTGAAGGACTTTAGTTAACTAAAATCTTGAGATTTATAGCGGGCCCTCAAGCTCGCCTAACACGTACTGCGAAGACGCATCGACATCTGGCAATCGTCTTACTCAACGAATAGGATCTGCACGTGGCGTGCTACGGGACGGAGACTGTTGGACTGTTTACTGTCAAGTGGTGCAACTATTTCCTTTTTCAAGGAGAGCTATGCTATTGTTCCATACTCTTGTTAAACAGACGTTCATCCCTCGACCGCGGCCACGTCTGGCGACAGATTGTCCCCTCGAGCCCAAGCTCACTATCACAAATCTCGAACAACTACACTCGGATTGAATTACAACAATTGCTTAATTACGGCTAAGGTAGAATCTAGATTAAAGTGTTAAAGGACTTTCCAAAATTCCAAAGGGAAGGCTCCGGTGTTCCAGTATCTCCGACATATATATATATATATATATATATATATATATAACTTAATTTTCCTACAAAATCAATATAGCGATCAGGAGTATACCATGGCATAGCTGACAAAAAAGATGACCTATTAATAGAGTACTTTAGATTGTTTAGAGTATAACGGAAAAGACAAATATATATAATAAATAATTATGTATATAATACATATTATACATGTGAATGTATTAATTTCTATATATATATTTCTATATATATTTCTATATATATTTCCATATATATATATTCTATATATATAATTATATATATTAATTATATATATATATATATATATATAAACACAGTAACAACCTCCTACTTTCAGAAGCAACTTTCACCAGGGGCCGCCAATTTCTATTATGAATTTAAAAAATGTGAATATTTGTTAAAAATCACGTGACACCACAATAATCACTGATCGTCATCGTGTTAAACTACTTGGAAAGTTCTTAGCTTTTCCAGAAGTGGAACATGGTTATTTATTATAAACCTTGAAATATTTATTAACATTTATTTATTATTTATTTATTATTTCCTATTTGTTATTTATTTAGTTGCAAAAGTAATGAATTGCTGAATTTAGCAAACTTTTCTAGACAAACGCTGGTTGTTTAATGAAAAAAGTGTTTTTTAATCAAAAAAGTTTCGTATCGATGGAAAGTACGCTAAGAATGTTGCACTTAGTTGATTAGAGAAAATGAAATACTTCAAAATTTTGCAAAGAGTGCTTGAAAAAATCAATTTCTAAAGAAAGACAAAAAATTCTTCAAGAGAATCGTGAAGTTACATAACAAGTTGTCACCATAGAAAATAGTGCATGAATTTCTATTTTATAAAAGTAAATTACCTTCATATTCTTCGCAATTTTGTTACGAACTTTTCATAAAATTCTACTCATACTTTTCTCTGTCTTTATTGTCAAATTTTAGTCAAAGTTTAGTCATAAATTCTGAGAAATGCTTATCTTTTGGACATATTAAGCTGGTTTAATCTATAAATATTGATATATGTATATATGTACATGAAACTGTTTGTTTGATGTTTCAAGGCAGGACAATATTACAGATTCAATTTTGTCTTATTAACAGTTGTTATCAGGTAATATGAAGTCTATCAATACTTCAATAATGTTTTACTTGTGCGATAATTTAGAAAATACCCATCATAAGATGTTGTTGAGAAACAGTGTTACTTAATTAATTCCAAAATAAATTAATAAATTCCATTTTATTTTGTTTCTTAAATCATCACATCTATTGAGTGTTTGATAAGTTGTATGATGTCTTGTGGACTATATCATATTGTCTACTCTGACAAAATAATTACATCTAACAAATATTATTTAACAATACATTATTATTACATTACTATTCACATTATTAGTCACATTATTATACATTATTAGTCACTAAATTCTGAATGATTTCACATATTTGTGAAATTGTGTATTTAACGTGCCAACCTAATACATATAATAATGAAAGGGAAGCACTTTGTAATATAATAATTTTCAGAATTTATTTGTCATTCATATATGTATGATTTATTTCAAATAGTGCAATATCATACACAGGTACTTGATAATATTCTCTGAATAATTCTCGAAACTTCGTAAAAATTAAAATAATACTTATTTATATGTATTTCTCTACGAATGGGTAGTTACTTCTACAATATGTACAAAATTTGCAATGTTAATACTTAATAAGAAGTGTTAAGTAAATTGATAAAATATCTAACTAAAAAAAAAAGGAACTTTAATATACATAAGTACATGCATTAAGATTGCTATCGTTCGTAATTAATTAAAATATTTGATATTGTACATCAGCATTGTAATATTTAATTTTATACTGATTAACGAATCTAATTCCTGTCAATGATTAAATTCACTACTTTGGAGCAATTATGCTCTACAAGTCTTCGAATTAAATCAAAGAACGGATTTAATTATAGTCCATTAAAATCCTCATATATTACCCACTTAATCACTGCATACTTATAAAATATTCAATTTATCCTCCATCTACCTTGGGAAAACTCTTGTTAACAAGCATTCTGCAACAAACCACATTCCCTTTACATAATTACATATCAAGTATGATCCAAATTGCGTGCTTATTCCATAGTAAATGCCTTAATCTAATTGTAAAGTCTTAGCGATATTAATGTCGTAAAGTTAAATACTGTTTATTAATCATTCTTAAATTATATATAACTAGATGGTTTATGCTTAAGCAAAGAATATGAATATTTTTCTGAATGCAACTAAAGCAATTGAATCTAAACTGAGATTCTTGTGCATTCTATGTATCTTTATGTCTTTAAATCTCTCATAATTGTGCGTAATTATATATGTATGTATAAGTAAAAAATAAAATTTTTTTAAATTTTCGTTTCTTCACAAATTTTACGGCTAATGTTCTATCATAAAAAAGAAAGAAAAATAATTATCAAATAAGTTATAATATCAAAAATAGATACGAAATATTATTTAAAGAATTTCATTATTAAAAACTTTCATAGAATTTTGAATATTGCACATTAAACACACTTCATACCGTAAAAAAGGATAAAAAATCTTGTTATGACTTAGTTTTCATTTCTACTGTTAGAAATTATTATAGCGATAAAAGAATTACAAAAAATGATACTTTTATCCTTTTACAAATCGTAAATCTTTTATTCACTTTAAAATTCAGCGCACGGTACCTAAATTGCAGAAAAAGAGAGATACATATATTCCTTTAGCACGTAATATTATATTTCACATGTTTCTTCGTGATTTACGAATAGCGTATATATTATCAATTTGTTCTTATTGTGCGCACAATCAATAATAATTATTATTTGAACTTGATCAATCTTATAATTAGTCACTTGTAGAAATTTTGCTAATTAATTTTCACTAGAACGACGAAAATGTAACGTCGCTCAAAAGCCAGGAATCTGCCGACCTCAGGATATGTAGACGACACCTGGTCATGCGATAGTGTAAGGTCGTCCGAAAGCCAGGAATCTGCCCCCCACCCGTGAAATATGTGAATCATAGCAAAAAAATAAAGATCCCAGTTCTTTAGTCAGTAAGATAGTCTGTATTTCGCTATTGAAGTGTAACGTTGTCTTATTAATAAAGTATACGAACGGGCTAATTGCTCATTCGCCCCTTTTTTTATAATACTTCGTCATTTGTTACGTGACATTTTTGGCGATCCTGCCAGGATCCATTCGGTTCAGTGTAAACGAAATTACGATTTCGGCGTACGCGCATCACTGGAGATTGAAGGATCAGCGGACCTCTTCATAGATCAGCTCACTTTGCGTGAAAACGACTTCTACGGAAAGCGGACTACGGTCATCACTAAAACTAAAACTGGTCAGAGCAACATTCACGAAAAGAAGAATACCCAGGTAAAGAACTGGATTCTTTTAAGCACTATCGTACTCATCGCAACAGCTACAATAGTACAGACTCCGACGACAGTACAATAACCATTATAAGCAAAAGATCGGAAGACACATCTTTTGCTAGCTCTATGGCTACAGGTGTGGATCCAAATATTCGGGCCATACTAGACGCTATGCAAAAACAAACCGAAAGACACGAATTAGCTTTGAGTAACTTGCATAAACTAATACACGACGAAAGTCAACAACGCGTTAGAGAGATTGAACTCTTAGGTAGGAGTCTCGCTGAACTGCGAGTAGGAATCCAGTCAGTTTCCACATCTGAATTCAACTCCATTATAGCTGAAGACGCTAGTGCTAGCACTATTCAGAGAAAGCGACCACCTGTTCCTAAAAAGACTGAAATAAAACCTGACGAAACGGACAATGCGGACAGTGAAGAAGAAGTAGTAAATCATGACAATCCCATGTACAATGCAAAAACCTGCCTAGATTTCATTCCTATACTCAATGGACAAGATGATATAGGAGTAGAAGGCTTTATTAAACGGGTAAAAGAAGCTCGAGCCGAGTGTCTAGAAAAACGCGCATTATTACGCCTAATTTTGACACAAAGAATCATCGGAGAAGCAGAACGCAGTATCCGCCATACTGAAATTGAGAATTATGAAGACCTTTTTGAAAACCTCAGAAAATTTGTGTCCGTGAGTATTACATCCAACGGAGCTCGCGATAAATTGCAACGTACGCGGCAAAACTTTAACGAATCGGTACACAGTTATGTGAAGAGGTTCCGACACAACCTCAACGAACTGATATACGCACTCCAACACGAAATTCGCGATCCAATACGTCGAGCAGTTGCTATAAATCTTGAAACTGAACGTGCCACCAAAGTGTTTATTCTAAATTTGAAGCCTGAAATGGAAATACGTACATCGGCCGCAAGACCGAAGAATCTCCAAGAAGCACAAGATACAGCTTTCGAGGCAGAGTTATTTATAGGGGAAATCGAACGCAACAAGAACATAGCAAGAGGAAGAACATGAGTCAACCAATTGCGAGAGCCAAACCCCAATTCCAAGGAACATCCAATGCAAGAAGAAATACCATGCTTGGCAATACCGCACAACCAAATTTAATAAATCCATCTACTGAAACAAAAATGATAATGGAATGACCACCGCCCAAATGTTTCAAATGTAATCAAACGGGACATTTAGCCAACGCTTGTAGTCAACAGCGAAATTTTCCACTAGCCAGCCAAAAAAACTTACCGCCTCCGAGAAATAACGACGGACGAAGAGGATATGAATCCCGAGGAAGAAGCGGAAGAGAACCAACAATACGAATTAACGCCATCACTGGAAGACTCCTCACAATTACCATCGGATCAAAACTTAGACTAAAACGATATTTAATAGACACTGGTGCCGGAATAAACATAGTTAAACGCTCAAAAATCATTTCCACTCCGTTAAAAGGCGACAAGAAAACATTCTTTATGGGCTATGACAAATACGAGACAGATGAATACGTTTACCTTAGAATCTGTGACAAAAGAAACAAATTTTAGATAGTACCTGACGACTTCCCACTAATTGAAGACGGAATCATAGGGTTACCAATGCTAGAAAACTATCGATACAAAATTACAAACGACCAAATCCAACTCAAGGATCATGTATTCTTATTTCAGCCACCACAGGTCTTTCTCCAGAACAAACCAGAGTCGAAACAATTTATCTGGACAAGAGACCAACGCAAATATGCTTCTGCAACACTGGTGAGCAACCAATACCAATTTCTAATGATCTTTCTAATGAAGTTGATCTCGAACAAATTCAAAAATTCAAAAATATAATTAGAACGAGCCATATTGAAAACAACTTCCGCATTCCTATCGAAAAATTCCTCCACTATATTGACGTATTCAGCTTAGACACAGACACTTTACCATGCACCGATTTAACAAAACACACCATCACGTTGAAAGAAAACAAAATCATAAACACAAAATCTTACAGACCACCCGAGGCACACAAATTAGAAATCGAAAAACAAATCAAAGAAATGTTAAACAAAAACATAATCGAAGAATCAGATTCACCGTACAACAGTCCCATATGGGTAATCCCCAAGAAACCGGACGCCTCCGGAAAACAAAAATGGCGCATGGTGATAGATTTCCGTAAATTAAACGAATTAACTCATCAAGACGCGTACCCTTTGCCAAACATTGACGATATACTCTCACAATTAGGAAACGCGAAATTCTTTTCCGCACTAGACCTCTCTTCTGGCTTTCATCAAATACCAATGGACGTAACATCTAAAAAATATACAGCTTTAGTACGCCTCAAGGACACTTTCAATACAATCAAATGCCATTTGGATTAAAAAACGTCCCAGCTACATTCCAACGCATGATGGACACAGCACTTCGCAGTTTATTAAATAAATATTGCTTCCTTTGTTTAGACGACATTATAATATTCGGAAGTACGATTCAACAACATAACGATAACCTTGCAATTGTATTACAGAGATTAAGAGAATTAGGACTAGAGATTTAACCAGATAAATGTGAATTCTTAAAACCTGAATTAGAATACCTTGGACACATTATCACACACGAAGGAATAAAACCAAACCCGAAAAAGATAGAAGCAGTCAAAGAATTCAAAATTCCCAAAAACACAACCGACGTAAAATCATTCTTAGGACTAGCAGGATATTATAGAAAATTCATACGTAACTTTTCAAAAATAGCCAAACCTCTAACCGACCTGATAAAGAAAGACACACCCTTTCATTGGACAGACAAACAACAAGATAGCTTTCAGACCCTTAAAGACGCATTATGCAAAGCCCCGGTATTGACATATCTCAACTTTAGCAAAACATTTACATTAACAACCGACGCCTCTAACGAAGGAATAGGTGCTGTTCTTTCACAAAACGACCATCCTTGTTGTTACATCTCCAGAACACTAAATCCCCCGAAAGAAATTACTCAACCACTGAAAAAGAACTTGCAATCGTATGGGCAGTAAAACGTTTAAGACAATATTTGCTAGGCAGACATTTTCTCATAAGAACCGACCATCAAACTTTAACTTGGCTTAAAAACTGTAAAAACCCCTCATCACGACTGATTAGATGGAGATTAAAGCTAGAAGAATACGATTACGAAGTACAATACCACAAGGGAAAAGATAACACGGCTGCTGGACGCACTCTCGAGACAAACTATCCACAATTTGACGACTGAAGACGATCTCCTTGACGAGTATAACAGATGGGAACAAGACACCGACACACTTCCTAAACTACTAAAGATAGTCCCCAACGAAAAATCCTTCTTCCAAATAACAAAAGAAACTTTAGGACCCTACGACAAAGAGAAATGGTTAAAGAAAATCGTAGAAGCAGCTACAAAACATAAAAAGTTAGGCATAGGAGACAAAAACTTCGATGAAATCGAAAAGGCGCGAATAAAAGCTTTTTTGATGTATGTTAACGACAAAATAGAAGAGATAACCTTTGCATATGACCCGATTTAAATTCTAACAGACGAACAAGTTGACGCGATTATAAAAGAAAACCATAACGATGTTTCAGGACACTTAGGTATACAGAAAACTTACGCAAAAATCAAAGAACGATTTAAAATCCCACATTTGTTCTCAAAAGTAGAGGAATTTATAAAAAAAATTGTGTAGCATGTCAAAAACAGAAACTTGTCAGAATCCGCGCGAAAGAAATTCCCGTAATACCTCAAACCCCCACTGAACCAAACGATTAATAGACGCTATAGGTTCAATCAGCAAAACACTTTTCGGAACCTTAGATTCTGACGACTTACAATTGATAAACCAGAATATCGACAAACTATTTAGTGAAGGAAACGAATTAAAAACCATTGTAGCTAACCAAACCGCCCTAATTAGGAAAATCCTAAACACCGACAGCCTAAAACAATTAGAAAAGTAAATGCGGATATACAAAATAAAACAAATCGGGTAAACAAGCTAGGACTTCTAACAGTCAAGACTATTTCTATAGAAAGCGCTTTGTCAGATCTACACTTTCAACTCAATGAAATATTCAATTTAATTTTACTAGGAAAACAAGGAATTATTAGCCCCCGGATCATAAATCATCATACTTTCTTAGAACAATATGCTAAGACTTTAGGAAATCACATCATAAATAAAGGATTTTCACCAGAAGAAAATAATTTCCAAAACATTTTAGACGTCTCTACACTCACACTGTTTGTCCAAAGTGAAAAGATCTTTAAAATTTCAATTCCAACAATAATTGACTCAGAATGGGAAATAGAACAGGTATACCCCATACCGACTCAAGGGAATGGAGCATTTCTCGCCCCATTAATTGAACATCCGATATTTTTCACTTCAGGATTATCTTATATGAATGTAGACCAGATGTATTTGGACAAGCAATGTCGAATCAAGCACGAATTGTATATTTGCAAACAATCTCAACCCATACATGATAGACGTTCAAAACACGATTGCGCATCCGAAATAATTAGTGTAGACGATATCATAAGATTTTGTAAATTCACAGTCTATAAGATCGTAGAAATAACTTTTATACCACTCAAAAACGAAAATCACTACATAGTTATACCAGAAAAACCAATAGAACTCAATATATTCTCTAAAGAAGGACATCAAATTGTCAAACTGAAACAACCCTCTCTGTTAAAAACTAGAATAACTGTAGATATATTGTACGGGGACAACCATATGAGAATCAGTGGCAATCCCAAGAGCATTTCTTACGATATTAAGATCAAAATTGTAAATATAACTAACAACGTAGATTTATCCTCAATGCTCGATATCTTAGAAAAGACTCCTAAAGTGATGAGCAACCTAAATGGTTATACTGATACCTTGAATCAAATAGAAGATAGAGCCAATCAATTAACTTTTTCGCACAGAATGACACAAATTAAAACTTGGGGTCTCACTACGTTGCAAATAATAGGATATATATCCATTGGACTCATATGTTTGTACCTGCTTAATAAGATAGAACTGTCAAAACTATGTATTCACATATTTTGCTGCAAAATTGAGAAAAACGCTGTTAGTAACACACCTAACGTTAGTATTGCAACACCCTCCGCCCCTATAAACATTTACACACCGAAATTACCTTCCCAACCTGGAACAGAAAGAGAATCAAGAGTAAGTTTTGAATTATCAACACCGCCCAAGGCCAAATTCCATCCATCGATTCTGAAGAAACGCAAGAACTTAGAGGACTAAGTTCACTCTACGAAGGGGGGAGGGGTGTAACGTCGCTCAAAAGCCAGGAATCTGCCGACCTCAGGATATGTAGACGACACCTGGTCATGCGATAGTGTAAGGTCGTCCGAAAGCCAGGAATCTGCCCCCACCCGTGAAATATGCGAATCATAGCAAAAAAATAAAGATCCCAGTCCTTTAGTCAGTAAGATAGTCTGTATTTCGCTATTGAAGTGTAACGTTGTCTTATTAATAAAGTATACGAACGGGCTAATTGCTCATTCGCCCCTTTTTTGTAATACCTCGTCATTTATTACGTGACAAAAACACGAGATTTTCAGAAAGTTTTATACATAAATAAAATCTTGAATAAATTTATTTGTAACATATTGCATTATACTTATTTGTGCATATAATCGATTATAATTATATTTTATTTATTTGTAAATATTAGGTCATCTCATAAGTTCGTGCCGTCTTTCGAGCGGTTATATATGTTAAGATTGTTTACATAACTTTCAGTTTCATGAAAAAATGTAATCCCCCTCTCGTTGTACAACTTCTTCCCATTTTTCAAGTGCATTGGTCTCTTATCGCCGTATGTTTATAAATCGACACATGAAATGTATACACGACTTATGGGATGACCTAATAGATGCTAATATATAATGCAACTGTATATAATTTCACAACACAAATGACTCTATAGACTGTAACGAATTTCCAATACATTATTTATTTAGTCACATCCTCACTTTTTTTTTCATTTTACGTCCTTTTTCACTCACTTCAGACAACGTATGAAGACATTCCTAAGACAGATTCAGTCACGTTTGCGCTGAATTCTTCTTTCAGAGCCTAATTTCAAATGTTCAACTCTTCTTTCTACCTTTAACACTCAGAATTACTTGAGATTATAAACATTCATATATCCACATTCCAATTCCCATATTCTTTAATTCAATTCTCCTCTCTTTCTTTCCTTTTTATTGATATCTTGCTTTTTCCCTTACTACTGCTATTTTATCCATTTTCTATCTGTTGAACTAAAATAAATAAATGTTTTGAGAAGTTTCGTAAAACATCAATACATAGTACACTTAAATATGCTCTTTTTATTATTCTCCTTTTAACTATTAATATATTATCCATTTTCTGTTTTTATAAGTTTTAGCCATAGGTCTACCTCTAGAAACAGAAGTTAACAACTTCGGAAAATCTCGTAAAACACCAATAGTTCGCTCAAAAATATCCCCTTTTACTTAAATAATCAAATATACTCTATTCTACCTAAACATCACAGAATCTTTACACTCTTTCAAATTCAACATACCATACATAACCCATACCATAAAAGAACACCAGAAACTCAGCCTACAACATCACAAATTCCTCAACACAACAACCAAGCACAAGAAAAGGAACTCGTTTTTATCTCCTCGTCCGTAAAAAGTACTCGGCCCCGAAAAAATGGACGTAGAGGAGAAAAAATTGAGGCAAAAGGTAAAAAAGAATGCAGCTCGCAATTAAGTGTCCTCGGTACGGCCTGCAATCAAAGAGGCTGGCTTCGCGGAATTGTAACTGCACCGCATGCCAGCTGCTGCATTAGCTACATGCAGCTCGAAGCGGCTCGGCATTTGTAGTGGGGTTGCTGCAATGCGCAACGGCCACGCCAGGACCACACCGTTTTACCCAGCGTGTTTAGGAATTTCATTAAACGTTTCATATGACGAATTAGCCATCTTGAGATGAGGAGAATGGGAGAAAGGATGAGGGGTAGGTTGGTAATTAAGACAGTTTTATAGCGAGTCTTCGAAACGAGGGAAAAGGTTTCTTGACGAGTGAAAAAAGTAAGTTTGAAGAAAAAAGGCAGAGCATGGAAAGGCGTGTATTGTCCAAATTGTCATTCGGGATATTTTCTAGAAAAATGTGGATTTTTAAGATATAGCTTCCTTGCCCCTTAGTTTGAATTATTGAAGATAAAAATGTGATAGGAAAATTTTTGTAGATATATATATATATATATATATATATATATATACATATATATAAAATATATATATATATTATAGTTTATACAATGAGGTGTGTAGTTGTATGAATAATCGGGCATTTCATGAAAATCGATATCTGGTCGTCGTATACAATTCTAAGGAATAGTAGGGCAGAGGTTTCTTACGGTACTAGTGGTAACGAGTAAAACGAGTGTATTTCCAGAAAAAATATTAATGTGTATTGTGTACAAATATGAAGAAGAATTCTAATAACGGATATTTTTTAGTAGATAGTTTTTTTATGACTGGGTTGAATTATTAAAGATAATTGCAAGAAGTGGATTTACTAAATTTTAAAAATGCATTTTGTTTTTTTAGAAAAATATGAACAAATTTTCAGCAATTTGTGTGTATTATGTAATGATTGGAAGTGTAATAACAGAAAAGAAGACTATATAATCCACTATTTCCGAGATATATTTTGAGCGAATCTGCAAAAAGGAATACAACATGATGTGAAGATATTCTGTTTGTAAGCTTAAGATTATATTACGCGTTTAATGAAGTTTAATGGAGCGTAGGAATTCTGGAACATTATCAAATGACTTTAATTTATAACGAACAATAGATAGGCACACGAACATTCTGCTTTAATAAGACTAAAATTATTACGTTTATGGTTTTCGTATTATTGAATTATCCGATTCATTTTTTTAAACTTGATGCAGAAAAACGAATTTTGTCGAACGAATATCTTACTACTCCATTAGATTATTCAGGGTTCTGTTGAATAATATGTACAAATGAGCATAAGGTGATTCCTTATAAGAAAAAAGAAAAAGTAAAAAAGGAAAAAGATGTGTAATAAAATTTTTTCATTCGAGGAATGTTTCAATTCACTTGATAAATTTTTAATCTCCATTTTCTCGGATACATATCCTATACAAAAATTTTGTTCCCCATTTTCTTCTTATTTTTTCATAACGAATCAACTCACGTCTGCTTGTACGTGTTATTTGTCCGAATTCTGCACAGAGAATTACATACTCGCGACAAATAAAAATCGTCGCCCGCTCGCGGTAAATATATGTATATGTAAATATATGTATACATTTGTATACATTATATACAATTGTCGTACATCTGACAGTGATCATTACCTTGTGATATGCATGTAAATATACAGGATTCGGCCGAATAACATGTAAAAGCGGACATGTGACTCCTTGTGGGAAAATAACAAATCATTTGAAGAAATATCATTCTATACAGGGTGGTTGGTAACTGGTGGTACAAGCGGAAAGGGGATGATTCTACGCGAAAAAAGAAGTCGAAAATATAGAATAAAAATTTTTCGTTTGAGGCTTTGTTTTCGAGAAAATCGACTTTGAATTTTCGCTCGGTACGCATGCACTTTATCACGTCTCGTTATAACGAGTACCACTAGTTACCAACCACCCTGTATATAAAATAAGAAACTAAGTAGGGAAGTGATATACAAATGTACATAAGGAGGAATTAATGTAGGGAATGATATACATATATGTATGTACAGTGCACACATAAAAGTTCACTTTCTAGAATTTTCACTCACAAGAATTGTAATAAATTTTTAAGATAGTTTCACTGTTCGAATCGAATATGAGTAGGTTTTGATCATTCAATCAGATATCCATTCAGATATTCAATCAGATACAATGCAATATTATTTCTACAGTTTTACGAACATATAAAGTTTCTAACAATTCCAAAATCAATAAACGTTTCACCTACTGTAAATACAAAATTAAGAAATGCGCAAAAAGACGATAATAAAATAAGATAATACAAGATTTACATTTATTTTAGAAAAAGAAATTTAATGAGTCTAGGAATCTGTACCAACGGCAACGGTTAAATCCTGACTGTGTCTGCGATTACGAACATTTAAACAAATTTCTGAGGAAAAACCTCCGAAAATTGAATCCTGACTAATCGTGAGAGATCAACATGGAAGACAACAAAGTTCTCGTTCTTGTGAGACAGAAAGAGATGAGTGGAATGTCTGTGGGAGACATTCGTAGTACGTCACGCATATGGGGAACGATGATCTTGTTTCCCATGTTGATTTTTCCCGACTCAATCTTGAAGTGATTTTCCCTAGGCTTCGGTATATGAGCGTCGAGACCTGTTTATATGATCGCGTGCGCGATCGTGCGGCCAACGGGAAAAACGCGGCGGTCTTCGACTGGCACGCGACGAGAAAGTCTGTCTTATTATAACATTTTTTGATTAGATTATTCCTAAAGTTTCTTTGCTTGTTTTCTCTCTTCTGAGGAATCCCGATCCTTCTGACATAGTTTTTTAAAGTAATAGTTTTTTAAAGTAGTATTTAAACCAAAACTTAATATCCAGTAATCATAAACGTTAAAATGCTGCAATAACTTCCATTTAATGGTATTTGCAATTCTATATGCTTCTATATTTTTAAAAACACATAAGTTCTCACAGCTCACTGGAATTTTATATATGTACGTACCTGTATTCCGAAAAATTGATATTCGTCCAACCATTCGTTTCACTATATACGATAAAAATCGCAATCGAGTAGATTTCGAAGAAACAATTTTTATTTCGACTGATCTTCATTTAAATAAATTATAACAAAAAGAATTAATGGACATTTAAAATACAATCGTATATCCAACTACAATACTGTGATCGCTATACAATGATAATTTATACACTTACTATTTACATACAAGACATTCACATGTTTTTTATTTTTTATATTATCTTCGTCCTTTCTTATCATTGATTTAGTCCTCGTTTTATTGCGATAATATTCATCGATCGTTACAGTTATTATTATCAATTATCGTTATCGTTACAATTATCATTATTATCTTTATATCGTAAACGTAGCACGTTGACGCTTGTACACACGAAATTGAACGACGCGATGCAGGCGAAATTCCGCGATGTGAAAATTGCACGTCACATGATCATGTTTTTTTTGCTTTGTGACGCGCGTTTGATTGTCTATAGTATGTATTTCGTACGATTACATCTAAATTTCTTTCCTCCTATTATCATTTCCATTGCTTTTTTCACGCAGTATGGACGAAAGCACGCGATTTTTTAAATATAGAGAAACTGCAAGATTTCAAAATTACGAATTTTTTAAAGGAAATTATAGAATTCCGATAGGTAACAGAAATTTTATTTAAAATTTGGTGTCAGATAATATTTAAAATAAATATGATTGTTTGAATTGGTAAGAAATTATGAAATGTTGAATTTTAACATCAAAATAAGGTTTATTTATTTGTTATGCTTTTCGTATTAAATATCTAGCATAATAACGACCAAAATATCAGCGTAATTTATTTCGATAAGAATTTATATGAGAACGAATAATTTTTGTATTAAGAGCTTGCAATTTCTGCAGTTTGATGTGCGTACTCTTTAATTATGTCACATGTCAAGAAGAATTATCTTCAGTGGTATTTAGTATGAGTATCCATGTAACATAAAAGAGAAAGAAACAGAAGAAAAATGTTTGAAATAATGTATCACAACTCTAAACATTATACATATAGTAAATATTTACACAACTAAGAATTTAACAATATGTTTAAGAGTATGCTATCAAACAATTTTATGGACCATATAAAAAAATGCAATAATAATTCTTTACTAAACTAACTCCTTCATAACACTATATGACTCAAAAATACCCACATGTATCCTTCCTTTGAGTTTTAATACTCCTTCATTTGTATAAGTACATCTGCATTAAACAATTTACATACCTCAGTAACAATTCAAAAGTTTCTAGGTTTCAAATTAAAAAACGTATAATCATCAGTGTTCGAAAGAAAGATTTTAATTGCAGAAAGTTAAAAGTCCAATTAAAAGTAATCTTTCTTTAGCACAGAAAAAGAAGATAATTGGAAGATTCTACAGAAATTGTCAGTTAAGAAATATTTTTATGTCTAAAAATTTAATAATTTCATAATTTAAAATTTATCCAGGCAATCACTTGCCAATTTTTCAACGCCACATATCGTAACAAATTAACACTTATTGGTCTCAACACGAAGTAAATTCATTAAATAGCATAATTTAAATGACATTTTCCTATGATCCCTTTGAACTTTAATTCTGTATAAATTTAGTGGTGATAAAACTACATTCTTCTCGACCCGTGACTCGTCACTTTATCATTACAAAACTTTTAGCCACCATCTCGTAACTTTCTCGTCTCGTACAATGTATTCATTGTGACACATTTAAAATACCTATACTAGAAAGTATGTTTTACATTTCAAGATCTGGTCGACTTCCCCAAGGGAAGTTAAACAAAAAGAATTACGGCATGTAAATTAAAACAAAAAGAATTACAGCATGTCTCTGCATTTCTTTTTCGCGATGCCGTACTCACCTTTTGTATATTAGTGAAAAGTCTGTTGTATTCGCGAAGCATTCTATTGTCTTCCCTCTTTTTACGATTTGTCGCACTCTTAGCATACGAAGGAACAATTATGAACGATTATCTCGCGACGATTCGAAACATTTTATTTTATTTATCACACACAATTATCGCTTATTATTGCTTGCTCATCGTTCTGAATCATGGAGATTCAGCGTGAACGAGAAAATGGTTGCTATATACATGTAATACTTTGATGATAGCTACGGTGGAAGTTGGTAACTCGCTCTCTTATTTTCAGCTTTGCTTCATCTTTTAACACGTTGGCTTCCACGCAAATTTTATATACCTACGTATTTTACCCTGGGAGTTGCGATACATCGAAATATACTGCGCCATAACATTTAATTTTTGCAAAATATTATATTGCCCTTGCGCACTTTTTTCTGACAATGTTATCTATCTAAGTCAGTCACATCTTAGAAAATTCGTTAATCCATGAAGTTTATCTTATTTTAATCATTCTAATAAATTTAGTAACTTGGCAACCAACGTGTAAAAAATAGTTTATTTTAATACCTTTATTTTTTACTACAAAAATTTATCAACTTAATTTAGTTAAGCGTAATTAGATTTGAAAAATATAAAACAAGAATCTTTGTCCCTATATTTAGGTTCAGTTCTTTAACTGTTTCTTTCCAGCTTTCACGAAGTTTGTATTTATCAATATTTACATATTTAACCACGTTTTGCTTGAAATTTTGATTTCCCACTTTTGTAAATTTATAATAATTATTAATGCTAAAACTATCGACCTGTAATATGAATCGAAATATATAATAAACAGATGATTATAGTATATAATAATATTTCCATTTCAATAAAAAGCGGCACTAATTGTGTCAAAATTACTTGCCTACTTTCAGTAATTGAAAAAATAAAAAAATCTAAAACTTATTTTGACAGATTTTTTAATTTGTGCGTTAAATAAATAAATCTCTATTATTTGATATCTCACATGTGTGGAATTCAACCCATGAAATGGGGTATTGTAAAGACCCTACAAAATACTAAAATACATTTTCTAGTAGAATTTTGTTTGTAGAATTGTCTTTCTCCTCTTCTAAAGTACAAATTTATGAGAAAATACAAAAAGATAAGGAAATTTTATACCATTCGTTTATTGAATTCCACAGAAGTATGCCGAGTAAAATCTGTGTTTTAATCCTGTGTCCATTTAAAGAAGCACGAGAAAAAATAAAGTTTCATTCAGCTGATTCATTAAATTTTATAGTTCAGTGCCCAATAAAAGCTCTTTGCTAAAGAACATTTAGAAGAGTACAAGAAAAAAAAAAAAGAAAAAATTCATAAAACTTGCTCATCAAACAGTTTTCCAGTTGTCAAACTAAATCCATATTTGGTATCTGTACGTTTATAAAGATACAAAGGAAAACAGGAAAATTCTATGAAGCTCATTGAGCCAATTTTACATTCAGAGAAACGAGAAAAATAAAAAAGTTCCATAAAATTGGTCCACTCAATTTTACAGTTAAAAAATTCTCTATTTGTTAAATTACATTTCGAGAAGCACGAGAAAAAAATAAAAGAATTTTGTAAAGTTCGTACCTTCAATTTTATGATAAATAATTCAACAAAATATCTACGGTCTCCTTTTTCATTTTTCAAATAAATTCAGACACGAAATAAAGAATACTCTATTCTATTGAGGTTCCAAAGATTAATCAATCACTAAATTACTTTCCTTCCACCGCAACCGCGATTCTACCAACGTAATCACATTCCCATCAACACTCGTATTGTTACACCTACGAGAGAACCCGGAAAGAGAAAACTTGAATTCGACGAACGCAGATATACGTACGGCGAAATTAATCCACGCCTTCGTCAATTTACTCTATCAAGATATTACTTCACGCTTTACGCAATCTGCCGATCAGGTTTCTGAAGAATTGAAGCGTACTTGTTTCTTTTTTTGTCAGCTCTTCAGCAATTGAATTTCGCCCGCACCAGTCCTCGTCGCCTAGATCCGACTGATGGTTCTAATTAACACTTAGAATTATCTGTATTGGGGGCTTCTTGCGCTTATCGATCCGTTTAATCTCTCCTATCTTATGACCGTAAAAGAAAATTATGTTCAATTCATGTAACTTGATGATTTCTTTCTTTCTGATTTTTTAGAAATATTCGTGGACCGATCGAATTCTGATTAATTTAATCCTCCCATTCCTAACGATGCCTATAGTCGCCGTTTATGCAAGGATCAGCGAATGTGAATGTCAACTGTAGTCGATGCTGCGTCTATATAATGAACCGTGAAGAGCTGGAAACATGATTAATTCAGCTACGATCCTTGAACCTTCTATGTTTCAATTTCGCTTTTATTTCGATCGAAAAAAGACTTTTAATGTTTTGAAACTATTTTTAGCATAAAATTGAAACGAGAAATCACACATTCTTAGTTTCCTCAAACTTAAGAAATTTTCTAGCCACGCAAAGAAAGTCAAAATTTATTCGATCATTACTCGCGAATCATGAATAATTTTATTCATTCACAGAATTTATTCGTCTTCACCAATACTACGATTTATTTGTATCCGTGGAGCGAATAAAGATAACTCGCTGAACATAATTATTAAATTTGTAATCAATCTTTAGCAAATCAATGCATAGAGAGAACAAAAACGTGTAAACATATATATTTGCGCTATTTACAGATAAATATACGGATAATAAATAACAATTAGTAAACTTTAATAGCAAATAGCGAAGAATAAGATTCTCGCGAATAAACGTTTCGAATCATTTAATTAATTAATTGATTATTAATTTATTATTTATTCGAATAATTATCTAGATAAAGGTTTATTCAAACAATGCCTCGTTCTGGGTCTTATTTGTATATGTGACACTGTGACACTTTCAGCCAATAAGAATGCTTATCTTAATGATTGTGTTAAGTCTATCAGAAATAACCAGTCAGACTCGCATTCCTTCTTTTAATCATTACTTAATCATCTTTTCAACTTTGTACTTATACTAGCGTCGGCTGTAATAATCAGCATTAAGGTGACGACGTATTCTGTACTAATCAAACGATATCTGTATTTATATTTTGATTTTGTGTTTAAGTGTTAAAAATACGGTTCTTTGAGGTTAGGTTGGAGGAAATAAATTATTGGTGCATCTATTAATTTCTTTAAAGTTTGAGGTTAGTTCTTTGTTTAACTTTTTCTTTGCGGAAAGTGTATATTTGTATATTTTTGTATAAATAACTAGGACTTTTGATTAATTTTGCAATGGTTAAAATCACGTAATCTTTTTGTTATTTTTGTATTTATAAATATAAATAATTTATTAATATTTTAGGAATTATATACATGTTTGAAATACACGTGTACTTAGTGGCCGATTTTCAAAATGGTTTTTCTAAAAACTGAAGACTCATAGACAGAAACTTTATTCTTCATTTTCTTACTTATTTTCTCATGACGAATCATCTTTTTCTCGGTTTTGCCTTTAATTACTAGATATCATGTGTATGTTTGCATGTTATGTGTATTACATGCAGTTTTTCACTTACACATTTGCCATAAATATTGTATAAACATCCGCAGTCTACTAATGTATTTTAATGTTGTGAACCATAGTTTTCTCTTTGACAATTGAACTTTGCCAACAGTTTTCTCTAATGGAAGATTTTGTGAAAAGTAGTTGCTAAAAATAGTTTATTCACAAAAACATAGCAAATTCTTTGGCATATACGTATTGTAACGAATCTATTTTTGGTCGTTTACGTTGTTTTATTAGATTTTTTTACTAACTCCGAGGATTTTCACAGTTTGTCCAGAAGGGACATTCGGTAAATTGTTATAGCAGTGAGTATATTTATATCACGTACATGTTTCACCAATATGAAGTATGTGTACATTAGGTGCAACTTTACAACGTAAGTTGCAGTAGTAATAGATCGGAGAAGAAGGTCACCGGTTCCCGGGCATCTCTCGATCGCAGGCGAAACGGTCATCGTAGAGGTTTTAGTCGGTTGGAGTCCGGCACTACCACGCCGCTTTCCCCAGAAGCGGTCTGGTGTCCGTGCGGATTTCCTCCACGTTAACAAAAAAAAAAAAAGATCGGAGAAGAAAGTAGTTGAAGTATTTCTTGTATAGCTTTTTAGTTATGTTAAACGGTGAATTTGGCCCTAAAAATTGCTAGAAAATTATCGTTCATCGAGTTCTATATTTCTTTTTGAACAGACGTTCGAGGGAATTTTTTTATGTTTAAAATATTCGATATTTTTTTAGATTAAAATGTTAAACTAAAACGACTTAACATATGTAACTTACAAGTATCACATATATTTCTAAACTTTCTTTGGCCTTAAAAAGTTGAAAAAATTAAGGTGAGCGTAGAAAGAAATTAAAGTAAATAAAAATTAAATTAAAAAGTTGACAAATTATGTTGTATCAAATATTTACAATTCTTTTTAAATTCAATAACATTTATTTCGACTAATTTTTCGAGCTTTTTTAATTAAAATGTTAAACTAAAAGGAATTCATAAAAACTTGCAAGTATACATTCGTTGTCCTTTCGATTATAAAAATTGGGAAAATTATCATAGAAGTAAAATTTTGATATAGAATTAGAAATTTGAAGAATAATTTTTTCATAAAATATTTATATATCAGGTACTGAAAACTTTAGATTAATTTTTCTCAAACATTCAGTCGTTCTAAACAAATCTTTACCTAATTTAAAAAAAGATATATGACATATCGGAAAAATTATGATATAACAGAAAGTAAATGGAAAAATAAGACTTTACCGTTTAGAGAATATCTGTTATTTCGTTTGAAATTAAGTAAAATTCGAAAGAAATTTTCAAATCTGTAAAGCTGAAAACTTCAATTAATGAACAGAGAGATATATGAATAATTCAAAAACATAGATATATTTGTTTTATATACACTAAATCACACTTCAACTGGTTAGTCGTTAATTTAAGACCAAAATAGTTTCGATTCAAATAATCAGCAAACACGACTTGCAAATCTTTTCTTTCTTTCCGGTCAATCCAGGAATCATATGAAATACTACAGTGTA
Organism: Bombus cullumanus; assembly: GCA_014737535.1. Classification (NCBI taxonomy): domain Eukaryota; kingdom Metazoa; phylum Arthropoda; class Insecta; order Hymenoptera; family Apidae; genus Bombus; species Bombus cullumanus. Next base: position 851,983 of record JACXIX010000027.1, read on the forward strand.
AATTTTGTCCAATAACTGGTATAAAATGTGCAATATACAGTCGTAAAGAGCTCATAAAAGACGACGTCGCATTGCGTCTAGTCGTTTATCAGGCCAGTCAACGAACTTGATTGTTTGATCCGTGAGGGTACGTTACGCGTCACAATCCCTTGGAAAATTGTCACCCGTTTCATTAATATATATTAAACAAAGAATCGCTGTAAGCTTATTATACGCACCACGATTTCAGGCAAAAAAAATTTCAGGAGAAAGGTTTTAAAAATAAGAGAAACAAATCATATTAAAATTTTAAATAACCACACGTTTTATTATATCAAATTTATAAATAAAAATTCTTGTATTTTAATTGATGAAAGAAATGAATGCTTGCAAGAATTGTTAGAAAAGAGGATGCTAAAAAGAAGCTACATTTGTCGCGTGTTTTATTATCATAAATAAAAGAATATAAACTGCCAAGACTTGAGTAACAAACTATATCAAAATTTTGAATAAAATTTTGTTTATGTCAAATTTTCGATTAAAAAAGGAACGATAATAATCAAGTTGCCAAAAAATTTATTTCTTTGAGAAATTAGATTTTTCGAGTATTTTATTACTGCGAATTAAACAATTTTTTTAATAGGTTTTAAAGAAGTATAAAAAATTGTATAATGTTTTTTTATCCTTTTCGTTTCCTTTATCTCATGAGTCTTTTACGAAAATGGAGATCGATGAATAGGTAATTGATTAAACATTTAAATGACTGTATTGAGACAATCTTTCCCTTTTTATAAATTTCACTAATAAGGGAGTTAATCATTAATTAATGCATATTTGCGAGGCGTTCTCCAAATCGCTTTATTATTTTATGGAAGTAAGGCTATTTTTATATTCCGTTTCATATTACTCTGAAATATCTGTGTGTCTCATTCAATTGCGATTTTAATTCTTCATAGTAGTAGAACCGATAATTGATTAAACTCCTGCAATTTTTACGGAATAAAGATTGCTATTAACATTGTCGAAAAAAAGAACTGTATTCTGATTATAACAGAAATAATAACAGAATGCTTATTTTATTTATTAAGTTAATAATTAATTAAAATTGTTCAAATCCTTATGAACAATTATTTTCTTTTTATTTAATTTATTTTAATAATGAGCTGTATATCATTAAAATTATCATTTCATTCATCTAAACATTATATTTTTATCATATGATGCGCGTTGGCATATTTTTATTATGAATTGAGATTAATTAAAAATGATTAAATTTAATTATATTACAAGTAATATTAATATTATCTTATTTAGATTAGTTCGTAACATACGTAGTATATTACTTTAAAAAAAGAAGAAAAACAATATTTGACAGTTGAAATATAATCAAGTTTTATTGCTGGCAGGCTAATACAAAAAATGAATATGAAACTATAAAAAGGTTCCAGAACGTATTTTTTCAGAACACATTTCTTCTTTTCTTCACTAAAAATGATTTCATGTGAGATATGTATGCATAGGTATGCAGCGCATTTCTCTTATAATATTAAACCGTACAGATATTTTAGAAACAAATGGTCAACAAAATTTACAAAAAATGCAACATGAGCATGTAGATTATCAAATTAAAAGTACTTAATAAAACAAATTCAAATTTCGTTCATAACGCAAATTTTCCTACTTCTTTTTATTAACTTTAATTGTTTTCAAGATTAACAAAACTAACAAGAAGCGAAGTAACAAAGTTTTCTAAATACATCGGAACATTGTAAAAAAGCGACAATTTATTATAAATTCATACATGAAATAAAATTAAATTATCTCGCGATCTTACAATTGAGAAATAATCATATCTGGAGCATTAACTCCATAACAAAAAATAAACGAAAACGCCTCTCAACATCATAAAGTAACGAACATTAGATAACGTACTAAATTCGCGAATTAATATTAGATACAGAATTTTCTTCCGACACACTGTTCATCGCTGGTTTATTTTACATATGCGATTGTTGAAACGTAGCCCATCATTTTTACAAACTAAACACTAGTCGTTTATATGAGAGAAACACTTTTTTCCGACTATCGATTATCGCGTTACTGAAACGACGTACATATATTTACAAATTATTTACAGCGGACGTTAACACGCGAATTCTATCACAGAGAAACGATGAATCAAAATTAAAAAAAAAAGGAAGAAACATTAGAAGAGACAAAAGACAAAAAGATCGTACAATATCATAGATAAGATTATCAGACTTTGATTTATTGCTGATCAATCGACGTGATTATTAACGAAGCATAAATTAAACGAAATATTCCACTGACAATAAGTTTATATTAATTAACAACTAAAGGACACGCACATCGACGAATTAAAATATAATGAAATCTTACCTAACCAGACTCTATTAAAAGAAGTTATTGCATTGTACAATATCTCTCGACTTTATCTTTATTTTTAAAAGCTCCTTTGATTATGTTAGTACGAGCTTTCGATCATTTCAAATCGACCTTTTTTTATCGATTAAATGGCACACTTTACTATCGATTTAATCGTTCAAGATTTCTTATTCAAACTGTTTTTTGGAACATTGAAATGGCGTAGATGCACGTAATTAATTCGAGTAGAATTTCGCGCGGGGTTTTCAAGGTGCCTTCGCTAATTTGCAGTGTGAATTATTCAGGCCACAACAGGGAATAGCTTTTTAATTGATTTGTGACTCGTTTTACGTCCTGCGTAGAAGTTGGGCCATTCTTCTCGAAAATTTCGAGGAACGAAAATTTTATTAAGATTCGAATGTTTATGACATAACGAGTTGATCTATTTAGATATTTATAAACTCTTATACTTTTAAAATTAACAGGAAATATTGATCACAGAGAGTTAAATATTAATGTTTTATAATATCAAAATGTACGAATTGAAATGGTATTACGTTATTGGTGAATTTATTCTGGATAAAGCGTAATTTGTTTGCCTTTTATTAAATATTTAGAGTTTTATTAAACGTTTATAGGATTTCGCTGCTTTGATTTGCCAATAGATGGCCATATGTTTATTATTATTACTAATCTTTTAAATCCTATTCGTGTTTTACCCTAAACGTCTTGAAACATAAATCATTAGATTCGCCGAATGGAAATTTTATTATTTTTGAATGTGTGAATATTTGGATAGTTTAATATAATTGTAAAATTGTGCTGTTGCTATTTCTTAGATGACTAGGAGCTAAATAAATATTATTAACCGTACAAGAAAAATAAATAAATACTCCTGACAGAAAAACAAAGACTATAATCACATCATCTAATTAATTATCAACATAACACATAATATTCAAATAAAATTTGCGGCGATAAAAAATATATATTTTTTGTACATAAATATTCGTTATTTAAACTAACATTAAAACGAATTGCATTCATGGTCCGATTATACAGATACTATTGCAGAAATTTGATTGTTAAGTCCAATATACACATAATTAAACAAGTCAACATTTTTTTCGAATAAGATTAAATAAATAATCAGAGGGAAAGTTCAACGAGCTATAATTATTTCTGTATTGCATTTTAATTCTAAAAGCAGCCATTATACTTTCTTCGAAGGAAGACATATTTCAACTATAAAATGAAGAAAAAATAAAAATATCACAAAATCTATAAAAATCTTCACAACATGTTATAAATTCTCTACATAAAATCACAACAATGAACGATAAAACATTAAATTAGAAGAATTAAAAACAGAATTAAAAAACAATTTTTCCGATGTTATCGGTTACCAACGTTATCTCGATCATCTACAACGATTTTAAAACGCGGCGCTTTTTCAAAGCGTAAACAACAAAATAAATAGCTTTTCGACGATGAATATCACTACTCAAAAACAACAACGATAACAATAACGACGACCACTTTGGAATTATATATCACATAATAATTTTCTTTTAAGAAAAAGAAAATACGCAATACCGTTGAAACGTCGAGATCATGTCATGCAACGTGTCATGTAATAACATTATCAGTGAGCAATAATACTAATTGCATTAAAAATAACAAAGACTACACTGTTCATTTCTTTTGTCTTTTCTTCGAATATAGGTCAGAAACGACACTAAAATCGACTATTACTTAACATCGAACCTTGAATTTCACTATCGACCGCCTAACATCAGACACAGCGAGCTCTCACTATAAAAAACGATTGTATTCACTTTGCCTTCGAATAAATGGTTATAAAATCGCGTAGTCGACTTCATTGGTTATCTAAATATATTACATATTAACTCTCGAGCTGCCAATCAAATCCATTACATTAATAAACATTTGCTTGCTTCGAAGCTTCAATAATTCATTGTTCTTTATAGTTTATCTTTCTTGTAACTTCTTCAATCTTATTGATAAATGATTTCAAATGGAACTCGAGTTATCTACGAATCGAACAGCACATTTGGCCACCCAATACGACGCAGTTTTTTTAAGAATTGAAAAAAAAATTAGGCGAAGGTGTCTTGACGAGCTTAACGAATCGACAAAACATCTTTTTGAAGAAAATCTTCGTTCTTTCTTTCTTACATGTATTTCAAAACATGGTTTCTTGTAAATTTCTCCAAGATCGTTCCCTGACCTATCGATCGATCGATTCCAGCGTGAAGCGCGTGCCTTTCTTTTCGCGAGAATGTCGCTTAAAAGTACAATAGTATCGATAGTATTGGCAATACGATGTGACCTACGCGTGTCATGCGCGTCTATCTGCCCTCAGTGTGCATTTCTGTGATCGTTTCGCGATGGTATATGATCTTCGTGTCTCTGTGTTCTCTGGCTACGCGTGCTACCGGTTTCTTCAGCCGTCTTGTATAGTAATGTCTCCTTTCTGGCGTGATAAATATTTGAATTTAGTTTCTTCCTCTATCATTACTTTTTTAGGAAGTTTTGAGGTTTCGATGTTTCAAACGGTATCTGTGTTATTGTGACTCTTTCGAAAGAACTGGCTACTATTTTCTGCACGGTTTCGGCATACTCTCATATATGACAAATTTTGAGGTAAATTAAAAAATAGTGGAACCTAATATGTGGCCAAAATATAAATATGTTAACGTTTCAATAAATAGTTTCGTAGGAAACTTTAAGATTTAAAAATGATAATATATACTGCCAGCCACAAATATCAGTTATAATAATACTAATTACTATATATAGGACACCTATGTCATTGTATCTATTGAAAAGCTCTATCAAATATTATTCTACTTTATATTAGAGCACACACATAATATGAATAAAATAATAGATCTATAACAAAATATTTAGAAAATAAAAGCAATGAGAAGTATACAATTTGTACTAAATATCAGTTGATGTCTTAATACTTATGGCCGGCGGTGTATACGCACCATTGCTAATTGCTGATTGACCGCGTTTGATTCACGTTTTTGATCATCCATTCCCATAATCCTTGCCAGATTTATTACATACAAATGTCTCTTTTGTGAATATATCTTAGAATGTTTCTTCAACTGACTGAATGCGTGAAACTGCGTGCACCGGGCTTAAAGCAAACCTTTGAAAAATCATTTATCCATTACCAAGCAATCCAAAATGCACATGATTTAATATACGAGCACTGTGTTGAAACCGTAAGCACGCGAGGTAGCCAAATATGTTTAAAAACGCGAGTTACTTGATGAGACTCGTCTTCCGTGAGTTGTTGGCAAGATGGCGAAGAATCTCTCGATACGGGCTACACGTTACGTATATAGTCGACGATTATACGTGTCGTTTTATTTGTTGCATGTGTAGACGACGATGCGGATGTATAATTAGGTGGGTGTGTACGTATCTATGCGTGTCTTTTTGTTTTCTTCTTTTTGTTTTCCATTACAGATGCAGTTCACAGTATAAACTTGCTCTCCTCTCAGAGGCTGCTACCGTACTCGCTGGATCTTCGTCGGTCGATGTGCTTTATGTACGTCTCCGAGTATATGCTCTTAGTGCGGTCGTCGTACCTGCAAGCAAAAAAAGACACTGGCACCAATACGTTTTGTTCGCTTCGACGATGTTCATGCGGTTTCAGGTTTGGCATAGTTTATTTGCAAGTATTATTGTTTAGGATTTTGGGTTGACGGAATCAAGAGGATTTTACTTGTTCTTTTTGTTTCTTTGTGACATAGACTAAATTTATATGAAGACGGGGAAAAATGTTATATTTTTCGCTTTTTATATGGGAGCATTTTTGAAATTTCATATATTGTTAACTAATCTCAGTTTTGTGATCCTTTACATAACTGTACTAATTTAGTAGATAAATTTTACGTAAAATTAGTTCGTAAAATTTAGTGAAAAAATAGTTCATATAACAGAAATCTATGAACTATTAATATTATTAGCCTGTAAATTACTGTATAAAGTATCGTCTTTTTTATTTGTTGACAATTTTACATAATTTTTGTATACAAAACTTCGTAGATTTATCGTTTAATTTTATATCTTCAAGCCTAAATGATTGTTCTCTTTTTTAATTATATCATACAATAGTATTTCATTTGTTGGAATTTTAGTTAATGCTTGATTAACTGAATTTAGTTATTTGAATATGAGCTCCTATTATGTGACGGCGAAATATTAGGTAGTCGGCAAAATTGGTGAGCTCCTATTGTATAAATTCCAATTATATAAGTTGTTTGTTTTATGACAAGTTCAAATAGATGAAGTATTACTGCATTGAAGCACTTCATTCAATCACCAAATAACATAAAAATTAGAAAATTTCCACAAAGAAAATTATATAATACATTTTAGCTGTCGTCTTCATATATTATTAACTATATCTAGAAGTTCCATTTTATATTATTAACTATTCTTTAATTTCATAAGAGAATATTGTGCAAATATTTTGGAGAAAAATGATATTCTTTTCTAAAATACATTTTTGAGAGCTAGAACTTTTATGCGCATATAGAAACATTTGCAAAGAAAAGAAAACAAGTTATTCTAAAAGGAGGAAAATATTATAAGTTATTACAACATACATACACATACATGCATACATCATATTGCTTTCGCTCTTTAATTTTTGCATCCTTGAAATTACATCGATGCATTATCCGAATTCACTATACTAGATTATCAGATTCATATGTGAAACGAATTCAATTATTATTATGATCAATCATTATTGTTAACTAAGTATATAAATTGATAATGCTAATTGCATTATGTATCTATACTTTCATTACAATATTATGAAACTATTCCTATAATGTAAATAAGATATAAATATTAAATATATGTAATATACAAATATAATATATGTATAAATATAGGTGTTATAGTTATGTTTGTTATTTAAATTTGGCTGTATGATTTCATTTACAAATTTGAATAGCATACAAATTATGCACATGTTATACGTAAAGATAAAACAAACGTGTATGAATCCTGTTAAACATGATATACACTCTGGTGTACTTGGATCACGTTACTTGGACCTTAATTGAATTATCTTCGTCACTTCTTGTAATTGACTTGCAAACACAAAAAGTAGAAAACTGAAATTTTGATTGATTATATCTGATATGCATGTACTTCCACTATATTTTAATATTTTTCTTTGATATTATGCTTTAGTGATAAAATTATCAATGTCACTCGAATTGTATCAGAATCGATTAACGTAATTATGCAAATAGTGGAAATGTTCTGTGAAATGTCTCTTTAAATTCAAAGATCTTTTTAATAATTACTAATCAATATTTCAATTAAGTTAAATTTCTTCTTTCATAAATTAATCGCATCACAGCATTAATGCTTTAAATTAGTATAAATTATAGAAATTATCATTTGTTGTCTTGTTATATATACGAATATGTTTCATTACATTAACTTGATTCTATCTAACTCAATTTGTCCTGATTATACGTATATCTACGTAGTAACATTGAGTGATAGAATGATAGGTTTGATAACATTCGAATCGTCTTATTTGTTCTTTATTTACATTACCGATCGTTATATCTTTAATTACTAACTCTAAATTAAATTTAATCAAATATATTTACAGATTGTATTAACTTCTAATCGATTCGTATATCGATTTATACAACATCTATCGATTTATATAACATCTAGTACTTTCATAATTATTATTTTCTTTATATCATAATCTTAAAAGAAGATACAATTTAGTTGGAAGGAAGATTTTACAATTCTAACAATGTTGGACTCAAGTAAAATTCATAAAGTACATTTAATTAAGTTTATGACAACCAGGCGGGACATAAAACGCGATCTACTTCCGCCAATGCAAATTGCTGATATGTGTTCGCGTTACGCGCAGCTCCCGAATAATTTATTTTATACTGCAGTTGTTTTACAGTCGAATTTTAAATGGTCGTTAGAACCTAATGAAGTACTAGCCGTAAATTATTTTACCATTAATATCGCTTCATTAATTTTACACCGAATCACCTGTTTTAATTCGGTTATCTTAACAGTATTTAATACTATTCAATAATGTCAATTTGTAAATAATAATGTATCTTTTTGATTATGATTCCTTTAACACCTATTTAAGACAGAATTGGCTATTCATTGCTGTAGTATCACGACTAAATCATTATATAATGTGAATGAAACAGATCTACTGTTTCGTCTAAAGACGATATTTTCAAGGTTGCCAGTATTAAAAATTGTTTGACGAAAGAAATTGCACTTGTTAAACAAATTTAGCTTTAGCACTGCGTAGAAACTTCTAAATATTGCTTTTATGGAAATAAAAATCGAACGAATATATTAAATTTTATTTATGTAAAACTAAATCTAATTTGGTTAGAAGTATATCAATCTGCATAACGTTTAATAAAACCAGTTCATTCAAGAAAGCAGAATTGGTATTAAATGAAATTAATGATAAGGAACCGGCCAGGAAAAAGCATTTCTATACAAGTATTCTTTTCTTTCATCACTTGTTTTAAACTGTAGATCGAAATTGTTGTAAACAACCCAATTACTAGACCGCGGATATTTATGCAAATTCGTATTTTTCATGAATACAGTTAAAAGAAATGTTAACTATAGAAAAATTTGTTTCGTCCATCAAATATTATAACGAATTATGTAAATGTTATACAGTTCTCTATCTTTAAATCCTCCGTAAATGTATAAACATCCGCTATTAATTATAGTCTCTTAATTATTAATAGTATGTTTGGAACGAATATAATTTAAAATAAGAATAGATATGTAGCGGCACATGGCTAGAGGACATTTCAAACCATGTTGTTTTGTCTCGGAGTATCAAGACCATTAGTTACATGTAATGTAAGAACAAATAAACTCCGGGCAAAAACAATGTCACCGCTACACGCAACCGTCGAGGGAAGTCGAATTCGAATTTTCCGACTTCTCCCCCGACCAGTATATATGAACAAACGCGATCGCGAGTATCATCATATCATCGCAGTTATCACAGCGCATTTGGCGAATATCATATAGCGTACCGCAGAGTTAGTTTTTCGTAATCATCTACACAACGGTCATTACAATAATAGCATCAGTGTACTCCCAGAACGAACAGACAATAAATAGATTTTACCGTACATAACTGAGTGTTCTTTCCACACTATCACGACCAATACCACTTCAGATAAAAAGACTTCATCGAGAATAAGAACAGAACAGAAAAATAAAATTCGAAGAATACGCTGAAATCGTGCGTTTGTTTCAAGGTTATTAAAATATCAAGTAAAAATTTCGCGATCGAGCCTTTAATGCTCGAAAAAGCTCGAGGCTGTTCTCGTTTCTCTTTTCCTTTTCTTGTTTCGAGAAAATTCACTTTCGGAGAGGGTTAGAGAGATGCGCTAGATAGGAAAAAGTTCGCGTTCCTTGAGTTACGCTCGCATTCGTGTGAAAAAGTCGAGCATCCGGTTCTCAACTTGTCCTACTTTCACCGCACGAAATTAAAAGTAATGTCCTTCCCTTTCTTCCCTAGCCGCATCTAATCACCCCATTTTATGGCAGCCCTTTGCGTCAGGGACTTGAATGGTGTTGAAGATTTCTATAGTGATTTCCAAGCTCTAAATAATCCGAATGAATAGTTAAAAAAGGGTAAGACATCGACGAGACTGCTCTTCTTAGAAACGAGGTAGCCAGTTTATTAAAAAAACTTTCTGTTTGAAGACAGCAATTTTAGTCAACATTCCTTTCGTTTTACTATTTTAGATTATATATTATAATTTGGAAATATTTTTACTTTATGCAACTTGGTCTTATTTCATAATTATATGAATAGTAGAGATATACCGAGTAGAGTTTTGGCCGACTAACCAACTAACCGAATGATCAGCTTTCAAGAAGCTGGCTTCCGTCACCAAACGGAAGGCGACTCGTATATGTATACATACTAGGCAACATTAATTAAATCATGAACAATCATCATCCGTGGATAATTTCATTCCAAAACAGTGTTATAAGTTATGCTCATATATATATACATATATATATAATTCTGTTGCGACTACAGATAAACAAATTGTTTCTGCATTTTCAATAACTTTTATGACTCGACTACACTGATGAGGTCAAGTCTCACAGAATAATTATTAGGTCGATACATATAAAATGTTCTATTTCCAAAATTTGAAATTAACAAGTGATTATTTGAAGTTAGATTGTAAAAGGAATGTGTATGCTTAGTACGTGAGACATTAAAATGTTTTGAATTCTATGTTTACATTTTAATGGTGTATGTTTTCAAAATCACTGGATTGTAGACAACATACAAAGTTACTTAAAATTATTTAAAGTACTTTATTTCGTATTTTGTATTTTGTATTTTGTATTTTGTATTTTGTATTTTGTATTTTGTATTTTGTATTTTGTATTTTGTATTTTGTATTATACGTGCTAAACACCACCGATCATGAGTAGTGAATATAATATTGATAGAACTTTACAGCGTTACAGCTTTGCGATACTTAACATTAGAATGTGAAAATAATCTTTATATTTGTATCATCAGGTTTTTCATTACATTCAAATTTTTACAGACCTCGTTAAATTTTCTAACTAATCTATTTGCAGTTTTCTGAATAAAATTTAGATCAAAGGTTATCGGCCTCAATATTACACTCCTTAATCCACTATTTCTCTATATATATTAGAAACAACTTCTCGAATATTTTATTACATATATGTCCCGAATCGTTATCTTGCATGAACTAAGTAATTCTGGTCGACTAATCGTTACTTTGTTAATGTAGATCAGATATTACCTTTTGTATGAAACCAGCAGTGTTCTAATATTTATAGACGAGGTGTATAATGTGACTTTAGAAGGCGAATAAGACATTAGAATCGACTAAAATTCATCATCATCATCATAAGGAATATGAAATTTTATTCTTACAAAGAAAACTTAGATGTTCCATATTTGACAATAATATAAAATTAATTATTCGAGATATTACATTAAATTAATTATTCGAATTTTCCGTTTGTTCGTTTATAACGGAATCACCCTTGAGATGATAATTTTAGTTTCCAGAATTTTGTTTCGCGTTTATCGGATTGAATGTATCATAGATCTTTGAAACTACATCAAATTATGACGTTGAACAACAAGCATCGCGTGATAAACTTCTTAGACACAAACAAGTTACGTACAGTTCTATTTCGTCGCGAGTTCGACTGTGACTGGTTGAAATACAAACAAGGTCTGAAATGTTGTGTTGAATCAGTCGTCATCGGCATAAGATGCACGTAGACTCAAAAGAAATTCATTAAGCAAATGTTTGCGTGAAATATCCTTGCTATTTCAATTTTAGATTATATTCGTATACTTAATTGATTTATGAGCCTTTTTACTGAAATTATTCTGCAAGATTCTAGCGAAAACGATTACGTTTATTTATTTATTTTAAAAATGCGAAATGGTTTTGAAATATGTACTTAAAGTTTAAAACAAGTTCTATAATTCACGACAACTCTTTTAGGAAGTAATATGTAGTAAAGATTGAATGTAAACTTAGAATTGGGTTGAGTAAATTTAGTAAATTGAATATTCAAATAGAGGTAGAAAAGTTTAACTACTATGGTTCTTTCCAACTTTGATGATAACTTTGGAAATGATTCACTCTTTACCGCCCTTAATCTGTTCTAGATTTTCAATTATGTTCTAAATCTTCGTTTACTATTAACGTACACTTAACAACTAGTAGTTAACACTGTGGATGTTGATCTATCGGATACATGAGAAATATTCTTATAAATATTTTTAGACGGGCAAACAACAGAGCTTGCTGATATACAGGGTGGTTGGTAACTGGTGGTACAAGCGGAAAGGGGGTGATTCTACGCGAAAAAAGAACTCGAAAATATAGAATAAAAATTAAAACAAAATTTTTTTTTTCGTTTTTTTACAGTGAGATCCGTTATAACAGGACGCGATAAAGTGCACGCGTACCGAGCGAAAATTCAAAGTTGATTTTCTCGAAAACAAAACCTCAAACTAAAAATTTTTATTCTATATTTTTGACTTCTTTTTTCGTGTAGAATCACCTCCTTTCCGCTTGTACCACCAGTTACCAACCACCCTGTATAATATAATACATAGCGAACTGAAAATGTAGAACATGTCACAGGATATTTATTGTGAACATATACTTATTGAAAAATTAATAAACGTCATGAATACTAGGATCTTCAATTTCAAACATTGAACCTTCAATTCAAACATCAACAACAATTAAACAAAAAATAATGTCGCTATATATACTACACACTCATCCCTTGATTTACGCTATAATTTTTATCCATGAGTTTTATTATTTTTAGAACTTTTACACGCGGTATTAATCTACGCGATCTCATTTCACGCGGGTAAAAAATATATGTTTCTATAATCTTTATTGAATTTACTACATATCATGACGTAATTCTTATTTAATTGTACTAATGACGTCATTTTGATTTTTTCTGGTTTGTAGAGAGCATGCTTGAACTTTATTTTAGATGTACGATAAAAAGCGTGCCATTCTTGCGACTGAGCAACAACCTTTTCCGTTTTGGCAGACTTTATTTACGCAATTTCCTTCCATGCAAAAAAAGATCACATGGAACGAATAATACACATAAATTGAGGGATGAGTGCATTATGGCTTGTTAATATAGTAAATAATTGATTGCTCAAATATTACTTTAGTGATCTCTGCGAAATATATACATCCAATAAACGTGTAGCACACATATAATCTAATACATTTAATAAATATCTTATAACTTTTATATATGTACATTTCCAGATCTGTTTCAAATTTTACCAATAGAATCACGATGGTTGTATTTCGTTAAGGTGTTTATAAAATTTTGAAATGTTTTGTATAATATATACATAAAAAGTTTCTAGAAATGTTTGAATACTTTCGTGAGTCACTGTTCTTTCGTACATCACTCGTCAAATCATCCAGACAATCTATCTCATTCGTACAAAAATAAAGGCTCGAAAAGGTTTTGTTCGATCAAGGATTAAATAGACGAAAAAGGGGAAAAGGGGGAAAAAAGCGATAGAATATAGTGCGTACCTCAACGTGTCAGACCAGATCGTACCTTAGGGACGGCCGACGAAAATCGAGCGCCTCGAGGTCGGACGGCTCTCGTCTGCAGAGAGAACAGAACGCGCACTGCAGCGTATTTTTGAAGGCTTCTCGGAAGTCACGATTGAAATACGCGTAGATCAGCGGGTTCAATGCTGAGTTTGTGTACCCGATCCAGAAAAGTATTGCGATAACGATATTGGGACATGGGCAGGATTCTCCGCACAGTGTCGTAATAACGTACCTGTGAACACAGATTTCAGGATTCAGCGAAGATTTCGTTCGTAACGATTGAATTAACACGTTCGGTGAACCTCGAACAAACTTGAAAATTGAGACACTAGAAACAGAAATAATATATTAACCCTGCTGCGAGCCTCGAATTTCTCAATTTGGATTTTGTTTCAATCGAAAAAAGAATTTTTTTCCAGAATAATTTTTTCAATTTGGACTAAACGACGACGTTTTTTGTTCGAGAAATTAAAAGAATTAGTTTATTAGATAAAAAGTAGCAAGTATGTTGAAAAAATTCCAATCAGTTGGAATCGCGAAGAAAATAATAATGATCGCTTTATACAATTTTTTGGTCTCAATCTGTACCTAATGGAAATTTGAACAATACATTTTGTAGATTTATGTAAGTTATATACAGGTTGAGTCAAAATTCAGAATAACGATATCGTTCAATATTTAAAGCTTATAATATGGAGTTTATGTGTGGAAGATAACATCCTTCAAATGCCTTTCACTTATTGCCTGGGAAAGTCAGGCTCTTTCGATAGCATGTTTCATAACAATGGTTAATGTCTGAGGTTCTAATGTTCGAATTTCTGCACGAATGTTTTTTTTCAGCTATTCAAGTCTCCCTGGTTTATTCTAATATACCCGTTGTTTTACATGGTCCCACAGGAAGTAATCAAAGATCAAAAGATCGGACGAACGTGGCAGCGAATAATGGACTAATTACTAACAAAACTCTACAATTTTTACGCGTTGGTCTTTTGTGTAACTCATCATAATCCATATCCTAAGCCTCAGTTCTAACATATGTATGAACTTATAACATGAAATAAAACAAGCATTGAAGTTATTTCTTTCCCAAATCCTATTCTGAAGTTTGACCCAACATGATATATATGTACATACTGAAAACTTCATCGAAATCAGTTGATATATAAACAAGCGATAGGCATCGAAAGATGTAGGTAAGAATTTTTAAATTTATTACGTATATAGGCCGAATGAAAAACTGCGATTTTCATAATTTTTAACCATTCGTTGTTTATAGTAACGTTAGCCGATTAACTGTTTGTCTTTACCTGACTTTATTTCTTCATCTGAACTAAAAGTACTGCTAAAACGATTTTTCTGTTATCGTGGAACGTGTTATTTGATAACTTTTAAAGAATTGAATGGAAAATACACAGAGAGGGTGAAGAATGGAAAAACCTAAATACTTCCTTCAATTCTATATTATTTTATAATTTTTCAATATTTTAACAACTGTGAAACCTAATCTCAATGATCTCGAAAGGGAAGCACAATGTAATACAAATTTTTATTTTTTAAAAGGCTGATCTTTTATCGTATAAAGAGTATACGTATATTTTTTTATTCTTTACTGCTAACATAGTATTATGGTTTTGACATGATTTTCAAAGATGAGAAGTTAATCCTTACAATCCAGTAATATATACTTTTAGAAAAAGATATCAGTTTATCTTGTTTAATTTGATAAAGCAAAGTGATTCTAAAAACTAAAAGTAAGATGAAGTAAATAAAAATAAAAATATTCATTATCGGACTACTAACAAAACGGAAACAAACTTTGTTTCCCCTAGATCTGTCACTCCTATTGTATTCAATTAGTTGTGTTTTCTTATCCTAACAAGAGTAGTTAAACCCATTAATTGAGCGCGATGCATGTCTCTATCTTCCTCAGTTTGCACGATATAATTAAATCAATAAACCGTACAAAAATATAACCAATTTAACAGAAACCAACAATTCCGTGAACTCTTAAGATCATTCTAAGTGCTTCTGCCCAAAAGAAACAAAAGAAAAATACAAAATAATAAAGATTAAATTTTAACCCTCCATAATTTCACTCATAAAAATTTTCCCGGAGCAAGTTTTAAACAGTTGACCTAAAACTGATTATACTATATAGCAAGAATTTGAATAAGTATTCCAATATTTTCTCACATTTTTTGAAAATCTAGAACATTGAAAAGATTAAGGACATAAATAACTCAGCTTTCCTATGGGCAGTATGAAAATATGTTCGCCCATAGAAGATTAAGAAATAGGGTTATCCTTTAGAAATTCTGAATTCCTGAATTCTTACACGCACCACAAGAAGAACGGCAACCAGCAAATTATGAAGGTACCCATGATGATGCCTAACGTTCTGGCAGCCTTGTGCTCTCTTTTCATCTTCATGATATTCTTATCTTTGGTGGGAGTATGCAGATGATCGGTGCTGATCTCGTTCAATGTCAGCGTCTTTGAGGAACCAGCACTATTTAGTTCCCCGTTCAAATTATTCAAATCTTTACTAGGCCTGTGACTCAACAGCATCACGTTGCCCATACGGCTGTGCATCTGTTTTTCTTGCCTACTCGCCTCCTTGAATACGGCGAAGTACGTAAGGGTCATAATAGTGCATGGTATCCAGAACGAGATACTCGACGAGAATATTACGTACACCTTGTTCACTTTGAACTCGCATAATTCAGGATGCTTCTGTCGATGCATATTGTTCTCTTCTGTGGTATACCAGCCCATAAAGATAGGCATGAACGAGATGAACGCGGGCATAATCCAACAAGCGAGCAGCATGTAAGCAGCTAGCCTCTTGGTCATGATGATAGGGTATTTGAGCGGCTTGACGATCGCCCAGTAACGATCGACCGAGATGCACATCAAATGGAGGATGGAACTGGTGCTAAAGTACACGTCCAACGAGTTCCAGACATCACACATGAAATAGCTGAACATCCATTTGCCGGTTATTTGAACGCTCGCGTTGAACGTCATGGCGAACATCGCAACTAACATGTCGGCCAAGGCTAACGAAACTACGAAATAGTTGGTGATAATTCGTAGCTTTCGGTGCCGCATCACGGACACCATCACCAGAAGGTTGCCAAATACCGCGGTTACGATGATGGAGCCTAAGACGCAGCCTTTTGCGATCGTTATAGGTACGGACCACTTTTGATAGTTCGAGTAGCTGCTGTTCGCGAATTGGTTGTCCTCAGTCGAGATGGCGTTCAAGATGGTCGTCACGTCCATCGAGGACACCACCTCCGTCGACTCGGAGCTCGTCACGATCGTCGTCATACTCGACCACCGCACGAAACCGTACGTTTTCCCTTGACCTTGTTCCTCTTCTTCTGGCCGGAGGAGACTCGACGGGTGACCTTAGGTCACGGACGTGCCAACGAGCCGACGTACCAGGCTAGCCTTCATCTTCCTGACGCGGAAAGGGCGATGCCTCTTGCCAAGTTCCTTGTACCCTGGGATGCTTGCCAGCTTAATCGCTGATACGCGGGTGCACCGTTTGCTTCTCCCAAGGTTTTTGCTCGAATAGTTTAGCTTCGAGAGCTAATCAGAATCGTGTGCGGTGGCCTGGGAGCTTGGTTCCTCGGTTTTACGTTCCACGAGGCTTCTGTTAGCGATTACCTGGAAAATTGAGATTAAATACAGAATTAACGATGATTTTGATAAGTTTTATATTCAATGAATGTTCGATAGTAATTATTAGACTGCGGATTTTTATGCATTTATAGAAGATGAAAAGTTGCAAAAACGTACAATGCTCATAATATGAAAAAATATATAAAATATCCAAGGTATAGTGCTTTCTATGATACTTGTAGAATAATTTTCTACCGCGAGGTTCTACTTTTTAAATTATATTCTCAAAAATATAAATTTGCATAAGAATCGGCAATCTAGTAATCATTCTATTAATAATAATATGGGAACGGTAATAGTGGGAGATCAAACATTAGAAATTACTTGAAATATATCTAATACCGTTTAATAGACAAATTTTGATTATATTATTTTGATAAATTTTTCAGATCATAATATTATTAAGAAAAATTCTCGTTCCATATTGAATTTTTTTCAAAATATTTTCAAGTATTCTTATTTATTTTATGTATTATTATTATTTATGAAAAATTTAATTTTGATTTCATTTTTAATTTAAGAGCTAAATTATTGCACTAAACACGATTTCAGATTTTACATTATTTAAAATCGCCTTCTGGATTCACTTGGAGTCTGAGAAATAGAGTGATTAAAAATTAGAAGTTTAAAGCCTTGTAATATTCACCAAGGAAGATGACATATGTTTAATTAACATAGATTTTAAGATTAATACTTTTATTAAAATATATTATAATAAAGTTTGTTTAAAATTGTTATACAATTAACGAGTTTAATAAAATTCAGAAGTTCATAATTTACTATTGTTTCTACGATTTCTTCTGATATTGGTGATAGATAACGAATGTTTAAGCATTTATGAGGAACTTAAATATGCAAAAATTCGCGCGATATAGAATGTATAAAATGGATAAGTATACAGAATGTACATAAAGGACATGAAATATTCAGAATGAAATACTCGCCCAAATATTTAAAGAATGAAACCATCTCTATTTAATACTTAGATTCTTCCGTAGTGTTTATAAATGTTGATGATTAATGACCGTATTTTCACATTTACTTCATTTACACCTAATGCGTTGTTATCAGACTTACATAAATTGCTTTCAAATATAAAATTAAATTTTGTTGTAAAAAAATTGATTTTAGTTTCAATGTTAAATAATTAAGATCAGTTGTAAAAAAAAATTGTTTTAAATTCGATGTTAACTAAGAATTTTTCATTCCACTCAGAGAGCATTCTAATCGTAAGATCTTAAAACGTCAGACCTTACTTTTTAATATTCTGTATATGTGACTACAACAAATTTCTAAAGTTTAATATATCAAACATGAGTAATTCTCATTTCTGTCTCCAATTATTTCAAATCGCATCGATTATTCGTATGTATCGGCATTTTTATGGTTTTACAAGTATTATGAATGAAAATCCATCCTTTCAATCATCTATCCAATTGACTGAATTGCATTTTTATAGAGAAGAAATTTTGATTAAGGTGATCGTTTTTTAGGATTTATGTGTACATAGCTCTCACGACTTCCGTAACACGAATAGCGAATTGAATGGGACGGTTTCACGGTATTTTAACGTGATATTGAAGTTCTTGTCGACTCGATTGAGGTATTCGACACAAGAGAGATATCAAGCACACTAGACGACCCACTTTATTTGATTTGTTTGTACTACTTGCTTAATCTACTCAATCCATTACAATCATTCGGACTATTCAATTTATTCATCTATATGGCACTAATACAGTGCCAGCAGATCTATTTGCTCCAAGTTCTGTATTCTTCGAGCTCTATGACGGCGTTCGATAAAATTGCTTGCATTGTTTCGAATGTTTGCACGGAATATCGTCATTGTAAAATCGTTGATAGAAATTTAAATCTTGAAAACTTTTCACTTAAGAAATATTTGGTATTATTCGATAAGAAATTTTCAATTATATTATTTTGTTACATCTTTACACAATAGTAGATATCCTCAAAAATGCCTTGTTTTCCATAGAAGCCTTCTTTTAAAGCGTCGCATTTGGAAGACGACTGAGTTTTATATATTGCTATTTACTTACTTTAACTTTATATATTGTTATTAAATCGATATACAGGGTGGTTGGTAACTGGTGGTACAAGTGGAAAGGGGGTGATTCTACACGAAAAAAGAAGTCAAAAATATAGAATAAAAATTTTTAGTTTGAAGCTTTGTTTTCGAGAAAATCGACTTTGAATTTTCGCTCGGTACGCGTGCACTTTATCGCGTCTTGTTATAGCGGATCACACTGTAGAAAAACGAAAAAAAAAAATTTTTTTTAATTTTTATTCTATATTTTCTACTTCTTTTTCGCGTAGAATCACCCCCTTTCCGCTTGTACCACCAGTTACCAACCACCCTGTATATGAAATATTATAATATTATCAAATTTTGTTCTATCTTTAATTATCAATCAGGTGCATTAATATTAAAATTTAATTATTGGCATGAATGGTCAGAATATGTGAATCATTTTTTCCTATAACTTTTAGTGTAAGTAACATTTAGGAAAAATTAAAAATGTTTTTTATTTTACTTAATTCTATTTCAAGATTATTCTTATAAAATCTAATATAATGAAATAATTAGATATTAAAAATGTTTATCAGTCAACACGTGAAAATTACATTCATTAAATATATAATGCTCTAAAAAAATTACGTATGGATTAAAACTTTTTAGTAGATACATTTGACGTCATTTAATTTCCAGTTATACTATTTTTCTATGTTTTGCAAAATTGTTATATTATCAAAAGAGCTTCTCGTTTATAATTGAATCTTTTCTTAAAACATGATGAGGTCAAAGAATTTGGATTTCATGTATATATATTTATCAAACTTTTTAAATTTAGTATGCAAATTATGAAATGGAAGATTTTATATCATATAAAGCATTCAAATTAACTATTATCGAGGATCAAATCATAAATTAATGCTATTATAAAAACATTACTACCTATAAATCGAAATATATGATATTATTTGAATATAATGTACCATTATGTTGTTTAGTTCAACAATCACTTTTACCTATATCGAAGAATAAGTGGACGAATGAATGTCCTAAATTCTTAATTAGTGGTACTGATTTTAGCAAAACAATAAATCGTCACTGGATTGAAGTAAATCAAACATATTGAAATTATCAAATATGAATTCCCAAAGTGTTTTATAAATAATAGCAAGAATATAGGTTGATGAATAATTAGACACAAAACTCTATAAAACTATAAAACTATTATAATACCTGAACTAATCATAAATTATATTTAATATAAAAACTAACTCACTGTTTTCCTAGAACAGCATATGTATTAATTTGGATAAACGACTTTCGAATGATTACAGAGTGGGTTTTATTAAAATTTAGTACTTCCTTCTAATTTTCAGTAAGAGTAAACTTTCTAAGAGCATAAAGTTATTATGTTATGGAATCAATAATGATTTAAAAGAATTCATCAATCGTTAAAAGTTTATTTCATTGTTAAGAGGTGCCACACCTTTTATTAAAAGATTCCTAAATTACTCAATTAAGTACTCTTTCAAAATCACTGATATGTAATCAACAGAGAATAAACAACCATTCTCTCTATCTAAAAACGAATATGAGAAGAGCTTCAAAATGTTACAGCCTAATTATCACGAATTATGAACACAAATAAGTTTTAATATATAATAAAGAAAAGATATTTTGATTTATTCAATTTATTATAGTCGCAAAAAAAAAACACTGATTTATTATATTGATCCGAAATGATACTCGAAGGGCATCGTAATAACTAGATTGCACATTTTTATTCATGTAAACTCCCTAGAGAGTTCAAGGGCGATAGGAATTTTCTTTGTTTCACGAAAGGACAGCCATTTTGAAAGACGTCCATTTTCCCGAACGGACGGACAGCCATTTGAGAGAGACGCTCATTTCCCAAACGGACGGGCAGAGAGCAATAGCAGAGTTAGACAAGACCACAATAGAGAGAATAATTGTTTTAAACATTGAAGATTGACGAAGAAAGACCGGTAGTTCAGGACGTTGAAAATCCATTCTCGATTTTTAGGTAGACACTGCACAAAACTTATTATTTATTTAATTATTACTGTTATTAATTGTTGTTAATTATTAACTGTTATACACTCCTGTATTGTATTTAAAACATTTTCATAGTAAACTCGATTTTTAGACTTCCGAATCGATCCTCTGAATTACCACGTGATAACGATCTTACATTCATATTTCTAAAAATAAATATAATTAAGAATACAGTATCAAATATTATAGAAAGCACTATACTTTGAATATTTTGTATATCTTTTAATATCATGTGTATTCTGTACAATTTTCCAGTTTCAAATTTCCTATAAATGTATAAAAATCTGCAATCTAATGGTATCTAAAGAATGTAAACACATTCACTTCATCAGATAATGAAAACCATTCCGAATCATAGCAATAACGGAAACTTTCTTGAACAGCAACATTAAACTGGTAAAAAGCGGGTTATAATATATTATAATATGCTAAACAATCGATCACGTAACTTAAAACTTTAATTTATCTCCAAAAACGATGATAATTTTCCTAAGTTTCTGAATTGCTGCCTGAAAATCCTTGAAGACGCAATCGATAAAGAATCAACAACCATTTCCCCGATTTTCCCCTTGCATCCATTGCGGCGCTAGTTTCCCGACTGTCACCACTCGAAACGAGGACGCGCCGGAAGAATGAGTAACCTTGAATGGGACCCTCTTTTTCTGCTGCCATCGTCTGTCGTCTCCGGCTTCGTTGACTGTGTCGCGACAGGGCCGTGTCAAGTGCACTCCCGTTCCGTCCATGTAATTTATGATCCGCTATTTTTGCGGTATATTTGGGTCAATTATTCCGACAGTGGCCGTGCTAGCGCCGTGGAGCCGGCACTACCGATGATAAACAACACCCTCCTCCTGCCCAACCACCGTCATTATGCCGAAAGCCTGGAGAACGCCACTTTTATTCCTCCGCGAAATCGACAACCCCGCCAGGAATTCGCGACCAACAGCTTCGATTACGGTTTTGACCTTCGATGCGACATCCTGTCTGTTGGCCTTCTACCGGGTCACGTTTCTCGCGAGTTTTATGATAGTTTTGAGCAAGGATCCTCGCCTAATAGGTCGCTGGATAGTGATCAGTGGTGGTGAGTAAGAACTGAAGTAATGGTGACATGATTTTTGTGAGACGATTGCCGTCGCTTATTTTAGAATAAAGATAAAGATGACTGGAGCGCCTTGTTACATACAGGGTGTCCCATTTCAATCCATATAATTAGTTTCTCTGTAAATGAATAAGTAAAAGTCGTATGATGGTGACACACGTTTCCTTAAATGTATTAATCGTACAGTTTTCAATATATTAATCGTTCCATCTTGGCATTCCATTTAAAAAACTATTAATCTATACAAAGTTATTAATCTATTTAAGCGAAAAACCACTAGATTATACCAGATATCTTAACTTTCATTTTGTAAAACCTATGATATAAATTACAAGGAAAATGTCTTTCGATACGATAGGTTAATAATTTTTTATAGGGATTGCGAAAACGGATCAATTAGTACATTAAAATTTATATGATTTTGTTTGAACGTATGTCACCATCATATGACCTTTATTTCTCTAGAAAAATTACACCACATTATGACTCCTTCGAAACCATTTAATGCCTGCCTGAACATTTTTTTATATAGCAGGTAGTTTACCAACATTTTGCACTTATATATTAAAATGGAACATCCTTATCAAAAAAAATTATGTTTAGTAATGAGAGTAAAGATGTTTAGTAATATTAATTCCTCCTCTATAGTAATTTTCTTAATAATAGTATATAATTAGTAGTATAACTAAATATATATCTTTCTATTACTATGTTACAATTACCAAAATAGTATAGTAAAGTGATATATAATAATTATTATTATTAAACCACTGATTTTTATACATTCAAAATATACCAAGTATGTCAGCAATGTGTTTGATATAAGGTTTAAAAATTGAATATTTTCTACGATACGATATAGATATACAATAGCAAATATTTAATAATATTTTTGTGGGCACTCTGACATTTTTTAATTTGCATTATAATAAATTATAATCTTCCTGCACATTTTTATTTTTCATATAAACTGTTATACAATAAGTATTATATAATAAGTATTTAATAAATAAATATGCATACTTATGGATATCTATTTATTAAAATATAACATAATGTACTTGTCTGCCTTTTCAGATATTTACCATTCCTAAACAAAAAGAAACGTTCCATATCAAATAATTTATAAACTTAACGCTACTATTACGATTACCTTAATTTTTTATTTTTATTACAATTACCTTAAACATTATTGCAATTATACAGGGTGGTTGGTAACTGGTAGTACAAGCGGAAAGAAGGTGATTCTACGCGAAAAAAGAAGTCGAAAATATAGAATAAAAATTTTTCGTTTGATGCTTTGTTTTCGAGAAAATCGACTTTGAATTTTCGCTCGGTACGCGTGCACTTTATCACGTCTCGTTATAACGTATCTCACTGTAAAAAAACGAAAAAAAAATTTTTTTTTTAATTTTTATTCTATGTTTTCGACTTCTTTTTTCGCATAGAATCACCCTCTTTCCGCTTGTATCACCAGTTACCAACCACCCTGTATACTAAAAAAATCCGCAATTTAATAATTATTATTAGTTCCGTTGCAAAAGCGGTTCTTAAGATTTTATATAATTTTTACACTAAATAAAATGATTATTTGAATTATAATTTGTAAAATTTTCTATACAGACTACCCCAAAAATCATGGTGTAACGGATCGGCTGGTGATTTTACACGCAAAACTAAGTCGAAAGAAGAAGAATAACATTTTTTCATTTAGGCCTTTGTTTTCGAAGAACGTGAGTTTAAAAACCCATCAGGTATCCGTGTTTTGACAGGAAGTTTCGAATTACAAAACTTCGATTTCTGCTCCTGTCTGTATTATTAAATAAGAAAAATGTCATAATTTGCTTTTTGATTAATAAAATGAATCTTAAAAAATACTAATCTTATCCTTATTTATGAAAACATTCAAATTAAATGCAGAATAAAAGAAAGCAATAATCGATATCGCGGAGATAAGATAAAAACAAGAACAGGAAGCAAATCGTCGCATTGTACATGTTTAATGATACGAGAATGTCACGAGTAGAAACAAAAGTTTCATATTTTGGAACGTTCAGTTAATACACGGTTACCTGATAAGTTTTCAAAAGCAAAGCCTTAAATGGAAAAATGTTACTCTTTCTTTTCGACCTATTTTGCATATGGGATCACCACCTGATTTTGTTGTTGTACCGCGATTTTTGGGACACCCTGTATACGTATATATACCTATAACACATACCAGTGGAATTAGATCATGAACTTTAATCGTAGATCCCAACTTCAGTTTATATAACATAAAATACTTTATGATATACAGGGTGGTTGGTAACTGGTGGTACAAGCGGGAAGGGGGTGAATCTACGTGAAAAAAGAAGTCGAAAATATAGAATAAAAATTAAAAAAAAAATTTTTTTTTTCTTTCGTTTTTCTACAGTGAGATCCGTTATAACGAGACGTGATGAAGTGCACGCGTACCGAGCGAAAATTCAAAGTCGATTTTTTCGAAAGCAAAGCCTCAAACGAAAAATTTTTATTCTATATTTTCGACTTTTTTCGCGTAGAATCACCCCCTTTCCGCTTGTACTACCAGTTACCAACCACTCTGTATAACATAGTTTAAACATTTGTATGTAATTAACTTATATGTAACTTATATGTAACTTATATGTAAATAACTAGTTTAAACATTTAGTAGTTGTTTATCGTAATAACATTGTTATATTAATCGATTGCAATTACATACATATCTGACATATCGGATATCCTATACCATTTTCTTTTATTCACTTTATTTATATCAGATTAGTAATATTAGTACTATGATATTATTGCATTAGCGCATTAATAGAATGCATTAGTGGAATATTGTTATAATAATAGAAACAAATGTTGTAAGATGTACTAAATAATATCGTCGCATACTTTCACATATTACGCGCCATGACAAAGTATTTATAAGTAAGTACACCTTACATATTGTTTATATTGTTGTAGACAATGTTATATGATGGAAATTGGCTATCATCCAAATACTTAAGTTGTTATATAGTTTATTGTTTGAGTAGTTTCATTACTGCATTGACTGTCTTCAATCGTTTTCATGACATTTAAGATCGACTGTGATCTTTCTATTCAAGTATATACTTAATGCATTGTTAAACATATATTTAATGCATTTAGTGTATGTTACTAAAATTTCCAAAGTTAATATTTTGAAAGGTCTATCTAAATAATTTGTTTTTTTTTTATCTTATCTGAATAAACGAAAAGTTATTTAGTTTGGTAAATTTCTTTAAATTTATATGAACATTTATATTATTATCATATTATCATTAATTATTCTTATGTTATTTCAACCGAAATTAAAATATACAAATACTAAACTAAACAGCAATATATAAGTTTCTTTCTTCATTAATATTAAAATCAGATTCGAAATCATCGTATTGAAAATAAAGTATATTAACAAGTATCTGCTATAGGATTTTCAAAGATAAAAATTAAATAATCAAAACAATTAATCCCTTAAGATTTTTGAAAATTTATAATAGATAAATTAAACATCCAAATTAAATAATGGAAATAATGAATCACCCAAAATTTCCGGAATCTTATAATATATAAATGCAAAGATTTAAGTTATTATTGCGTACTAATACAAATATCCTACTAAAATATTCCACACATAAATGTCCAAATAAAAGCAGATAAATTATCAACTACTCGTGTACATACACATAACAAGGATCGAGTAATGTTTCTCTGTATATTATTTGCTTCTCAAAGTGGATAGCTGTTCTCGACGTAATCTACTGAAACGAAAACAGAGAAACGGAGTGTCGCTCGAGTGTCCATTTATCTTCTCCAAGACGTACCATCAAGCCGCCATATTCCCCACGATGTCTCTTTCTTCCGGCGGTTTAAGAAATAACGCTGACAGTCATTCTAATACGGTGACCGTAATACGCGCCACCTGGGGCGACATTGGAGAACGTGGCCTTGACAAGATGTCGACGAAAACGAAGCTTGAGGGTGCCACCTCTCTTCGTATGCTGCACACGAGGAAAATCATAACCCTCATTTAGAACGATTAAAAGAGCGTCGAGCTAAGATTAGACCATGTATCAGACAGTGCTAGGTCTAAGCTGCGTTTGCTTGCCGACATTTCTGTTCTCGCTGTTTCTATCGTAGTTAGATAAATTGAAGATTGAATAAAACAAAATTTTAACTGTGGTAGAAAAAATTTAATAAATTGAGGAAAATTGGAAATTAGCGAGAAATTGAGAGGAATAGAGAAAATTGAAGAGTTTACTTATGGAAAGAAATAGAAGGAAGGAAATTTTTAGGCATTCAGCTCTTTATTTCATAAAGAAAAATATTTGGTAAAGGATCTTTACCGTAGCTACAAGATGTATTAGCGAACTGTACATATTTGTTATAGCATTATACATATCTGTTATGAAATATTTACATCCTAACTGATTTAATTAAAGTATATTAGATTTCATACCATTTACTAAGCAGCTCTCTCATATGACTACCAAAGACCAATACTATGAAAGTAAAATGAATAGAATCTTATAAAAAGACGCTTCATTGAGAATTAACGATAGGTGCCAATAATATAGCTGCACGTTTGGCAAGAAACAAGATAGTGATTTCCTATTGATCTTCAAATACCTGTTTTATTCAGGAGGTTTAGCTTTGTAATTTTAATGAAGTTGCAGTAGTCACACATTTGATAATCAAAAATAGTGATTGCAACAATAGGACAATCAATATCTTGAAACTTTAGGACACTGTGTTTTTTAATTTCGGTTAGAAAATTTTAATCGCCTGATTATTTGTCTCAAATTAGTTTTTAACTAATTTTTTAAGTACTAGTAATAATGATAATATTTATAATGTATAAATAACTTTTTCTACTACCATTTTTTATCCATTCCATTGACATGACAGAATCTCTCTTTCCAAATCCCAATATATATACTCATTCCAACTTTGCTGATTTTCATGTTCTGTTTTCATTCTTTGTAAGGGAAAGCACTCTTAAAGGACATGTGAAACACACTTATCTCTATCCAAACTCTTCTACTATTTCTATTACTATACTACTGTTTCTATTCAGAGTTTTCTTCTTTGCTTGTTATTTCTGTTCGAATTTTTTTCTCTCTACCATTTTATTTTTTACAGCTTCACTTTGAACTTAACACGATACAATATTACCATATATCTAAAGCAGTATTTTAAATTACTAAACTGAATATTGCACCATGAATTTTATAATATGTAACATTGATATAAGTATTATCGATATTTAATGCTAACATTAATTGAAATCAGGTATTGTATAATATTTTCTTACAATCAATAGATTAAAATATAAAACATATATTTATTCAATAAGTGAAGTTCTCTCGTATATCTCTCGTATAAAAATTAATTGGGCCGTGGAGAACAATTCAGAAAAAGAGAAAGAAAAATTATACCCCAAAGGACTGAGTTTGCAACTAGGTGTAAACCAACGTGACATATATACATGACAGTGACAATAAGAATACCCTTAACAATAAAGCTATTTCTATAAATCAATAGAAAATCGTTACATCTTTATAAAAAAAACAGAAGTATAGAACCGTTTAAGAAGGTCGTATTAATCTTTGTTACACACAGATTTGATTGGTTTAAAAAGGAATTACTACTATAATTCTCATGTTTCTTCTATTCATTCAAAAGTCTGTTCCTATCTAAATTTTTGTTATATTACACATTAAAACATAGTATTTCATTTATAACAAATACACGAATATCTTTTCTTTAGTCCTTAATATTAATTTCCTTCCTTTTATCTTTGCTTAATTATTTTATGGCATTCCTTTAATTATTAATGGCCTAACATAAAATGTATGTAATGCTGTTGACGCAATTGCTGCATTTTTCTTAAATCTAATCGAGCATTGATACGTAAATTCTTAATAATTATGCAAATTCATATTTCTGTTAAAATATTTAAAGAAATCTGATATAATTGAAAATTTATTTCCATCATTCAATATTATAATACGGCTTTTAGATGTTTTACATATTTCTGTTTACTATATATATTATACCGTACATTTATATATCTTCTACCATAAATCTATAAAAATCTGCAGTCTATTAATAAGGCACTTGATGTCACGTCTCATTTCAGATTGTAATTACGACAATATATATTTATAATATAACGGGATATTCCAGAACCCCACGGAACTGGTTATACTATCAAAATATCTGATTGTTTTTTTATTCGAAACAGTTGCGTTACAAAAATTTGGTGAACACTAGATCAAATCAATATCGAATCGAACTGAAGTGGATCGAACTGAAGCGAATCGAACAAGAGAAAACAATACACGTTCCACTGTAATATTTCTCCAATTGATCCGCCATTGGTTTCGATTCCCGCGATGGACCGATAAACCGCTAACGCGACCGGTGCCGAGGAAAAAAAGGGATCGTCGCTACGGACAGGAAAAATTTGATAATGTCACCCCGCGGGAAAGGCCGCGATCGATACCAATTTATCTTCCGATTGAAGCGCGATTCATTGCTGCAATTGCAGGATGCAACGTCCGCAACACGTGATCCGTTTGCTCCATTTCGTCCGGCGTGCAATTCGATTTTCTCGAAACGTACCCAATCGCCTGGCTGCGTCTCGCGAAATCTGATTCTGTCTCACATTCTCATTTATCGTTTCTCCAGAAACAACTACACACAACTAGAACCACCTAGGCAATCGTGTTTTCTTTACATGCGTCCAATCATTCATAACATTCATATTGTCGAGAATTTTTTAGGTATGTTCGTTACTTGCAACATAACGCTGTGCAAGTTGAAAGTTTACATGGTTATTATAGTATATTTAACTGGGTCAAGTCATAACTTTGGAACAATAACAAGTAAAACAAAATTATATTAAAAAGATGCAACGCAATGTCTGCATCTATGCCTTCATTTTTTTTTTTTTTTTTTTTTTTTGTCATAGTTTTCATATATTGAATATTGCAGAATTAAAATTAAACTATATTTCAAAATATTTGTTTCCATATGACATATAAATACATTAATGCTTTTCTTATATATATAGGGTACAATCGCATTAATTAGTATTTTAGGAATATACATATGGTATCTTATGAAATTTCTTAATTAGTATGTATACTTTTATTGAAATTAAACGCAATGAGCGCAATTTAAAAAAAGGGGATGGTAATGAGAAATATTAGCCCTTTGCGCTCTCAGTCGCTACGGCGTTCCGTGCTGCAACTCCAGTACCGAGTAAAAGCCAACAGTCCCTGTTTATGCTAGATTTCGACATCTACAATTAATGCGAGCGCAATATTGGTTCGTAAATAAGTTCCTTGACTCTTTATATTCTTCGTTAGGAAGTGTAAAGTGTTAGACTTTAAAATGAAGACAAAATATTTGGTCCTAAATCCCTCCGAAACTATGGTTCTGACAACGTCTCCGACGTTAGTTCAGATTTGACGATCATGGCAAGAGTATTATAGCTTAGAAAACCTAAAAAAAATGATTTTCGAAAATGAAATTAGCTCAAATAAAGATGAACTTGATTTTGAACCGTTGAGAAATGAGATCAATTATATTCAAGCATGCATCATGGTCAGTGCTTTATAAATTATCATATCAAAAAATACAGAAATTAATATTACGAAATCATATCTTCAAAGATGTAAATATAGATAAATTATTAGAATGTAATGTTTTCGTGAGTTAATTTGTATATAAAACCATTTTACGCTACCTATAAGACACGCGTCACATATACGCTGAATCATCTGGAGTTGTTGCTACGCCCAACCGAAAAAGACCTCCAGCGCAAAGGGTTAGTATATGCATTGAGCTTATTCGCCTCTTCATGTTATATTTTGAGTATTATTAAATCATTGCTTATGTTAGCTCCAATAGACAATATAGGATAAATAACATACATAAATAATGGGTAGATATTGCTTATAAGCATCATTTAATAATGGCACTAGAGGAAAAATAAAAGAACTATTCATTACGCTATACACATGAAATTACAGATTTCTTTTATGACACAACAAAAATACATGTTTAAGATTTTCGATATACCTACATTTCAGATTATTGGAATATTTGCCGTGATGCAAATATTGGAGTACATAGTAATTATTTTTTAACGAATAATCATTAAATAATTGAAAGCATGTAAAAATATATATATATCGGAATTTTTTAATATAAATACAAAAGCTATGGAGTGATAGAATAAATAAGTTACTTAATTCCTTGCAAAAGGTTAACAGAATAAAAAAATACGTACATTGTTGACTAAATAAATTTTAAATAAAAGTAACAAACTTTGACGGTTTTTTCAAGAAATGCCAATGAATTTATTATGCAATCTAATATTATTATGTAATGAGTACTTTACGTTAGGTACTGTATATACAGGGTGGTTTGTAACTGGTGGTACAAGAGGAAAGAGGGTGATTCTACGCGAAAAAAGAAGTCGAAAATATAGAATACAAATTAAAAAAAATTTTTTTTTTTTCGTTTTTTTACAGTGAGATCCGTTATAACAGGACGCGATAAAGTGCACGCGTACCGAGCGAAAATTCAAAGTCGATTTTCTCGAAAACAAAGCCTCAAACGAAAAATTTTTATTCTATATTTTCGACTTCTTTTTTCGCGTAGAATCACCTCCTTTCCGCTTGTACTACCAGTTACCAACCACCCTGTATATGTACTTTTCTATATTATGTATATACGATATTTCATGAAACTATTTGAATACGTGAAAATTTTGTATAAATATACAAACAATTTGCGTATACAAAGTATTTTGAAATTTCAGTAGCACTTTAGTAAGACACGATTATCATGATCGTATTGGTAAACTGTGAAACAAATAGGAAAATATACATAAAAGCTACAAACACTTGGCAGTAGTCACAAAAGCAGATATTTATAAACGATTAATTATACATTATATTAATGTAGTATCGGGAAAGGGGGGGTATATGCTCGTTCTGTTTTACGTTCAAGTTCGAGTTTCTCGGGATAGCATAAGCTGTAAAGTTAAGGGATAAACTATGAACAATGTCGGGAGAGCCGAGGCGCCGTTGGGCCCATCAATGTGTCGTCGGGTCCTTCAAGCGAATAGTTTCGTAGAAAAGGCCTACGTGACCCTGGCCTCGAGCGGTTGCGTAACACGTGCGTGGGGGGTCTAAGAAGGACAAAAAGGGATGCGAGAGCAGAGTGTGCATCGAGAGAGGGAGTTTTTGAATAGAAAGCGAGCGGAGAAGTTGGAAGACGAGTGTCAGGATAAGACGTACCCATAAAACGCGCAGTAAGACGTACGACGATATTATAGTCAGTTTCTATTTTGAGTGTTACTTGTACGAATTAAACTTAACCTAAATTCAAACCAACCACTCTTCCTTGTCCTTGCTCTAGATTAAATAATATTTGTGATCACTACATTCTTGGGGTCTCGTCCGGGCTTGATACTACATTCTTGGGGGCTCTCCGGGATCTAGTGATTACTACATTAATAGAACTCAGTTTAAAGGCCTCAATTCAAACCTTTAGGACTGATTATACATTCAAGACTATGTACTCGTGTTGTATATTAACTTTTTACTAAACGTATATTCGCTAAATACAAGTATATAACTAGTAACTTCTATAAGTACACATATTTTCAGACTGGATTCAAATTTTACCAAACAATCATGGTCTCATCTCATTTCAATGGCCATGAAATTTCAAAAAAGTTTATGTAACATATATCATAAATTCATGAAGAAAGCTTTCTACAGTAAGTATTCAAATACATATTTTACATTTTTGCACATTTAAATTTTTCGCAAGTAGACAAGTATTCTCAGTCAACATACAATTTTCACTATGTATATTCTGTTTCATTTTCAAGCTTTCTCCTAGCTCGGTTGCTTGCCATTATATTTATCTATTTTACTTTATTCATTCTAGTAGTGAAAACACATTCCAAGTTCACAATGATCCGCGCGAAGATTACACGGAATGCTCATAACACGAAAATCAGCGACGTTTACAATCTAATTTTATTTGACAAAGTATTCGTGATAAATTCGCAATGTCTAGTTCGTAATGCCACCCAATTTATTCAAGTTTCGCTATATCCAGACTTGTAGCTTACTACGCTTCGTACAACATAAGTCGCGGAACTTGTTCATAAAAAATGATCGCACTTCAGCTACGCCGGCCTGTGCAACATTCATTCAGCCCCTTTTATATTCCTTATTGTGATTCCCTATCTTCCATATCAACTATGTCCTCCAAGATTTAAAAAAAGTTTGCAATACCTTAGGCGTTTCGGAAATTTAGGTACAGCAAATGTGTTCGGAATATTTTGGGTGATTTGATTGCATCTTGTTTAAAAATGTATAGCATGTCTCTGAGGACACGATTTTTCACATCCTCTTTTTAAATAAGCTTTTACCGCCACAAAATTTTATATAGATTATTAATACATACAGTGAAGGACAAAAGTAAGCGAACAAAGTTTCGTTAAATACAGCCTGTTTACACAAACACATAAATATTAATTTCAATCATTTACTAGACATTAGCACTTGTTTGATTAAACTTTATTAGTATGTACTTACTTCCGTTACTTGTCCACTTATTTTTGTTCCTTATATTTCTTAAACTTATAGAATTTAGATTCTCTATGGAACTTTCCTAGTTAACGCGCTATTATATACGATGAGTTTCTTATTCGTTACTTAGTTAATAATAACTCTATCTTATTCGTTCAAATTATAATTGGGCTTTATTAGTTCTTAAGTAAAAGAAAGTAAAATAAGAAGTGACAATAAATAACAGTAAATACTAATAATAGGAACATGATTAACAAAATAAAGAAAATTAATTTACTAAAAGGAAGGAGAAGGGAGGAGAAGGAAGTTAAAATTATGTAATAGAAACAAAATTTGATCCTATACATATCTAGACTTTCAGTATGCTATTATAGTGCAAGAACATTTATATGTGCGTGAATCTTACATAATAACGCAAGATCATAAAATGGGATACATATCAAGGAATTAAAACTTTAGGGACAGTTGCAGGTAAAGATAGATGACACAACATTATGGTTTCTTTATATAGTTTCATGATAGTGTGGTGTAGTATATGCTAATATTTCTTTATTTTATTTGTTTTAGTATATCACACTTGACAAATAAATCAAGTTAGAAAGTTACATTTCTAAATTGTTCAAAATTAGTTCAAGACAAAGTTACTATAAGAAGAACATTATTAGTTTACGTACATGTACTACCGCGTGTTTCTTGCCTTTTCTTAGCAAATACATACTTATTTCTCAATTTTATCTTAAAAAGTGTGATACTTGAATTTTTCACCTTCTTCTGTTTAGAATTTTCTTTAATAAAAGTACTTATGAAACTCTTTATTTCTTACATTATCGTTACAATTTAAATCTATCTTATTAGAATTAGAATAAATTGATATGTTGTTTACATTATTTATGAATATATTATGGAGTTTTATGTATTTGTGGGAAATTTAAAGATGTAAAATTGCGCAGAATAATCTATAATATGCAAAAATATCTAAAATAGAATATTTGTTACAATATACATATTTAGTATAGTATATTTCGTTTTCGACCGGTAATTTTAAGTAATTTTTCAATTTTTCTATATTTCGTTTAAGTATTGCTTTGCTTAAAAAAATTAAAGTAACATCTTAGCAATAAAATTTAGTGGATGATATTCTAGTAATTTGCAAGAGAATTTTGGGATTTTGGGTGATTTTTTAAAACGCAAAAGCATAAAAAGACTGCATGGACTTAAACGACCGTCATTATACAGACAACGTCAAGAAAAGGAGGATTAGATTACATTTCTTTAAATGTATTAATAAAAGTACGAAATAGAAAATTTTTTCGAAGTGCTTCACTACACGTTTACATTATAGAAGACTTTACGAAGAAACGTTGTAAAAGTTATATGGATCATAAAAGACAGACATATGTGTACCAGCACTGTCTGTTTTAAAAGATGTACTCTGAAAGAAAAAGCCATTAATTTACATACATGAACTATCAGCCATTTCTTATTTTTTCTCGTCAAATATATGTCCTCATGCTATAATACTATTTCTAATTCAAAGTGAAGTAAAATTTCATATACAACAACACATTCATGTAATATTTCATCCTTTAACAAATAGATCTTTTTATTTTTAACAGAATCAACCGAATAACTTCTATTTCCTCGTTTGCCAAAAAAAAAAAAAATTAAAAAGAGAAAAGAAAGATAGAATTCCGGGCTAAATGTGGAAATCTCATTTTTTTCCCATTAAATAACATCGTCCTCATGGCTCATCAAACTTTTCCGAAGTGTACCTTCTACGAAGAATCTTATTAGTGTTCGTGATGGCGACAAACTTTTATCACGCCGAAATTCATCCGGTCGATTATGGAAAACTGTTATTTGAATTTTAAACGCGTTTCAAGTTATACGCAAGCCTGCTTCGCGTATATCTTTATCAAAGTTTATATTACACACTGCAACTCGATTTAGATATAAATAATGGGAGTGCTCGCGTATAAACCACTGGAATACCGGGTTTAGTATAACGCAAATTGTGAACTCGTTACGTAGCATACCACGCATGCTACGTTAAAAATATAAACTCTGATTTTATCGATTTCATATAGCTGTGGAGAACATTTTCACAATACTACGCAAGTCGAAGAGAATGAGGAACAAGTTTCCATTAAAATCGATATGCGCCCTCCGCTCGAAATCGTTCCAAAGTTACAAAAGGAAGATGAAAATTATTGTTATATGTATGATAAAGTTAATCGATACGTAAGTAGGTTAGAGCGAAATTTATTGTAACTTTAATTTTTGTAAATACTTCCATGTTCCGATACGTATATAAAATGACTAGACGGTATTATTATGTTATAACTGGTCTACGGTTTTCTACGTATTTGTGATAAAATTACAGATGCGGAACCTAACCCCACAGAGCATATAATGTACAAAAATATAAAATAAATTATCGAAACTGGACTACTCTTCATGATCTTTAGTAGCCGAAACAAATAATGTGGGCTCCATTTCTTTAGTTCTCTTCATAAAAATATGAAACTGTATAAAAATTCGTAGATTAATTATGATTACAGAAGTATTTCACGGAGGTTCCTGGAGCACCCCTGTCATACACGCAGGATGGCTAACGTGGAGTTTTGGTCGGTAAAAGTCCGACACTACTCTGCTGCTGCCGTCATTAGCGGCAGCGGAGTGTCCATGAGGATTTCTTCACGCGCAAAAAAAAAAAGATTAATTATGATTAGTATTAAAATTTATTGTGTGTGTTTCAATACCTTTATTATGATAAAATCTTCTTTTTCTATAATAATACGTAATGATATAATTTTTATATAAAACTTATTTGTTTATATTATTATTTGTAATTAAGAGGTTATGACGTTGATCACAGATTTGTATATTTCACCCTACAACAGTAATTACGAGTGATGTATAAGCTTTACGTGTCTATATCTTTCTTTCATGTTGCAATACCATTTCTCTTCAGAGTTGAATATGCCAGTATTTCTTTCAGTTAACGAAAATGTATGTGTATATCTTTCCCATTATGTTGCGTAGACTCTTTACTTTTTACGTTGATTGAATGTTCCTTAACACGCATAGTATAAGTACAATTAATTAATTATATTAACGTAACCGATTTGTTCTCTTAGAAAAAATTCTAAGAAAGATGAAATATTAATTAACACATTCGTAATATATCAAGTTGCACATAATAACAAGTTTCGATGAACTGATAGAGCTAATATTTGAATATAATAATTTATTAAACTGAATCTTGGATATTTGTATAGTGAGATATTAGCCAATAATGAAAAGTTTTTTTATCATAATTTAATTTCTTTTAATTATGAATCTAATAGAAACCAACATAATTCATCTTTTTTAGAGTGAATCAAATTTATTACGTGTAATATTAAATTTATTAATCGTAATGTGTAACTTGTAAAATATAACTACAAAACAATAAATTCTATATTCTATTCTTTACACCAATCTCAATTACTATTTACCACAAATTGTAATGTATATTTTTTAACGTAGTGTAATCCTATTTCTAATCTCATCCCACAATAATAGATGATTACACAGTAATCGATTGAAAAGAGTTATATATTGAATCGAAATCGATCTACCATTGATCTGAAAAATTATACAATTCCGATGAGATTCGTGGATAAATAACATTTGGACATCGTTTAAGGGTTTACTCGGCTGCGTGGATAACCGCACTGGACAGGCTATTTATTAATGAATCGACATCGCACCAAACAAATTGATCGCACGGATTAGCGACGAGTTAACTTGACAATAACTGGTGGCGATTTCAGTTAATAATTGCATCAATGGATTCGATGTATATCTCGTGATTGATCGCACTCTAAAATCGTTTATTGAACGCATAGTAGATCGGTAGATTGAATATGTTACTATTTCATGCATTAGTAAAACGGTTAACAATTTTGTTACTATTTCCGTCATTTCGATAACAAATATTTTTCCTTAAAATTAAGATTTTTGCATAATCTTTTTGCGTTTGCCATAAATAAAGCTATGTATTTACAAGGTATCTAAATGTACAAAATATAAAATATATTCAGTGTTTAATATAATATCTAGGGAACGAAGCAAATATTTTTCTATTTCTTTATTGTGTTCATAAAAGTATGAATTTGCATAAATATTTGTGAACTAATAATACAAGTCAAGAATATTTTTCCATCGCCATTTGAACACATTATTTTTCGCATTATTAATTCTTGGCATTAATAAAAGAAAATTAACGTGATTTTTATAACACGCAGTACATAAACTTCATATTAGAAATAAAATTAATATTATTAATATTAGAACAATATTAGAATAAGATATGAGAAAATATGAATAAAATCATCTTTAATTCGTAAACAAGTTTTACGTATTTTATTTCGTAATGTGTAGTATGTATAAATACTTTTAAAAATAACTTTCCCTTCATTCATCTTGTATTAAAAACATATAATTCTATTTACCTTTCCTAGAAATTCTAGAAATTTACGATGCAGAAGTATTGCAGAAGTATCATTCATGTATATTGCATCACGTATATTTTAATACAATATCTATATTAAAATTCATCAGTGAATTCATCAGTCCAGTGTTTAGAATATAAGTAGAATTTATTGTTTTGGTCGAAAATAGATATACAAAATAGATAGAATATTAAATATACGTAAACGTATAGAGAGAAAATGAATAAAAAAATAAATAAATTACCAAATGGGTGAATGTAAATAGATAAAAGTCAGGTAGATAAAAAGGCATAACAAATATAATATTCGGATCAGATTTTCCCTCGTTTATCCTTCCTTTACCTATTCATTTCTATGTATTTAGTAATTTATATTTAATATTTTATCTGTTTTTCTGTTTATTTATCAAAATGATAATGGTAAATTCATTTACAAAATCTTACCCTAAACACTGGAGGGTAAATTTTAATATAGATACTGTGACGTACGTGCTGATATTCAGTAATGACATTGTGAAAGTGTTGGCAATCGATAGTTTTGTACCTCAATTTCCTGTTCCATCAGAAGAAATTAATACAAATCATCGTGTTAAAAAGTTCAAGGAAATTCAAAAGAAACTCAAAAGAAGTCAATCACAACTGTAAATCTCATCACGTAAGACGCAGTAACCATGTACTTACAAAAGTCTGACCTCGAGGCGTCTCAAGTTTAAGTAAAATTCTCATAGAGTCTAAGAAGTTAGAGGGTGACGAGGAAAAAGGCAAGGACAGTGAAAAGGCTCCCGGAATTTGCAAGATCAATGACGAAGCCTCGGACTTCGTGCCGTCTCGTTCGGCGACGCTTAATGAGAATTTCTCGCATTTCCGATCGTTTACGAGTCGACCGCTTTTGTATCGTCGCTAATTCTCCTACCATTACGGCCCCCATAAATCCATTTAGCCGATGCGCTACGGAATGGAGACGAGGGAATTCTGGCAGTCGGTTCCTGGTCTCCGAATGGAATTCTGGCGACATTTCTTGTTGACTGCGTCGTGCTTCCGAACGTTGATTTCTTTTCGTGGAATATCTTCTCGTGTGCTTAGTTTTTTCTTCTCTTCGTCTATTTTTTAGCAAATTATGAGCGTATTGTCTCCTCCGTTTCATACCATTTTACACGCTTCTATTTAGCTTTACTTGTATGTAAAAAAATCTTGTAATTCAATTTTCACATATTTGCACATATACGATCAACTTGAAAATTTTTATACTTGTTACGTCACGAGGCTTTCCATAGGCCGTATTCTTAACCGTCGCTCGTGGCACGACAGTGTCGCAGACGGATCGTCTCAATCAGCCCGACAAATATACAATGTATTGGCTAGCAGCAAACAGAGCCAGTTTCAGAACCTTCGATTCGGACCGTTATTTTAACCACGCACATAAGGTGACACGCGTGATCATGGCGTGATCGGTGCCGTGACCCGAGCATAGTGGGGGTCGTCTCCCAAAGAACACAAAGGGACCATTGAAGGGCAATCAGTATCGATCGAGGATCCGAACGGAATACATTAAAAGAAGAAAGTCGTCTAGTCTATCAACTATATCAATAAATATTGTACAGTCGAGTCGAATTCCTACATCAAATTAACTGTATAATCGTTCAATAATTTGTGACGTGCTCTTTGTATTATTTTATTTATGGTAAAATATACCATTTTTCGTTAACCTGTTAATTCAGCGTTAACCTCACTTAACCACCTCTGTTATTTTAACCGAAACAGAGGAACGACTAATTCGCGGCGTCGATTATCAAAATCGTAGCGAGAATTTACACCTCTCGCTGACGCGCTTTCTTCGCGATCGCGTTTCTCCGCGAATGGTCGTAACAATACTGTTCTTTGAAAAATTATGTAGTATCATGTCTGGTGGCTTGGGATGGATTTCATCAACCTTCTAGTCCACTTTCTGGTTACATCCGTGAGTTAATAGCAGCTATTTTTGACAAATAGTGATATATTACTATTTTTTTTTAAATAATTTATTTATTTAAATTTTACAATTTGCCCAGTAGGACAAAATGTTGGTAAAATGTTATATCTTGTAAGATAGAAACATAAAAATATAAAAAAAGAAAAAAAAATAAATAATATAAATATAGCATGTGGTTGGTTACCCCCAGTGGGGCTCCATCATCGCGTTTACTAGGCTACGTCCTTGGTGAGATCCGTTGGGTGTTTCTTTTTCAGTGTTCTATCTATGCTTGCTTCAATCATTTCCACAGCCAGTCGGTTCGGGTGTGTTGTTGTTCTTGCTTTGTACCACTCCGCGTACCTGTTTATTTCCTCTTTTATCGTTGGTATTCACAGGTCCTTTCGAATTTCCTCGTTTCTAACGTACCATGCCACGTATGGCATTTGCTATTGTTCTTAGGATTTTAGTTTGTATTGCTTCAATTTTCTTTATATGGCTCATTGCTGCTGTCCCCCATAGTGGTATTCCATATGTCCATATTGGTTTTATGATTGTTTTGTATATTTTTATTTTGTTTTCTAGACTTAGTTTGGATTTTCGGCTTGTTAGCCAGTACATTTGTCTTCTTGTATTCTGAATTTTGTCTATTACTGATTTAATGTGCTGTTTCCATGTGAGTTGTATTTCTAAATTGAGTCCTAGATATTTAACTTGCCTGGTTTGTGATATGTGCGTACCGTTCAGTAGGATGCTTGGTGGCTTCTGTTTTCGCAGTGTAAATGTAATGTGGTTGCATTTGTTGGGATTAGCTTTAATTTGTTTATCTTGAAGCCACTTTTCTATTTTTGTGATATGTTCTTGTAATAGCGTGACTGCTGTTTCCGGGTTAGAGTGCCTGACTAGTACAGCTGTGTCGTCTGCGAACGTTAATATTTTGCTGTTAGCAGCTGTTGGTATGTCTGACGTGTATACTGTGTACAATATGAGTCCTAAGACGCTTCCTCCGGGACTCTTGCCTTCATGTCTTTGACTTCAGAGTATGTGTCCTTGATTTTTATTGGGAATGTTCTGTTACTTAAGTAGGATCTGAGTAATTTGCAGGTTTGATCTGGAAATTTCGCTTTGATAGTTTGTAGTAGTTTTTCATGATCAATTTTGTCGAATGCTTTTTCGATGTCCATAAAGAGTTCCGTGCAGTATTGTTTGTTTCCAGCGCCTGTAAGATTTCGTTGACGAGTCTGTGCATTTGTTCTATTGTAGAGTGTTTGTTTCTGAATCCATATTGGTGATCTGGTATTAATTTTTTTTCCTCTATTATTGGTTTTAGGTGGGCGTAAATTATTTTTTCCAGTATTTCGGAAAAAAAGGGAAGTAGTAAAATTGGTCTGTAAGATGCAGTTTGGTGTGGGTCTTTGCCTGGTTTAGGTAACGTGATTATCTGTGCTAGTTTCCATAGTTTAGGATAGTATTTGATTCTTAATATTGCATTGTATATTATTGTAATTAGTCGTATCGCTTTTGGAGGAAGGTTTTTCAA
This sequence comes from Bombus cullumanus, assembly GCA_014737535.1. Taxonomy (NCBI): domain Eukaryota; kingdom Metazoa; phylum Arthropoda; class Insecta; order Hymenoptera; family Apidae; genus Bombus; species Bombus cullumanus. The sequence goes on from JACXIX010000027.1 coordinate 893,113, forward strand.
GATTTTTCCCATTGATTAGATCGATTCCTGGTGTTTTGTTGTTTTTGTTTTTTCGATAATGCTTCTAATTTCTTGTGTCGTTGTTTTAGTTATGGTGTATTGCTTGTCAGATGCGGTATTAATGGTTAGCGCATTCTCGTCCGTATGTCGATAGAGGTTGCTGTTGGTGATATTATGTGGTGTGAATGTGTTTCATAGGTGGTTGGAAAATTCTTCGGCTTGCTCTTCGTTGCTTCTTGCCCATGTGTTATCTGCTTTTCTGATTGCTGGGACTGGTTTAATTAGCTTGTTTATTTTTTTCGTGGCTTTCTATAGGGAGTAATTGGTATCCTCATGCGCGGATAGTGATTCTATGAATTTTGAGAATTCGTTGTTTTGATGTTCTCTATATTACTATTTAATGAAATGTACATGAATAGCAAAGAATAGAAGTTCAGTAGTTTTGAACAAACTACAGCAACGGCTATAAATGAATCAAATGCATACTGTGGGCTTAATGTGTTCATTACATTTCATTTGAACTCGAAGATATAGATCTCTTCAGTCCGAAACAAAGAACTAAATAAAGAAAAAATTTGAATCAGTACACATAACATTCAAAGCTATACATATTTATTTATTGTACAGGGTGGTTGGTAACTGGTGGTACAATATAGAATAAAAATTAAATTTTTTTTTTTTTTTCGTTTTTCTACAGTGAGATCCGTTATAACGAGACGTGATAAAGTGCACGCGTACCGAGCGAAAATTCAAAGTCGATTTTCTCGAAAACAAAGCATCAAACGAAAAATTTTTATTCTATATTTTCGACTTCTTTTTTCGCGTAGAATCACCTCCTTTCCGCTTGTACTACCAGTTACCAACCACCCTGTATATAGCAGTAATTACAAAATTTAATAGAATTATGATTTTATAAATCATTTCAAAGACATAATTAATGTTACTATATTTGATGACATTAACAAAGAATTAAACAAAACTAAATATCTTTTCTTTATTTCTATTAAACTTTTCTTTCATGCTCATAATTCACGATAATTCATCTTCAACATTCTAAAACTCTCCTCATACTTATTTCCTTTCCTTGTTTTATTCATTTATAATACATTTGAACCTTGGTAACTCGAATCTGAAGGGGATAAAAGTGCGATAAATGAAAATGACATAAAAAGACCTTGTGCAAGGATTAATATGTTTTGAATTATGTTACAATTATTTATTTACATTTCTTCTTCCTTCTTCTTTTCTTTCTTTCCTTTCTTTAGAAGCTTCGCGTCTGTTTTTCTTAATTTTTTCTGTATACTTTTATTGTTGTCACGCTAGGAAATAAATAGATGAATATAAATACAAATAAATTATGTCGAATTATAGAGAAAGCGGCGATCAAACTTTGAGTTATAAAGAAACTTTGATCAACAGAAATTGGACTTCTTTGTGTGGATTCGAGTTTCAGAGATGAAATAACACACCTACAATACATATGCCATAAATATTTCGAAGCAAAGTAAGTCTATTATTTCGATTTGTAGTGATTTCTACGGAGGAGTATTAAAGATTGAACAAAATTATAGACTTATGGAAATTTTCGAATTATGTATGCATAATACATAGAGGTTCGAATTGTCGAAATTTGATTCCATAATGAAAATGTATTGCGTTAATAATACTTATACAACGGCCGTAAACCTTCGTTCAAATTTGTCAAGTTATTTGGGTTCAGTAATTAATTTTGAGTAACTTGAAACTTCTTCAGCATAAAGTTATCACTTACTCGATTTGAAATATCCTTTCAAGTTTCTACGCTTATCTTCATTAGTCAAGTCACTTAATTTCAAATAACTTGAAATATCTTATTATTTGAACTATTAGATAAAAATTAGCATCAAATACAAATAAAATATCTTCGGTAAATATGTAACAATCTCTTATATTTTCTATTTTTATTTTCTATTTTTATTTTCCAATCTTTCCTACAAGGGATCATAGTTAAATTTTCTATTAATCGATATTCCGTTAATTGATCGTTTCGTTAACTGTTCTGATAATCGAAATTCGGCGCTATTTGCAACAGAAAAATACACCTGTCCACAGATATTCTATTCTGGTAACAGGCGGTTTAAGCATTGTATAACATTCAGATATTAAGGTATTTTGATAATAAGGGTTCAGATACAACGGAGCAGTTATCGTTTCTAGTCATTTTTATTAATCCCGACATTTTGTCAATACCATTCATTCTCACGTCGCGTTAATTTTGTACAAAGTTCATTTCAATTTTATATAATTACATGTATAAATTTTTACAATTTTATTTTATATAAATATAAATATAAAATTTATATAAATATTAGCCACCCTTTTTAACAATTATGAATGTGTAACGGGAAGATTTGAATTTAACATCATCAAAGTGCAATTCACTGGAAATTTTAAGGTGTCTTAAACAAACAACTATTTCAATGATGCTCTATTACTCTCTAATAATAAAAAATTCTCCCTTAAAAACATTTTATGTTATAAAATGTTTGATTTGTAGTATTTTATTCTGTAAACAATAAGACGAAAATATGAAAATTAGTTTCAGTTTTTAGATAATGTAATTATATTTATTCTATGCGAAATCCTCCTAGTTAAATGTATATATTCCTTACAATTCGAAATTTCATTTAAAATAATTGAAAAGTTATCTATTTAAAAAAAAATATATATAACTCTAGTTAATCCCTAATAATTTCTAGTAATAAATTTTATGAATGACCCCGATTAACGTTTGAATTTCTAATAATTAAAATAACATTCAATATTTCTTCTGTAACGTTAAATTAATTCAGTCTAAATTCCTATTGGTGATTAGAAAATATCTTAAACTTGCTGTGTACTTTGCAGAAATAGAAATTTCTTTCTCAAGGATCAATGTACCGCAAATCCATGAGAACGCCAAGTACAGAAACTACGGGATTGTGGGCAGGTTTACCTACTCAAGTGGCGTATACAGTTCCGCCCGAGCAGCCGAGCTAAATGGACGTGTGAATCAGTGCTCCGTAAGTGCGACAAGTGGGGAAAGAAAAGTGACCAGCAACAGCGCCCATCGCCAAATGGTGAAAAGATGCAACAAGTTACACCAATAAAAATATCAAACAAAAACAAAAGATATTTCATAAACAGAGCGGTAGATAAAACAAAGATAAATCAATTATTAAACGAAGAGCAGGATTGCTCAGATAGAGAAGTAATGGAAATAGAATCTTCACAAAGGAAAGACGAGAAAAATATTACCAACGACGGACTAACACACCAGGAGAAAAGCTGGAAGGTGGTAACTTCCAGCAAGAAACGGAAAATTATAACAAACATTAACGCTGGGAGGGCTCCAGAAACAGAAAACCAGCAATGGTTACAGGAAATAACACTCCGAAACTCCTTCAGCGCACTGCCAGAAGAGAAAGAAACAGACCCAGCCGAAAAACCAATAACCCGCAATAATCTACATAGATGCCCAAATAATAGATCCCCTCATAGAACTACTAAACAACACGGCAGGAAAAGAAAATTACAGCATTAAACAACTAAAACTGGACCAGGTAAAAGTACAAGCTAACACCCCAGAAACATTTAGAAAAGTAACAAAGGCACTAAAAGAGAAAAACACCGGGTATCACACTTACCAGCTCAAAACTGATAAAACTTACAAAGCAGTAATCAGAGGATTACACCCAAAGACAAATACAAGTAACATATGCGAGGAACTAGCCAAAATCGGACACCAGGTAAGATCAATAAATAACATCACCAGATTCGACACTAAACAACCATTACCGCTATTTCTAATTGAACTCGAACCCAAACACAACAATAAGGATATATTCGAAATCAAAAAAGTTCTAAATACAATTATAACAGTTGAGCTACCTAGACATAAAAAAGATATTCCGCAATTTATAAGGAGTCAGCAATACGGACACACAAAAAATTACTGCAACAGAAACTCGGCGTGCGTTAAATGCGCAGAAAATCATCTAACAACGAACTGCCCACACATGGGAAAAATAAATGAGGTAAAATGCTACAATTGCAATGGAAACCACCATGGCAACCAGCTAGCTACAAAGGCTGTATAGTCAGAAAACAACTTCAACGTAAACTATTTCCGCCGCTTCCAAACAGGACATATAATAAGTATCACACTCAACAGGTCAGCACAGAAACTGAGACAACACCGAATATACAGCACGTAATGAACATTAACCACAATAACACCATCACCTCTGGTAGCCGAAGCTACGCACAAGTAACCATCCAATCAACACCCTTAGACAACCAAAACCAGTACAATAACTACAACGACGCTACAGAAATAAAAGAAGTGCTAAAACAATCCATCAAAAACACCGAAATGATAACAAAAATGATACCAAAATGATAACAAAAATGATACCAAAATGATAACAAAAATGATACGACACCAAACACCCCTCAGGTAAAGCACATGGAGGAACTGCAATAATAATAAAAAATGACATAAAGCATCACCTTCACAGTAAAACAAATCAAGAACACATACAAGCAACCACTGTCACAATACAAACCAACGACGATTACTTCCAGATTTCATCAGTATATGCACCTCCGAGACACAAAATGACATCCAAAAAATGGGAAGAGTACTTCCAATCCTTAGGTGACAAATATATAGCAACAGGAGACTTTAACGCAAAGCACACATTATGGGGTTCCAGAATTAACACGCCAAGAGGTAGAACATTAGAAAAATATATTAGAAGCAGCAACCTCAAGGTACTATCTACGGGAAAACCAACGTATTGGCCGGCAGACCTCAATAAAATACCTGAAATGCTGGACTTCGCAGTAATAAAAGGTTTAAACGCAAGCAAATTAAAACTAGCAACCAGCCTTGAGCTTAACTCCGACCATACACCAGTTATAATAGAATACACTAGCAAACCACTTCTCTATAACAAATCACAATCGATCTGCAATAAAACCACCAATTGGCAAACACTTAAAGAGCTAATAGAAAATAAAATTAACTGCAATATCCCATTGAAAACACCGGAACACATCGACCAGGCAGTAGCAAATATGACAGAAATTATACAGGAAGCAACGTGGGCAACCACCACCCATAAATCAAAAAACAGGCAGACAAAAATTATTCCTCAGGACATCCTAAACAAGATCAGGGAAAAAGGAAAAGCGACAGCTAAGTGGCAAAAACAGAGAACACGAGAAAACAAAAAAAATCTAAACAAACTTACAAAGGAGATAAAGAACAAAATAAGAGAACATCAAAACAACGAATTCTCAAAATTCATAGAATCACTATCCGCGCATGAGGATACCAATTATCTCCCTATGGAAAGCCACGAAAAAAATAAAGAAGCCAATTAAACCAGTCCCAGCAATCAGAAAAGCAGATAATACATGGCAAGAAGCAACGAAGAGCAAGCTGAAGAATTTTCCAACCACCTTTGCAACACATTCACACCACATAATATCACCAACAGCAACCCCAAACGACATACGGACGAGAATGCGCTACACATTAATACCGCATTTGACAAGCAATACACCATAACTAAAACAACGACACAAGAAATTAGAAACATAATCGAAAAAAACAAAAAACAACAAAACACCAGGAATCGATCTAATCAATGGAAAAATCTTGAAAAACCTTCCTCCAAAAGCGATACGACTAATTACAATAATATACAATGCAATATTAAGAATCCAATACTATCCTAAGCTACGGAAACTAGCACAGATAATCATGTTACCTAAACCAGGCAAAGACCCACACCAAACAACATCTTACAGACCAATTTCACTACTTCCCGTTTTTTCCAAAATATTGGAAAAAATAATTTACGCCCGCCTAAAACCAATAATAGAGGAAAAAAAATTAATACCAGATCACCAATTTGAATTCAGAAACAAACACTCTACAATAGAACAAATGCACAGACTCGCCAACGAAATCTTACAGGCGCTAGAAACAAAACAATACTGCACGGCACTCTTTATGGACATCGAAAAAGCATTCGACAAAATTGATCATGAAAAATTACTACAAACTATCAAAATGAAATTCCCGGATCAAATCTGCAAATTTCTCAGATCCTACTTAAGCAGCAGAACATTCACAATAAAAATCAAGGACACCTACTCTGAAGTCAAAGACATTAAGGCAGGAGTCCCGCAAGGAAGCGTCTTTGGACCCATACTATACACAGTATACACGGCAGACATACCGACAGCTGACAACAGTAGAATATTAACGTTCGCAGACGACACAGCTGTACTAGTCAGACACTCTAACCCGGAAACAGCAGTCATGCTACTACAAGAACACATCACAAAAATAGAAAAGTGACTTCAAGATAAACAAATTAAAGCAAATCCCAACAAATGCAACCACATTACATTTACACCGCGAAAACAGAAGCCACCAAGCATCCTACTGTACGGTACGCACATATTGCAAACCAGTCAACTTGAATATCTATGGCTCCACTTAGAAACACAACTCACATGGAAACAGCATATTAAATCAGTAATAGACAAAGTTCAGACTACAAGGAGACAAATGTACTGGCTAACAAGCCGAAAATCTAAACTAAGTCTAGAAAACAATGTAAAAATATACAAAACAATCATAAAACCAATATGGACATACGGAANTACCACTATGGGGGACAGCAGCAATGAGCCATATAAAGAAAATTGAAACAATGTAAGCTAAAATCCTAAGAACAATAGCAAATGTCCCATGGTACGTTAGAAATGAAGTAATTCGAAAGGACCTGGGAATACCAACGATAAAAGAGGAAATAAGCAGGTACGCGGAGAGGTATAAAACAAGAACAACACACCCGAACCAAATGGCTGTGAAAACGATCTAAGCAACCATAGATAGAAGACTGAGAAAGAAACACCCAACGGATCTCACTAAGGACGTAGCCTAGTAAACGTGATGATGGAGCCCCATCCACATGCTATATTTAATCCATAAGCTATATCATTTTACCAAATGTCCTACTGGACAAATTGTAAAATTTAAACAGATAAATTATTTAAAAAAAAAGTGGCTTATACTATGTCCTATATATCACATATCTTCATGTTCTGTGCAGTAGATTTTGGCAGGCCGCACTATGCCTTTAATTGTTACAGTAACGTTCAATTCTAGTTCTCCTGCATGTAGAATAAAATTAGCAAGCAACTTTAGACTAAAATTGTTATAATGTCGTTATAAGTCTGTTTTTGTGTTGTAATAACATGTATTCAGAATAATTTTATGGAAAAGTAAAATAAACAGTATCTTCTACATTTTCTTCTTCCTTTTGCTTTTATCGTCGTAATGTTAAATAAAAGTCGACGGAAAAGTATTACACTACAACTAAAAGTATCTTAAAGAAAGTGACTTCTTCGTCATCAAATTAACGATGAAGATTAAAATTATCAATTTTTTCCTTTCTCGTAAGGTATCTCAGTAATCGTTAGTCGTTATATCCTTAAACAAGGATTTGTATAAGTTTCAAATTATCCTAGGACACAAGCTTAAGGATTGACTAGGTTGCTCTCATTTACACCTTGATCTTGTTTGCATAATTCCTAACGCTTGTTGACCTACAAGACAGACTAACAAGATTGCAAACAATCTACATGCGGTCATAGTATACCACTGGGTTCATAAATCTAAATGGCCAAACGTCGTGTTAAATGAAATATGACTTGCAAATGGAAAGCTCGGTAAAATATATCTTTTGATGTCCTTTGTCTCCATTTTTAACTTGTAAAACTGTACAGAAAATAGCACAAAGCAAAGTAAACAACACTTTTTAAAATTTGTATTGCTTTTTCCAAGTAATAATTTTCCAGACCCTTTATGGATAAAAGCCGACAAAACTTTTGTATTTGCCCAGTAATAAATAGAAACGATTGTAAAAACTCGAATGAATTATTCATAGCAGAATCTTCTGAAAATAGGTCATTTTAATCGCCATATGAAAATAACAAATCACTCAATTAAAATTTCACAGTGACAATCTAAAAAAAGAATGTTGAGAAATGGAGGTATAAAAAGTGAATTATGAGAAGAGCAAGAACCCTCCTCTTCCATCGACGTTATCACTGTTGATCCTCCCTTTCACCTTAATCACGTGTACCTCGATTGTTGGAAGGAAAAAATTGACTAGGGGTGCCTTTATCGAAATTGAACGAAGCACTACGAGACGTAGCGAAATGACGCTATCTATCTTTATCTCTTACGGATTAAAAATGGCGCGATTTATTGTCCTCTGTAGAACTTTCGGCTTGTATCGTTCAATTCATTGTATTGGATAAATCACAATGCGAAGAAGACGCCCGTCTTCTGGTTCGACGTGAAACATAATTTTACGATTCCTCGACATGCGAGCACGTTGATGTTCGTTTGATGGTCCCCGATTTTCATGAAAACGAGATAGAAATTGTGGACAGATACGAGATGAAAAATTGAATACGGAGGCAATTTATGATTCTTGTTGTTTGCTTGAGGAATCGTCGGTTGTAGGAAGTTACAATGGTGTCACGTAAAATTATCACTTAAATTATAAAGATGAAAGGGTTGAGTCGTGAAACAACTACTATCTATATTTTATTTATTAAACTTTATTATAAATTCAGTAATCGCAATTACAGTTTACTCCTACAACTTTACACAGAACTTAGTTACACTGATCGGTATGTATAAATCAAGTACGCGACTAATCTAAGGGAAGAGACTGGTAAAAATATCTTGACTATTCTAAGGATACAGAATAAGTGAGTTTTTCTGAAGATACTGCGTCTGAGGAAAGCTAGGGGTGGGTCTTAGCCGCCCTCGATAGATGGTTGCTATTGTGAAGTATCGTACGTGAGAAAAACTAACTTTCCCGTGTCTTCCCGTAGTAAACAATACGCTTTAGAAAGGGTCAGTAAAGGGAAGACTGTATGGTCTGAAGAATTTTAGTTAGAAAATGCCTGAGATTTATGATGGCTCCTTAAGACTATTGAGGGTATGCAGCAAGGATGTGCGGACATCTGCTCGCCATCCTGCCCGCGGTATGTGGCCTGGTCTATGTAGAGTGTCGCCTGACGTAACAGTAGGTCCTTGAAGTAATTCTAATGTGGATTGACGTTACAATGGCATCGAATTTAATTGATAATTATTAAATTCTTCAACAAGAGCACCAACAAGGTATCAGAGGAATTAATGACGCTATTTCAAAGTCTTGAATAATATTGTCCTGATTCTACTTGTACATTTATGTATTTATGGGAAATATAAATATGGAAATATGCATAGAAAATGTACAAATGATACATATACCTATTGTATATATAGTATATTTATATGTATATTTATATGTCGGGTTCACGTTATGATTAGGGTTGAGGTTAGGGGCGTGAAACGAATCTTCGTTGTGATTAGACATGGCTGTTATGCAATAGAGAAAATAGTGACTACTGCAAATATGATTATTACAAATTTCGACAAGTAACCGTAGTAATTAGATACTCGAGACGTTAATGACAATGATCCTAGGTTCAATAATGAATCCGCGGTCAATGGGATAACGAAATGCGCTTTCTTCCAAAGTCCAAGTTGTACCCAACTTCCTTGCCTACGGTACAAGGGTTACTCAACTTTGTTAAAACATAGAATATCAACCGAGCGTAAAGACACTACGTAACTCGCTAATGCGACCTCGCGAGAGAATGAATTTCCGTCAGGATGATGCCACAGAGGAAAAACTATATGGGGTGTGTCTAAGGACACGAGATCCTCGGATTCGTCGAGGAAAACCTTCGTTCGGAAGGTGAGGGAAATTGGCTTTGCTGCTAATTGGTCAATCTCCATATCGCTGGTTAGAGAAAGAAGCTAGCTGCCCTCAAGGGAACGTCGCTGGCGGGAAGCGCCCTTCGTGAGAAAGTAGGTTTCCCCTATCTTCCCGTAATTGGGACAAAGACTGTTTGTCTGTTTGAAGGACTTTAGTTAACTAAATATCTTAAGATTTATAACGGGCCCTCAGGCTAGCTGAACATGTACTGCGGAGACGCATCGACATCTGGCAATCATCTTACTCGAAGAATAGGGTCTGCGTGTGGGGAGATACGGGACAGCTGCTAACAGCAAAATATTAACGTTCGCGGACGACACAGCTGTACTAGTCAGGCACTCTAACCCGGAAACAGCAGTCACGCTATTACAAGAACATATCACAAAAATAGAAAAGTGGCTTCAAGATAAACAAATTAAGGCAAATCCCAACAAATGCAACCACATTACATTTACACTGCGAAAACAGAAGCCACCAAGCATCCTACTGTACGGTACGCACATATTACAAACCAGTCAACTTGAATATCTATGGCTCCACTTAGAAACACAACTCACATGGAAACAGCATATTAAATCAGTAATAGACAAAGTTCAGACTACAAGGAGACAAATGTACTGGCTAACAAGCCGAAAATCTAAACTAAGTCTAGAAAACAATGTAAAAATATACAAAACAATCATAAAACCAATATGGACATACGGAANTATCACTATGGGGGACAGCAGCAATGAGCCATATAAAGAAAATTGAAGCAATACAAACTAAAATCCTAAGAACAATAGCAAATGCCCCATGGTACGTTAGAAATGAAGTAATTTGAAAGGACCTGGGAATACCAACGATAAAAGAGGAAATAAGCAGGTACGCGGAGAGGTATAAAACAAGAACAACAACACACCCGAACCGACTGGCTGTGAAAACGATCTAAGCAACCATAGATAGAAGACTGAGAAAGAAACACCCAACGGATCTCACTAAGGACGTAGCCTAGTAAACGTGATGATGGAGCCCCACTGGGGGTAACCATCCACATGCTATATTTAATCCATAAGCTATATCATTTTACCAAATGTCCTACTGGACAAATTGTAAAATTTAAATAAATAAATTATAAGAAAAAAACATTGGAACGCATAAAATGACCCGTCTTTAATCATAAATATACTTCAATACTGCAACTAATCAACTGAAATTACATAATACACCGAAATATTAATTACTGAATATTAACCATTGAAAATGTCTGCAGAGATATTAAAATTTGTTGTATCGTAATCGTTCAATATTTGTATATCAATTTCGTGTTTCATCGTGCTCGGGAGATTACAATTTTATCGAGTGTTATGAAACAAATCGCTCCGAGGAGATTGCTGGGTGATCGTCCAATATGTCTTCAGAAATCGAAAAAAATATCCAATCACAGAAGACTTGGTTCTCTTCCTCACCCCTGCTGATTTCGAGTAATTCCTTTTTCACGGTCAACAGTCGACGATTGGAGTTGGATGAAACCTCCCCACCACCATTCGTTGATAAGAGCACAATAAATCAAGTCAGATCTCGAATGAATGAAACGTATACCGACAGTGCGGCGATTCGTTTAATAAATGGAGCTATTACCTCGTATCACGAGAATTTATCGGAATATACAATTTATTTAGCTCGTTATACTGTTTATTTCGAAATGAATATTATCTCTTCGCATATTGTAAAATTGTTATAATTACAGTTATAGTTTTATAACTATGAATCATACGTGTGAACCTGTGACGATGTTGGATACTTGTATACTACAACGAGACCTTGTTGTGACGAACATATAATGAAAAAAAGAATGATAAAAACGGGCAATCAAACCCCAATAATCATTTTTTATTATTTATTCATTTAAATTTTACAATTTATCCAGTTGGACATTTGGTAAAATGTTATACCTTATAAGATAGAAACAAATATATATATATATATATATATATATATATATATATATAAAATATATATATATATATATATAATAAATAATATAAAGAATAATCTAAAAAAATAAAATACCATTAAGGTTAAATTTAATTAAAAAAATTTTTTGTATTTTCTGATAGTACTTGATGAATAGAAATGAAATACATGTAAACTCCCTAGAGAGTTCAAGGGCGATAGAGAATTTCTTTGTTTCACGGACAGACCGACTTTCTTTGTTTTACGGACAGCCATTTTGAGAGACGCTCATTTCCCAAACGGACGGACAGAGAGAAACATCAGAGATAGACAAGACCATAGTAGAAAGAATAATTGTTTAAAACATTGAAGATTGACGAAGAAAGATCGGTAGCTCAGGACGTTGAAAATCGATTCTCGTTTTTCAGGTAGACACTGCACAAAACTTGTTATTTATTTAATTATTACTGTTATTAATTGTTCTAAATTATTAATTGTTATTTACTCCTGTATTTTATTTAAGTATTTTCACAATAAACTCGATTTTCAGACTTCAGAATCGATCCTTTGAATTACCACGTGATAACGATCTTACATACATATAACGGTTTGCTAAAAATAGATTGTCGAATGCTGACAAATCCCCTTCAAAATATCACAAAGAACCAACGAATCACGTTTATAACACACACTCAACAAGAGTGACCATCAAACTTCTTCATCGACTTTACAGAAGAACACTGCTTTATATGTATAAGCGTCCAAAAGCGTGGCAACTAAGAATCGCGAGGATCGCGTAAATGACAATAATTAGAATATAATACGAACTACCGAAAGTGTGTAATGTGTAACGACATCCGATAGAGAATAGAATTTATTGTAAGATATAGAGCATCCGCTGGCATCTACGAGTGTGTAATTTTCCCCACATTTCCTTGCCTAAGTATACAACACACACATATATTATACAAACTCTATGTAACAGCGACATCACTGTATATCAAACTGAGAAACAGTAACTCATGCCAGCATAGACTTTATGCATACTTGCTAGGTTTCTCGAATCCAATAAATTCTCTAAACTTATAAGGTCGATACAGACCTTGATAGCGAGCTTATAGCGTGCAGAATTTACAACAATTGTTTGAAATTTTCGTTTCTATCTTATTTCTTTTCGTCCAAAGGTGCAGTTTTGAACTCAAGAAACGATATATGGTTCACAACTTTTATAGCTCATGTCTCCGCCGGTAATGTAAACTGGCTAAGCGCAACGCGCGATAACAAGCTATGAGCTCACCTTCATGTACAAGTACGCGACCTGCGGCAATCGTGAGTTGATTCGAGACCTCGAGCTTATCTTCGTTCTGTACGATAACAAACCTAGCATTCAGCGATTAAAATCGAACGAAGACATCGCTTCATTGTGCAGTTTCGCTAAAAGGAGATTACGGGTTTTTGCAAATTGATCTAAATGTAGAGATTAAGGCAGAAGCCTAATGTGTTGGCTGATGGAGATTATTTGTCATCCACTATCACGATGCATATTATGCATTAAATTAGTACATATGGAATATCTAGACTACGGACTTTTATGTAAACATATATTTTTATGGAGATAATCAAAGAAATAGAACCAACATAGAGATTTGAATCACCCTCTAGACTTTAGATTGGATTACTTATTACGTGTATTTTGGAAATTTTTGTATTTTTAACTTTTTCGTAGATGCATAAAAATTTGCAGAATAGAAATATAGCTTTTATGGAGCTTTAATGTGATGGGCTAATGTATATATTTATAATAGTTAATAGGAATGCTAAATACATATGAAGACATTGAAGTGATAAATATGTAATAGATATATAATAGATAATAAATAGAAATAGATAATATAGAGAAATATGATATAGAAATATGTATATTACATATGAAAAATGGGTATAAAGAACTTCAATGATTAGAATAGGCATTTTAATATTTAGACAATTCTTTATAAATAAATCGTTCCGGAATGACTAAATCGCACATATAGTATATAGAATATATTATACAGTGTATGATATAGTACATATTATATAGTATATAATATATAGTATATAGTATACATTAGTATATAAAAAAATCATTGATTCTAAATTAGTTCCAAAGTATAGTAACTTTTGTGAATCCACTAGTGATGGCCTTAGTTGACTTTTCAATTTTAAACTTTTACTATGTATATTAGATGATTTATTTGCGTTTCTCCCCATTTCAATCGTGTTTTTAGTAGTTTTGCCCTTTGTTCCGTCGTTTCGTGAACATTCTACCTCACTTCTGCAGAGTAAACCTGGAACTGCAACTGGAACTACAACAGAGCGTATTATACTATTAAAAATACGACTTAGATTCGAGGACTGACAAATATCTCATTAGTTCACTTTATTTGGAAACAATATTTGCAAACAATTTGTATATGCAATCATGTAGAAATTATTTCATTATTTTAGAAATTATATGAACCTAATATTTAATGTTTACATATATGTATACACTCCCCATCCTCAATCATATCCATTTATATGTATTACAGCAGGTTATGGTCCCATACAAAACGTGATAATTGACCCAGATCATCAATAAAATAATTAATAGACCATAGCTTTTTATTGTGCATATCTATTGTGGGTGTAACAGGGATGGAGAGCCATGGTTAAGTATAAAAAGTCAAGAGATGAAAAAGGGGGACAAAGAGAGATAGACGGACGGAAAAATATAAAATTTTGAAGGAATCGAAAATAATAATCGTTGTATTGTTAAAGTGTTATTATTACTATTATTTAATTATTAAGTATATGTTACACATTTTATTTCACGAACATCATTTCCGTACTATTACTTAATGCCTAGTTTATTTTGTTACAATACTAAAAAGAATTCGTAGAAATCTCGGAGGTTGTTAAGAAAATTATTTAGAAAACTGCTGTCATCTTAAATTTCGATGATTTCTCAATATATCGTCGATGGCATAATTTTGAACAATTTTTTTCTTATACATGTAACCATTGCTCAGTTTTAATTTCCGAGATATTCGCAAAAAACTATTGGTACTAGTACAGGGAATTCTACCTACATTTGTACGTTCCTAGTAACGTAGGTATGCGTTAGTATTGGTTGCCGGCAGTCCCATGGAGGCCGGATTTAATAAGCTAATCCAAACGTAACTCTTACCTGTTGTTTAAATATAGTACATGTATATAAACGAAGGCTAGGCGGGCTTGAGTATTCCACGGATCTTTCGGATTACAGTCCCATGCACAATTGCATATTAAAAATGATTACCATTAAATAGTCTGGCTTAGGTTTGGATTAATCTTTCTAAATGCAGGCGCCGCGAGGCGGCCGGTCATGGGATTGAGTAATAAATAATAACAATTGTGATACATATTAAGCTTTATATTTTATTTCTATGATTGAAATTAAAAACATATCAGCCATGATATCAAAGAATTTAACTATTCGACTATTAAAATCGTGATGTCATCGGAACAAATTTTTGAAGACATTTTTCGCAGTCTCGCATGTGCAGTTGTGAATGATTATTTAGATTCGTAAAGTATATAGCGCAGGGATAAAGAGATCAATTGTTGATGGATCTAAACAGATCGCTAAGCGGCGAACAAAGAGGTAGCGAACGTGGGACTGTGTCACACATACATACATATGAACAGAATTCACTGCAACGGTACCAACAGCTTTTTGCAAATATCTCGCAAACTAACAGTCCGCAAACAAACACGATATAATTTGTACCATATTTGCTGATTCAGTTTCGTCTATTATATATACATTTAAATGCGATTTAAACTATATCCTGTTTGGCTTCGTTGCAGAACTTTTACAAATACATTGGTAAAAGTTTAATTAAAAAAAATTAGAAATAGAAAAGTTTAATTATTGCCTCATAGCTAATTAATATTTTTTCATGCACAATTGAATTCGGATCAGGTTACACTATTTAACCGACAAATATTACCGATTACCGATGTCAACCGATCAATTATGAAGACCATAATGACAATCAATTATAGAGAAAATACTGTAATTACCAATTTAAAATTAGAATGGAGATTTAACCTGAATATATTTCTTATTTTATGGTATTTTAAGTATAATACTATTACAAGACAAGGGATTAAACAAGACCGGAGAACCAATAAAATTATCTAAATGGAGCAGAAACGGTAACCTAAGGAATAATTAAAACGAAAATTTAATACCTTAATAACAGAATAAATCAAATGTATAGGACGAATATCTCTGAACAGAAGTAACTGAAACCGTGGAAAACCATATCGAGTTCTCAGGCGATCCATGATTAATCGAAGAAACCCGAGGACGGTTGAAATGGTTCTAGCTTCGAAACTTAACTTTCAAGTGATGGACTCGGTTAAGTCGTCAATTACGAGGTCTCGATGGTGGAACGCGCTAATTCCCGGCAAAGTGAATATTAATTAGCCCATTCGAAGGCCGGGGCTGATTCCTGGCCGGAGTTAATATCGACTCTGCGGCTCTCCCTCGACTCGATTACGGGCACGCGTTCATGAATAAGTAATCGAAAACTCGTAGCACCGCTCCTCCACGGGGATAAAAATACTATGGCAGAAGCTGATGCACTTTTATTACAGCCGTTCTTGTATCATCGTTGTCTGTAAACTGCAAAGCTTCTATACGTAAACTAGCGATATACATACTATTAGTCGGCCAAGAAGTTCAAATCATTTTTAAAAAATTGTATTTATCATTGATACATCTTTTCATTTAAGTTTCCCAGGTTAATGACGTGGATGCCTGATACAACTATCCTTTTAAATTTTATACAAACTTTATACTGTTTGTTTACACTGTAAACTGTTTGACCCACATTAATTTCATGCAAATCTTCAACTTAATATGTAGCATTAACTTTATTCAGTACACGTATTAGTGTAAAATGGTTGAAGATATGTGAGAATTATTATTCTGTGAATTATTAGCGTATATTGTACTTGAAAATGTTCGACAAACAGAACTATTTTTTATGTATAAAAAAGAAAAATAACGGCAAATTGATTATAACACTGCTTGCTTAGATACCATGCAACTTTTGTTTGAAGCATCTTTTTCATATTGCAAATAATGTGCGAGCTATTTCAAGTCATTATGTAACGAAAGTCACACTATATACGTAGCTTCATAAACTGCATTTGGGAGTTCATATTTGTATTTTTCTTGTCGAAATGGTTTTTTGAATTTTTCTGTAGTAGACATATAACATGGAAAGTTCCGAATGATCATCGGATCATTCGCAGATATTAATCCACTAACCTACACTTTCTATTAGTAAAATTGTTTCTTGATCATATAATAATACATTTTTTTGTAATATCGTATCTTATATTTTTAATACATTAAGATGACAGCAAGTCATAAAGCATCTGATTAATACTGATACACATCACTTGACGTATGCCAATGAGATTGATGTATGTCAGTTACAGGGGAAATCAGAATGGAAAATAGCATTTTGAACTTAAACCAGGATTTCACAAAGATAGATATAAAATCTTATTAGAATTACACAAGAACTATTTACGTCTCAAAGTTATATATCTATTTTACTTATCTTATATTATTGAAATCATAATTTAACATTATAATAGATAATACCGATTATCAATCAAAATAATGTAATAAAATGTGTGGTATTGTGTAAAATAAAATTAATTGTGACAGAAAATTTGCTAAGAACGCAGTATCGTTAAATAAATTTCAAATATAATTATAACAGTAGTATAAACTTTGAAAAATCGCGGAAGGTACGAAAAATTAAAATTAATCGACTTTTATCACTAGATTGCATATTTTTATGCAAAACCATATGTTTATGAACCCAATTATGATAATGACAGAATCCAGTAAATAATATAAAGAACACTTTACTTTAGATATTTTATATATTTTTGTATATTAAATATATTCTGTACATTTTTGCACGTTTGCATAAAAATCCGCAGACTAGTAAGCGTTGATCATTTACTATTATTAAATGGCTATTATTTTTAAACGAAAGTAATGTTCTAAAACAGGGTCATTTAAAACCGCTTGTAAGATTTTCAAGGATGATTAACAGCTAAGTAGAAGGTGAGACTAAAAATAACACGGACATCGTTAATTATTAAACGCATGATAAATACTTGGATAAACTCCTTTCGAAACTTTAAAGCGATGTTAATTCCTATTCCTCCGTATCGATAAAACTTAAGTAGACCTCCGGCATTGCGCAGACGAGGTACAGTAGACCGTAATTCGGCTTTAGAAGGTTCAAAGTAACCATTACGTAGAAACGTAAGTACATAATAAACACCAGAAAGGTATCCTAAGAGAAAATTTGCTGTAGCTTTCTCTGATTTGTGTAAGTAAATGTACTAATAAATATCCGACTAACTTTAGGTTGAAAGTTTCTAACGTGATTATATTTTTAATTTGTAACTCAGCCCTCTATAGGCAATTATTAAATTCTTTTAGAATTTTTATTTTTATTAAATGAAATATCAAATATCTAACTTAATAAATGATTTTATGCAATGATTTAATGCAATGGAGAATGTGATACGCATCTCAACTTTTTCTTATATTTTGAAGACCCTAAACCAATAAAGGAATTACATAAGCTTAAATACGGTCTAGTTTATCTACCGTGCGTGTAAAATATCTTTTCCTTCAGGAAAGATTAATTAGTCAAGAGATTGTTAACTAAAGAAATAAATTTTTATTTATCTCTAAATATAATAGTTTAGATCTTTTTAACTTTGGAACTCTCATTTTTTAGTTCTCTCAAAAAATTTTTTTCTTAAAAATTAGTTTCCATAACCAAAGTTGTAATGTTTCTGTGTTGCATAGTGTTGAATGAAATTTTATTTTCGAAAATTTAAAATGGCATCATTCAATCTTTTAAAGAATCTTTACCGAAATACTTTTATAAATATTTTTGAAAAATTTGGAAATTTTATAGTTTTAACGTCCAACAAGATATTCCTTTCATTCCAAAGAAAATACAAAGCAGAAAAGATTGATTGAATCCGATTTACTTTACACCATTATAAATTTACAACAAATATATTGTATGTTGAACAAATGAAACAAAAATAATTGGTAAAAGTGGAGTTAGTTAGATCTAATTAAAAAGTAAAGATAAAATATCAACTTTGTTTGGAAATGGTGATCTTTAAAAATTACAAATTAAATTTTCCATTCATTTTCCCATATTTACATCATTGAAAAAAGTACAATTCAATAATAGAATAATACTTCTTTAATAATTACGATTTTACGTTTCGTGTTAGAGCTAATCTTAAAACTAGTCAAGGAAATTTCTTTACATATATTCTAATATTTCTTATACTATATTTCCATTCTCTGATCCATTTCAAGAAGATGTTTCGTTCTTAATACCTTTCCCTCGTGATCTTTTCATGTGACACATGGAAGCTTGGTGATCGTGGATTTAAATCCGATATCATTGACTGTTATTGAGCTGGCATGAGACAAGCGAAGCCTTCCAGAAATTTTTCAAGTTGCCTTTAGTCGCGATGGATCCGCGATAACGAAAAAAGAGGATGTCGTTCCGAGGGAAACCATCCTCGAGCCATCTTAGGGAAGTTTACAGCTGTTCGAGAATAGATCCTGTTGTGTTTCTATCGAAAACGTGCCTTGTTTTCTCAACAACTATTTTCTAGCGACTTGGTTAGTATCGACAAGAAAACGAGATATGGGTGGTTTAGGCATTTGCAATTTAACGAAGCACAAGATATGGTCAGATAGCCACTGTATTTTTATTCGCAGTTAAAATTACATTTGCGAACTTTTGTTTATGTTTCTTGGCTTGTGTATAATTTATACAGGTATATCTACATACTTAAACCAAATAGTGTGATTTCAATGATAACGTTAATTATTGATAGCTATTAATAAGTAGCTAGAAATCCAAAGACAGTTTTCTAAATATCTTATAAAATGATTTTCAACTTGAAAACTTTTATTCTATTATCACTTGGCGTTCCATGCAAAATAAGATAAAAATGTTTAAAATAAGTGTTATTAAATTCAATTCAACTAAATTCATGGCTCTAACAAGATTAAGATTTATTACAATGGTTTTAGAGAAAACAGCTTTACTTGACCCATTTTATATATTCTTTAAATCTTATTTTGTTTTGTTGTGACATTTTGTTAATATACTGTCGCGAAATTTTCTGTAACAATCAAACAAACAATTTTTATGAATAAAAAGTCTGTATGCTTTCAAATACAATACAACAATAAACACATTATTATACGTAATAATATAAGCTTAGAGATTCATTGAAAAATCTCCTACATAAATATGGTATATACTGATTTCCTTTTGCGATAAACGATTCATTTGATTTCATGTTGTATGAGAATGAGGTTCTTAATTATTAGTCTCCAGATTTTAGATTAAAACAAAAAATTGTACTTTTAAATCAAATTGTGTCTAAAATTTTATTTCAAATATTTCAAAACAATCTAAGAAGTTCTAACAACGAGGTCAAACTATTTTTAAACGTATGCTTAGTCTTTCCAACGAATCAGTGAACCCATTTATTTCTAACATAATAACAGTGTATTGCACAATTTCAGGAAATTCATTTAAATGATTATTTAAATTAAAAGACAAATTAAACATTAATAAATTGTTAAAAATTCTATTAAATTGTAATAACCATCCAATTTTCTCTTTTTCACGCTGCAATGTACAGTATAACGCATCAGCTAATCTAAAAACACATATAAAACACAAAAACCTGAATCTCCATGTTTTAAAACTTTGATTTACAAAATTTTGGAAGCCAATTAAAAACACGAAGAATAATATGGCAAAGAAAGTAAGAAGAAAAACCACCATTCATATTTTTTTCCAATCTCGCGCAGTGCACAATTTTTCTACATCACATTTTCGTTGCTATTTCAACGCCGCTGACAACCCCGTTTCCTTTGGGATACCGATATGAAAAATCGCGATTTACGCGAAAACATTTGTACGTTTCACGCATCCCCCTCTCGCGAAGGGAATCCGATATTTGCATTTCGAATTCGAATGGCTCTTGAAATCTGCTTGACGATCGTTTGAAATATGCACAGCGCCATGTGCACGTAGTTTTCGAAATGGCGCGATGCCGCGGTATCGATCGGACGGAAATTCGGCTTCTCCCGCTCGTGCATCGCGTACAACTTCTGCGTTGGTTTGTTAGGAAGTGTGTCAACAGTCCGATAGCGAAGATCGATAGGTAATTACACGACTGTACGAAAATGAAAGGAATGTCGGAAAAGGTTTATAAAAAACTAACCCTTTCCAACCTGAATTATTTCTATCAAATGAAAACTATATTTTTTTTCTTTTTTGCATATAAATCAGTCGATCACAAAAGTTTATATACACGCTTAAAGTATAAGTTATTATAGGTAAAAATATTAGGCCGACGAATTTTGTTAACTCATCAAGATACATATTGTCAAAATGTGATACAATTTATTCATCTTTCTTGAGAATAAAGAAGCAAAAAAAAAAAAGATAAAATAAAATACAGTGTTGTAAAACTTACATACACCTATTACATCTGCATGAAATCATAAAAATAGTAGATTTAATATTATAATAATATCGAATAGCTCCGTTCCCCTTCGTTACGTAAACATCAATAATATAATACTCTGCTATCTTCTTTGCGTTGAAAAAGTTATAGTTTTATCATTTCTGATGTAATTTTATGGCAATACTTTTATGAGATGTTTAAATTTTTTAAATTCCTTTTAGTGATACATTAATAATAATTTTACTGCTATGCAAGTATGAATAATTTTGTGACAAAGTGCATTTTTAGTTTATTTGGTACGTCAGATACAGAAAATTCGATATGCAGATTTTCATAACTGACTATGGTTGTCCCTTGCGTTTAGAAAATTAACTGTAGCATTTTCTGATTTGTGAAAATAAATTTAATTTATTTTATCAAGTGATAAGATTATATTAAATACTATTGAGTGAGAGATTATACTACTATTTCTGATGTGACACTATTTGTAGTGAATGAATATATGAAAATATATTAATAAATGTATTGTCTAGAATAATGAATAATTTGAATCTTTTAATTGTTATTAAAATTAACAACGCAATATTTGTACTCTTTTTTGAAATTGTTGGAAAATTTTATTTTCTGATTCTGTTATACGGTATATCTTTCATATTTTATACAATAATATCCCTTATTTAGTTTGGTACTAATTGAGTTATAATGAATACCTCGTTGCAAAAGCATTCTGATGTATGAATATTCTATTATATAAATGCCTATATTCTATCTGTTTCTCAAACAGAAATATTCTATGCGGATTTCAATGGGTTGCAATGCCTATTATATCATCAGCATGTGTATATTTACTATGAAGATAACTATAACAGTTCATATGTTATAACATGTAGAATCTAACTACTGATTTAATTAAAGGGATTGGAAATGTAAATTACTATGCTCACGAATCAGTAATTACACAAAATATCAAAATAGAAATACATATTCTGTTAAAATATGGCGCACGACAAGTGTCTTCATTTCAAGTTTTATTAAATACTTCGTACTTTATTCTCTTTTATAATATAAACAGAAAAATATACGAAAGTTATGATCCCAATGAATATGTGTAGCTTATGAAGTCAATTAAAATAATAGTTGAAAAGTGTTACGTAATATTATTATAAGAAAAATTTGTTGTCAAAAATAATAAAAAATAGATATGTACATATAAAAGAAAGTTTTGAAAATCTATTATTTATAATGTCCCTTTATAAAAATATTATATTTAAATAGAATATTTTACATAAAGATCGAATAATATTCGAAGCATCATCTTTTAGATAAAAATCGAATGATATTCAAAATAGCATCCAAGCTTCAATCAAGTAACATTTTAAACATTCGCTACTAAGTACAAAATTAATTTTCAAAAATTGTCGGGCCAAAATAGTATTCACGTACCATATCGAAATTCATAAATCTATCTAAAAACTTCTCGTTTCGTCATACATGGCCTGTTTTCCCATGAGACAATTTTATAACAAGAACTCTGATCAATGTATGTTTGTGGTTTATCGTTCCACACGCCCTATTCGAATTAACTGCGCTATCCACGCAGCCCTGTCAAAATTTCGGTGCTTTTGTCGCACCTGCAACGGGCAACCAACGGCGGAACCTCAAATTCCAAGTGAAACGACTCCATAATGAGCACGAACCGGCGAACAATAACGGCTCTAATGAGCGAACCACGGCACCGTTTCGACTTTGTCCTAAAAACGTGGCTCTCGCGGTTAATAGCCAGCGATAAGGCGGAATTATTTCACTTTGCCGTTTTCCACCGTTTAAATGCACGTTTCCCCGCCGAATTCGCGATAGGCAGACACTAAGTTTGTTTTTTTTTCGTTTTTTCGTCATTAGAATAAAGTCCATTGGCATTAAGGATAAAAAAAGTTGCTTTGAAATGCGTATCTGAATAATTGTTACCTGAATAACACGTTTCCTTCGTTATTTATTCATTATTTTTATTTATTTATACTTAGTCCATACCTTTCGGTTTTGGACGACTTTCGGTTTACATTTCTTATATATCTCTTACACTAGCTCGTCTATAACTATATACAACTGCTTATACTTAACTATTGCACCTTACTTAATCTATCTCTATGTACTGACTTATAACTAACACTTATAACTAAGTGCTCTTTCCGTCTTTGGCTTTTATTTCCTTGCTGTGCTCCCTCCCTGTCGTTCCTCCCCGTCTTTTGCTACTCTTCTCTTCTCTATTATGTTTCCTTCGTTATTTTAGTTAGAAGATTTCATGTGTTAACAACTTTCATATAATAGCGTTAAACAAGAATGAGATTTAAAATTTTGTTACCCTCTTTTGCCTTGAGAATTCTTTTTCTTTTCTTAATTGATTGTTTACAAAAGTATTGAAACCTATAGTGGATTATTAACTCCGAATATTCGAGCATTTAGGATATCATTATTTATTTATTTTTTTTTTATATTTCTATCTTATAAGATATAACATTTTACCAAATGTCCAACTAGACAAATTGTAAAATTTAAATAAATAAAAAGAAAAATTTAGGATATCCAAAAAGATGTAAAGTATTCAAAATGCTTGTAATATTTAGATGATGAAACAAGTCTCTGTTTAGGTTTTATTTCTTTTGCTACGTACATAAAAATACACAGTACAGTTATTAACGACACGGCTGAAATCGTCATTTGAATTTCGTAGTTTTTGGAAAAAATTATTAAGCACAATATTTTTTTTACGCTGCTGTAACGGATATCTAAGTTCGATAATATTTTTTATACAACTTGGATTATATCTTTTTGGAGAGTGATTATTATTTTATTCTAGTTTATATTCTATACCATCATTAACATTACTATCATCATTCTGTACTATTATCAGTATTATCAGTACCTTTCGTTCTGCAAAATATAGATAAAAGTTAAATGCGCTAGAATGAGGTAATGTAGCTTAAAATATTTCAAATTGTCTAGCCACTCTTATCATTCAGTAATATGAATTAATTGAAAAAAGATAAAAATAAAATATTTAATATTTTCCAGCAAAGATTTTATCAGGACCTCTAAATAGAATAATGATCGTAAGAACATTAAACTTTATTATAATATATAGCATAAAATATTAACATTCTAACACGTCACACTACCATTTAGAACTACAAATGTCGATGACTTAAGTATAAAACTTGCGCGAAATAAAAATGGCATGTACAATCGATCACATTATACATTACACACATATATATGTACATAAAATAGAAATCAGAAGTATAAAAATTATTTTTTATTAATATGGAAGATGACATTTCTAGAAATCCATAATTGTTATATAGCAAAAAATTAAATAAGATATTGTAATGTGTTGAAAAAGTTGAGTATCGTAGGTGGACGAATATTTATATGGCCGACTGCATAAACGAATACATAGTTCAAGGAAAAAGATGTTTATTCATGTACTTTATTATATTTAAATTCCATATAATGTATCGTATGTGTATGTCATATATGTCGGATTCATGTTATGATTAGGGTTGTGGTTAGGGGCGTGAAACGAATCTTCGACTAGTGCAAATATGACTATTACAGGTTTCGTCAAGTAATCGTGGTAATTAGATACTCGAGACGCTAATGACAATGATCCTAGGTTCAATAATGAATCCGCGGCCAACGGGATGATAGATGTACGTTCTCACAAAATCTAAGTCTAACTCTTTATTAACAAAACGTGAAATATTCACTGATCGTAAAGACGTTACTCTTTTCGTCGACGAGATCGCACGATAGAATGCCTTTCTGTCCTGATGATGCCACAGAGGAAAAACTATATGGGGTTTGTCTAAGGACACGAGATCCTCGGATTCGTCGAGGAAAACCTTCGTTCGGAAGGTGAGGGAAATTGGCTTTGCTGCTAATTGGTCAATCTCCATATCGCTGGTTAGAGAAAGAAGCTAGCTGCCCTCAAGGGAACGTTACTGGCGGGAAGCGCTCTTCGTGAGAAAGTAGATTTCTCCTATCTTCCCGTAGTTGGGACAAAGACTGTTTGTCTGTTTGAAGGACTTTAGTTAACTAAATATCTTAAGATTTATAACGGGCCCTCAGGCTAGCTGAACATGTACTGCGGAGACGCATCGACATCTGGCAATCATCTTACTTGAAGAATAAGGTGTGCGTGTGACGAGATACGGGACAGGGACCATTGGAATGTTTACTGTCGAGTGCCGCTACAATTATTTCTTTTTAAGGAGAGCTATACCATTACTCCATAGACGAACGTTCATCCCTTGACCGCGGCTACGTTCGGTGACTGATTGTCGCCTCAAGCCCAAGCTCATTATCACAAATCTCGAACAACTACAATCGGATTGAATGACGACAATTGCTTAATTACGGCTATGGTAGAATCTAGATTAAAGTGTTAAGGGGTTTTCCCAAAATTCCAAAGGGAAAGGAACATTCCGGTGTTCTTTCATCTCCGACATATATATGTATTGTAAGTCCATAAAATTATTATTATTTGTTTATTTCGATAATTTTCTGGTAATATTCTAGTTAGGAAATTCCACTACGTTCTTCATTAACCTTCTCAATCCTCAACCAAATTTTTCCTCTTACTCCTCTAGTTCTAAACACATTAAATTACGTTGCATCATAGGGTTGTCACATTCCAGCAACTTCTAACAAACGCTATTCGTAAATTGTTTATAGATAATAAACCATGGAATACAAATTACTAAATACTCGGAAAATTAAACACTAAAATAAAGTCACCTCATTCAAAATAGGATATTTAATATTTCACGGCGAGAATTTTATACACAATACCACGCGACTGAAATAAAATATGACTTGGAAACGATTGAAGATAGAAAAGAATTTTACTAGACAAAATTAAAAGATTTCATATGGTGCATCGTGATCATTTGGGTAATAACAGCGTTTTAAAGACCTTCATTTTTTAAAATAGAACTATAAATCTTTTTATACGCCAATCGATACGTATTTTAATTCTTTATATGAAAATTTTTAGTTCAAAAGATATCTCAATTTCAGTTTCATCAAATTGAATATATGAAGGGTAAAGAAAATATGAATACGAGAGATTTTATAAAATTAAAGTTAAAATATCTTTCAAATTAATCAATCTTTTATTTAACCACCTTACTACTTTTTTGTACAGAATACAGAGATTCATTGATTGTATGCGTAAGCAATTCATAGTTCCATTTGAAAAAATATGGATAATCTTGAAATATTCAAAATGCCACTACTTTCGAAGTAGACATCTACATTAGATTATACCTATATCATTCGGAACTGTTTAATTTTGCCTAATAAAATTATGTTATTATACTTTACCGTTACAGAGCTACAGCTTTCCCCGAGTAAATCAGGCTCCAGTCCAATAAAGTCGAAAGATAGATTAATTGTAAAGTTCCGATACTTTACAATGTCATTTAAATTAACGTATCGTACACCTTTCATCAACATTTTTAAGTGCAGCTCAATTGTTCTCAACCCTTGTTTTAAACATATTAAATTATATTATACCGGGAGACTGTATTTACGCAACTTTTAACGAACGTTCCACTTAAATTGTTTATGAAAACTGGACAACGGACGGGGAAAATCCAATCCGGCGAATTCGTTAACAGGTTGTAGGTATCGTTTTAAAGTTTTCGGTTTCGCCTATATTGGCAAACTGTTAGTTGTGCATAATACCAAACTCTGTTGCAATATTAAAGTTGTAACGAAATTCCAATATTAGTTTGTGCTCGTAGCCATTTAATAATTACGTAATAAGACGAACTTAATACGAGAAAACATGAGCGGCGTATTAACAACGAGGGTTGAATATCATCTTCGTCCGCCATAATCTTGAAATCTTATTACGGTAAAGTCGTGCGAACGACAGTTTTTTTTTATAATATATTTATTTAAATTTTACAATTTGTCCAGTAGGACATTTGGTAAAATGATATAACTTATAAATTAAATATAGCATGTGGATGGTTACCCCCAGTGGGACTCCATCATCGCGTTTACTAGGCTACGTCCTTAGTAAGATCCGTTGGGTGTTTCCTTTTCAATCTTCTATCTATGCTTGCATGCGAACGACAGTGAGAGTAAAATGCGCGTGTAGAATTATCTTGTAACTGTTTTGCGGGTTACGCATGCTTTGCGCTATGTAATCTCTTTACTCTTTATGTGAAACTGTAGGTGGTGATTAATGTGGAAGGATTATTTAAGTAGAAATTTCTTCGACAAAGGTTCTTTCCCTGACAGGAATCGATGAAAGTTTCATTTATTCTCTTTAATATTAGGTGATTTTATTATTATACATTTTATTATGATGATATTTTAATTCACTTCTATAAATGGGTATATCAAGAATATCAAGATGAAATGTATTAAATATTCATATGTAATTTATAAATTATTTTATTTTTTTATTTTATATTAAATTTTATGTTTTTTAATATGTGAATTAATTTTGTTAACATGTGTATACAATTCTATTGAATATTAAAAAATAATTAAATGAAGCGCTTTCCTATTATCTAGAATGATGCCACTGATATGATATAATGATACTAACGGTGTCACTAAATTTATCAAGTTTATTTCTTCCCAGCACGAGAAATCTCTCCAATACTTCAAGATTAATACTGCAATAAGGGCATACTTAGCAGTTCACCTGTTAATTGAATCTTTCAGAACCTAAATCAGAAACTTCCCTTAGGGAGTTTAATAACTAGAGTATAATAAAGGTGAATTAATTCACTTTAGCTCATGCAAATACGACAATGCATTTCTCATACACACAATAATATTCTGTGACGATACCCTGTAATCGCACATTGAAAAATGTACCTAATCTAAATTTATGTCAATCTATGTAAGAAGATAATCAAATTCAGAATATTATCAATTTGCGTAATGATTTAGTTTGTTCGTGCTTCAGTTACAATTTTACATATAGATAGCATCAAAATAAATCTTATGATAAATCGTTCTGAATATACTATGGATATTTCTGCATTTACGTGAAATTGAAATGTGCAAAAATACACAGAATGTGCTTAATATAAAAAAATACTTAAACAAAGTGTTCCTTATAATATTTACGGAGCGGCATGAATTTTGTTTACAATTGTTTAAAAAAATATGAATTTGCATAGACATTCCCAGATTAGTCGTAAGTTATCGTGCATATCTTTTTAACATAATACGAAAGACTAAAAAGTCATCCGTCAAGCCTTATATGCTGTAGTATAGTAATATTAGACCAAATACATTGACATTTTACTAATAGAAGCTAAATGCAGCTATTACAATAGAATTTTCTGAACACTTTTTATCCAAATATTCTTTTGTTCGAACACTTGATTATCCGAACAATATCGGCTCAGTAAAAGGAAACAACTATTCCAACCATACTGAACTATATCATATGTACTCTCTGCACATTCCTCGGTCAAGTTATCTTTTTGTATTCGTCATAAGACACGTAAGTGAAGAAGAAATTAGGCAAAGTATTAAAGAAAAGTTGAACGATACCGAAAACAGCGCTGATTTGTGAATCAAAAGCATTTGTAGCAACAGAAACAACCAGTAGATGGTATGAAATACAGAATAGAAGGAAAGTAATCCCGTAAAAAAGAAGTTTGTAATTTGTTGTTTTAAAGAGACTGGGAAGCTCATTAGAAGATCAAAAAGAAAATGATTGGGCGCTTCCAAATTAAAGCAAATATATAAAATATACGTACTTCAAATACAGAATTTTTATCTACCTTTTTATCTTTGATCTTATCTCAGGCAATCATATATAGTTGGTAGATATCGATAGTATATATAATAAATAAAATATATATATACATCAAATTTACTTTCAATACGAAAAATTGATTGCATACATACAATTGCTTGCAAAAGTTGTATACTTTTTATGAACATAATAAATATGTGTGTTATGCAAAATATTTTTGAATTTTATTAGTGTTGTAATGACTCTCAACTTGTTGTTCATCGTTACTGTAACTAGTAAAAATGTTAACGATTCTGAAAATGTATACACAAATTGCAAGATATTTAATCCATACATGTTTTGCAGAGATCGCAAAAGTGCCAAAACAGGCAGTCATCCAATGATATCAATGTTCAGTGGGACCATTTCTAATATTACATGCTTAAAGTTTACGACTATTCATACTGTATATTTACCAAGTTTTTACTAAATATGAGTTTACAGTAAATATCTTGCAATTTTTGTATATATCATGAGATTGGGTTTAAATTTTGTCAACATAATCATTGCAATCGCATTTCATTACAATGTTAATACAATTTCAAAATATTTTATGTAACATGCACAATATAGACAAGAGTTTCCCGTGGCAAGTGTACGAGTTCTTTCTCGAACCACTGTATGTTCATTATATTACGTTTGCGTTTGCACAAAGTTCTACAGCATTTCTATAAGATTTTTCATAAAGTTTCAAGAATTTTTCCAGAAAGAAATATATTGAATCATGCATTTATGGACAATAAGAAAAGGAAGATAGTTGTCCATAACTTAGCTTCAGATAGACTTATTACATGTAGACTGATAGACCAATATTTCGGCCTTTTTTCGCCATTCGAGCTGCACGTCCAACTTACTTGCGACCGGTGAACGCAGGACATCCGGCAGATATGAAGTTTGTCATGGACATTCGTGCTGCGATACTATTCTTCGGCGATAGAACTCGCCAGAGTCCGTTCGCGATATTTTCAAGAGGAAATACGGTGGCGGAAGTGTTGCTCGTGAAACATGGACACTTTATTTCACAACTTCGAGACGTTGAACGAGGAAAATATTCGAGTCGTCGTTGAATTTAGAAATAAGGGTGAAGGAATGAAATATACAAATTTTTGGTGAATTTAGAAACAAGTTTCAAGGAGGAAGACAATTTAAATCTTCACTAAATTTGAAAATCGAGAACGGAAAGATTATTTGATCCATTGTTGAGTCTGGAAATGAAGTTAGACATTGAATTGCCATTGGATTTAAAGAGAAAGTTGAATGCAGAAGATATAGGAATTTTGAAAGTCAAAATTTGGACGAAGGATATGTTCGTCGCTAAATTTAATGATGAAGTTAAATAAAAAAATAGTTGAATCGACGCTAAATTTAAATATAGGGATCAAGGACAAAAATATTTGAATCATCGTTGAATCTGAAAATATGTAAAGATGAAAAATGAAAAAATTCGAGTTATCTAAATCGCTAGATTTGGACAAATACTAGTTAAATCTTTCCGCGTTATTAAGAGGGGACGCAATCATGTCTGCTTCAAAAGCTGAAGTTTCTTTTTTTAGATTTTTTTCTCAAAGCTTGATATGTATGAAATATTGTTGTAAAAGGGTATTTTCAAATTCTAAAAAAATGGCGAGATTACAACACTGAATACGAGTGTACTGTTCTATTTTAGAGAAAGATTAACTTGAAACTTTAAGCGCATTCTTCTCACAACTATGTTTTTCGACCTTGCACCCAGTAGATCTCTGAAACCCTTAATTCGATTAACTTGACATTTTTACACATTATTCTACGTTACATTGCCTACAACGTAGCGTAGGATTTGTTTGATATCTTAACCTGTTGGAATTTTTATGAATGTTTAAAGCTAACTTTTTTCAGCAAAAAATAAAATTTTGTCTTTAACAAACCGCCATTTCCTTATTTTTCAAAATTAGAAAGATCGCACGTTACATTGAAAATAATATATTTTTGTATAAGCTTGCACAAACATTTCTTATTTTTTGCAATCCACATTAGCCGCTGGTTATAAGCAAACAAGGTACCGCTGGATATAGAGTCAGTTAACGTTGCACCACTCCGTCATGTGGTAATTTTATGTACGAAAAAGTATATGAACACAGAGTTAAAATACTCTTTAAAGTTTCTTATAAAGATCTTGATCCTTTAGCAAATACTTGTAGGCGAAAAGAAATTACTATTTTTTTAGGCCTCCAGGGTTGCATACTCCTTTTAAATCAGGAAATTGAATTGATAATAATTTTGGAAGCAAGAAATGAAAATATTTAAATAGATATAGAATTCGAAAGTTGGAGGAAGAGAATATCTGTATTAGGAACTAAATAGGAACAAAACAATGTTTGAAATTTGAAATGGTTCTAAATTAGGAGGTACGATTGAATGGCGAAAATATTGGAATTATCGCTTTAAAGATGAAATTAAAGAAAGTATATGTTTTACTCGTCTCTGACTTTAGACGTAAAAATTAAGAATGGAAATGTATAAATGGCCACTGAATTTCAAAGTACGAAAAATTCAAATATTTGAATCATCGTTGAATTTAGAAGTAAGGGCGAAGAATTTAAATATTTGAATCGATATCAAAGAGTGACCTAAAAATGTGAGGAGTTTTGGCCCGTTTCTGCTTTCACCATTTTGCAACTAAATTTTGTGTCAAAGGATACCTTATGGCGAGACATCAGGCACCACAAATTTTCAAGTTGAATTAGTTTTAAAATTGAATAGTTTTTATGTTATAGGACGTCCAAAATGTAAAAATCCATTAATGCTCATATATACGATGTACAGATTCTTATGTCGGTCTGATTATTTAAAACATTGTTCCCAGAGATTTTTCCAACTGCTAACAGTGCATTTGAACTTAGATTTTCAAAATTCACAATGGCCGATTCAATATGTTGAACGATATTATAGGAAATATGAATATATTGTATTATTGTACACGTTACAATGTGTATGTCGTTTGTTGATTGACGTCGAAACCATGGAGATACATATAAAGATAGAGCACGCAAGTATATGTTACCATGTAGGTGAATGCGATATGGGAATAGAAAGAGAATGCTGCATAGTGGCGTCTTTTCTATCCTTATTTAATGAGGAATACACACTCACGCCGCTCATTGATCGTTGTTACAGTAACATACTTACTATACGAATGCGGGCGCGTTGTTAAACAAGAACACAAGTGGCCTCTGTGTAGCGTTTTCTTTTTATTCCTATATTATTTTCTTAGCTCGCTCACGCGCTCTATTTTTGTATGTCTATGGCGGAAACGTATATCTTGACCCACGGTGCGAGCGCCGGCCTCTACAGCGGACTGGTTGGCGACAGCAAATCTTCCCGACAAGGGAAGGTCCGGAGAGGTAACGAGTGGGGCAAAAAAGAAATCTGCGACATTCTGTGGACAATTCGCTTAGCGATTAGACGCCACGCATCCAGCAATTCCATAATAAAATTGCATTTTATACTTTCTCACAATATATTTAAAAGACATCATCAATCAAATACAACGATATTTATTTTTCCTGGTTCTGATCCTTGGAGATAGTGATGGATACATTACGATATTAGGATTCAAAATAAGAATCCCATATCCAAGAATTTGCCATTATTTGTAGGCGATGTGACTGTAACAGCTAACACTTCGCACACCACTTCCGTATGTGCAGTAATATGCGCTCTCCGATTGATTCTTGTCGGTTTTAATCATATCGGCAAGCATGAAAATGTGCTGATAACTTCCACTATAATAAAACAATTATTATTAAAGCAATAGATATTACTTATTAATATTAATATTATTAATAATATTACACTAATATTGAATACAAAATTTACTTTATAAATTTTTACTTTACAAATAATTAAGTGAAAGTATTATGAAAATTAGAACATTTTTTGACATATGGATTGCTACAGTGAATCTGTCGTTGCAGATTTTGAAAATATAAGCTTAAATTCGTTGTTAGTCGTGATCTAGTTGCTGTAGCATACAGATATGTGCTCTGCACATAAATAGCGAATATATGTATATTACCATTAGATAAGGACAACTGCAACTGTATTGGGAATCGAAAATTGAACAAGATAATGCATTGAGTTACTCGATGAGATGTAGCGATTTTTCTCTTTAATCCGTCAAACGAAGATGACTTAAACAATCAAGACATTCTCTAATCTTTCAACCAAGCGGCATGCCACCTCCGTAGTACAAAGATGACTGAATTAAGGGGCTGTTTAAGAATAAACAAAAAGTAGTCCTGAACGCACAGGAAGATATGGAGGGTCCAGAGATTATTAGACACATTAGATCGAAAGACCACCACAGAAAGAAACTTTAGCTCCTCTAATCTATTTTGATGGCGTCATTGACGTACAAACGATGATGAAAACTCTAGAAAATGTCATTAACAAAGACGATTCCAAGTAGAGGGTAAATAATGACCAGGTCAAGATAATACCAGTCAACTCTGATCCATGCTGAAAAATAACAAAATTTCTAAAAATGCAGAATGCAAACTTTTACACGTTTTAACTAAAACAGGAGAGATCTTTCCTTGCAGCTTTACTCAACTTACAACATTCAGCAAACGCGAAAGAACTAAAGGAAGAATTACTGTGGCATAGATTCGAAGCAACCGATATTAGCAATGTAGAAAAGAGAATTACACAAAATACTTTGTCCTTGTTTTTTATAGATCTGAAGCAGGAGCCAAATAACGAAACTGATTATGACATTGACCGACTTATGAACTCCATGGTTAATATCGAATCACCGCATAAAAATAATTCAGTGGTGTTAAAGATATAGGTATATTCAGAGATATTGTAATCATCAATTTCTCTGTGTAAAATGCACAACCATACACCCAAAAACTGAATACACAAAACCAGGAAATACTCCTGCAAAATGCATTCGTTGCGAAAGTAACAATTTGGTAAATTGCAAAGGCTGGCCAGCACAGAAATAATTGCACAGAAAAATGTTCCTTAAAGTCGGAATCAAATACAACTTAAATCTCAGGTTTTGTCTCTCCTTTTGCCTCCTACTCACAGGTAGCTCTAGGAAATATAAACAGTACACTTTTACATGATGGTACTAACGATATTAATACAGCTAATGTACAAACTACAGGAAACTTCAACAGACTAGAGATTACGCTAACGGATTAGCTCAGCATAAAACTCTAATCGACTAGTTTTACTTTACGGAATTTCGATAATGTTGAACTTTTAACATATCACATTAATATGAACACTTAACGTTTCAATAATGGCATTAGTATCTTTAAAATCAAACGAAGATATAGTTGCTGCAATGTTGAGATCCGTTCTTCTATTCCTAAACTAAAATATGTAATCTGGCATAAGTACCCGGACGTTACGGAGAAAAGAGTCGAAGAAAAAAGAAAATTACGGAAGTTATGGAAAAATCGTAGATACCCTGAAGACAAGTAGAAACAGAACAGAACAATCAAAAAACTCAGAAGATTTCTCCAAAATTTAAAAAATGATTGTTTCCAAAGATGCTCGGAGAATCTGTCTTCTACATTTGATGCAAATTACTCTCTTTGGAGAGTTGCCAAGAGATTCGCTTGACCTCAACAGATAATCCATCCTGTTCGTTCTCCACATGGTGGTTACGCAATGAGTCCCACAGACAAGAACAATCTATTCGCTTTTTACCTAGCTACTGTATCCAAACCATTTCCTCTCAAATCCACTTCTCATGAAACCAAAATATTTACATATTTCCAATCGCCACGTTAAACCTCTTCTATTAAACTATTTTTCCTCCAAGAAATCAAAGCAATGATTGACAAAAACCTAAATCGGAAGGAGGTTTCAGGACACGATTTGGTAAGTGATGAAGTGATCAAAGAGTTACCAAAGAGAGGGTTACTTGTTACATGCATATTTAATACTATTCTTCGTATTGGATATTATCCGTTCTTATGCAAACTGTCAATTATCCCACGTATCCACAGACCAGGAAAATCTGTACTTCAAGGAAATGGAATCATACTAATCAATTAACCTATTGCCAATTCTATCTAACCTTCTTGCAGAAATGTTAAACAAACGCTTACATACTCTACTAGAAGAGGCAATGATGACTCATCATCAGTTCGGATTTTGGAAATGACATTCAACAACAGAATAAGTACATCGAATTACACAATTATTTAGTCGGAAATTGGAGAAGAAAGAATATCGTGCAACAGTATTTCTGAACATTAAACAATTGTTCGACAAGGTATAACATGCTGGATTATTATACAAGCTCAAAAAGATGTTGCCTCGTTGCCTTACTATTTAATCACGCATTCCTACTTAAACACTAGACAATTTAAGACTTCCCTATTGACACTGGTATATCACAGGACAGTGTCCTTGGACCACTCTTATACTTCTAAACTATATATCTATAGGGCAGACTTACTCACTATAACCAACACTATCACAGCCACATGTATTGGTGACAAATAAAGATATATGATAATGGAGACGATGCAAAAAAATGATAATAAAGTTCATGAAAATCCTTCAGTACCTTCTACAGCTCTTCAAAACGCATCTAAACAATATCGAGAAGTGGTTCCATAAATGGCACATCAAATGGAAGCAAATTTACGGATTTTACTTTCACCTTATGTAAAAGCGCGTGTCTACCGGTAACATTGAATAACACAGAAATCCCTGCTAAACACGCGACAAAGTACCTGGGAATGCCACTACACAGAAGATTAACTTGGAAATAGCACATCAAGACCAAAAGCACCTTCTTGAAAGGAAGAGTGAGACAGTTCTATGGCCCCTACGTAAGCGTTCAAAGTGATCCCTAGAAAGCATCTCATCTTATATAAAGTCACTCTAAGATGTGTATGGATCTATGGGACTCAATTGTAGAACACAGTCAGCAATTTTAACATTGAGTTCGTCTAGCGATCACAGCCAAAAGCATTGAGGTTTATCAGTAATGCCCCTTGATACGTAATCAATGAATGAACTATACTACAGAGACTTAAAAATACCTACAGTTAAAGAAGAAATATCGAAATTCAATAACGTTTATTGATCAATGCACGCTTGACCAATTATACTAATTTTCTAGTCCCAGTTTCTTAATACAGCAAAATCGAAGACTAGAAAGACGCTATACATTGCATCTACACAACAAATTAAACTAACAAAGGATTCTATATCTACTAAAGATACTAAGATATATATTAAAATGAAGTAGCTTCATTTTGA
The DNA here is from genome assembly GCA_014737535.1 of Bombus cullumanus. Classification (NCBI taxonomy): domain Eukaryota; kingdom Metazoa; phylum Arthropoda; class Insecta; order Hymenoptera; family Apidae; genus Bombus; species Bombus cullumanus. The sequence goes on from JACXIX010000027.1 coordinate 929,668, forward strand.
GGTTACATCTCATGCTATAGTAACACGATATCATAATTACTACAAATTATCTGTGAGAATTGACTGTAATACCTTTCCTGTTTAGAAAGGAAATTCGTTGTTAACTGTTGAAAAAACCACTGCCAACAATTTCTAAAGTTATTAAACTGACCGCAAAGTTCGTACATCCAAGTGTATGATCTAAGTTAATGAATCTTTACATTTTTGACCACCTATATCTCAGAAACTAATTGTCGGCTCAACCTGAAAATTAGTGGTGATTGATGTCTCATCATAAGGTATTATTTGGCACAAAATTGTTTCAAAATCGTCGAACTAAAAACAGGCGACTTGTCACTCTTTAGAAATAAAGATAGAAAATGCAAATATTTAAATTGACGGTGAATTTGGAAATAGAACTGAAAAGGATGGGAATTTTAATATGCGAAGAAAAATTGAAAAAATAGTATTTAAATCTTCGCTAAATTTAAAAACAAATTTTGATAAAGAAAACATCGCAACACCTTTAAATTGAGAAAAGATTGCATTAATCTAAAGTTTAAAGATAGGATGGTACGGATAAACAGAAAATGGTGAAGAAGGGATGTGATTCGAGGAATTCTACTAGACTATAGTTACTTCTTTATAGTGTTGGTTCCTTAATTTATGGCGGATGTTTGCTGGTGTTACGGAAGTAAGAAAGTGGTTAGGTTGAGAAATTAACAGGATGATTCAGATCAGGAAGTTTAGAAAGGGCGGACTTAGAAAGTTAGAAAAGATCACGATGTTGGAAACGCAAATAAGTCACATGTTAGATGAAATTAAGATATATTTTATGAAAAAATAAAAAAACATAGATAAAAAATTGTAAATTTATCGAATTGATAAGTAAGGGTTCAAAAAGTAACAGAATTTCAAAAAATAGAAAGTTAAATGTTTAGATAAATGAAGAAATAGAATTTCATAATTATGTAAATAATAAATGGAAAATTAGGAAAATATTCAGAATTATCAAAATCAACTTACATTAAAAGCTGTGAGTTTATAATGAAATCCCAGAGTGAATCCTAAAAATAAAAATATGAAACATTAAAAACTTAGAAAATTAAATGACTAAAATATTGAAAAGTAGGAAACTGAGAGAATTATGTAAAGTTAAATATATTTTTCTCTAGTAGTTTGCAGTTGCATGAATTATTATATATATAGGTTATTCAGTTAAAATCACAAGTCAAGTTTTAAAATTTTTAAAAAGATTGTTCTGTTTCACAAATTTTAGCAATTACGATATTTTATAAATTTTAGTTAAATTATGTAAAAGAGAAATTAAGATTAAAGTATGATCTGGCAAAGTGCTTAATCGGAAATGGGAGAATTTAGGTCATTAAAAACGTAAAAATGGAACATACAATTAGAGAGAAAGAAATTTAAAACTACAGGAAATTAAGATTAAACTAGCTGAAACTGGAGCATTAAGATAATACAAAATTTGGAAGTTGCTTAAAAACAAATGAAAAAATTGAGAACATATCAAATTCATAAGAGAGGTCTTTAATTTTACACCAAAGACGTATTCGCCCTCAAATGATATCGATTGCCTTCTAGAAATAACTGTACGATGGAAAACAAAGATTCAGGTACTGATTAGCCAAATATAGACGAAAAAAATATTGACATAGGACGTGATTTCCATCCGATAATTGATGCAACGATCAGCACCTTGAACCGTGACAATGAACCAGTCATATGGTCTCTTGGCAGTGACACAGTACGCTTGTTAAGTTACGCTTAATTAATGCCGCACGTCGCGCTGTTATTTATCTATCCATACATCAGTGATTCCGCATGTGTTGTCGAGGCCAAGCAAATAGCATTCAGCGCATGGAAAAATTATAACCGTGTCATGTTTCTGTGTAAACAAATATAGTTAAGAAGAAGATAAATTACATTTATCAAGAAGTATAGTTTTCTTTCTAAGTCTTAGTATAATTAAGGATTTATTTAAAAAAATTTGGTTAGTAATAACAATTACGAAACAAGCAGGAATTAAGAAATTGAAAACAAATATTTACTTATAAATCCCTAACGTTATGTTTTTTTAATTACTATCTTCATTTGTATTTTTTCATACTAATTTGTAGATTTATTTTTGAACAAATCAGGAAGTAGCAAAATGAAAAGAAATATAAGAATAAATATAGTTTCTAAAAACAATAGTTACATAATATTGTTTGTTATTAATCTATTGGCATATTTGATTATCGATTATTGAAAGTAATTGAATTGAGTTCTTGCAATAGCGAGGATGTGATGATTGAAAAGCAAAAACAGAATGATTTGAGATTTCGAAGATAAATTACCGATAGAAAAAATAGTATATATACGTACATATACATGTATGTTTATGTACTATATGTTGTGTTATGTTATGTGTATTGTAACAGTTTATATCTTAATTCCAAGAAGATGTTTTCTTATTTTCGCAAATATTCTTACGCAAATGAATTTGTGATTTCACTTAATAGAATACTACTATGGAATATAAATGTATAATTCTAAACGTAAGTATAATATGTTGTTTATAACGTTTATATAATTACAAGATCATGCGTAAATAATTTCGATTCTAAAAAATTGTGCACGATCAAGGATTTGTCCGAAAAATTTGAATTAAAAGTGCAGATATGTCTTATAAATTTATAGCATCAGATACACGGAGCACATAATAAACATAATTACATAAAAATTACAAAAACATTTTTCTATTTTTATATTTTTATTTTCATTTTTTTGACCTGAATCATTTAATACATAACAGTAAATTATTTTCAATTCATAAATTGTAAACTTTCTTTGATTTCTGACATAATTTTATAAAGTTTAATTATTTCTCAAAGAATAAAGACATATTTCCAGAATATTGTTTATCCAACTGCATGTATCTTTTACATCTAAGAATATTCTCGTTTGGATTTTATGGTTGTCGATATGAAATTTATGTTTTGTGCTTAAAATTCCCAAATGGCGACATTAAAACAGCTAATGTTTAATAATGATTAGTTTAATATCTATATTATTTTAATTTTTCCCAATCTTTTTCAATTTTCTACTTTTCAGTAATAATTAACATAAGATCGAAACTAAAAAGTATCATTTAATTAGTAAGAAAGCCAAAGATTTTCGGACATTATTTTACTTATAACATATGAAACATTTAATTTCTCCTTCTTCGTCTTATTCTGTATTTCATGTCGGATCAAGTACGAGTTCTTTTTTGACGATATTGGTTTTAAATGGGTTACATTTTAGAGTGTATATGCTTGTTTCTTTAATGTAGTTTATTGTATTCCTTATGTGATCCTGTGATGTTAGAATTGTGCGCATTAATCATCAATTTTCACCTGTTTGTGAATAATTTTATATATCGCTTGCAACTAAGAATTTTTTCTATCATATGATATTTATTTTTGAACTTGATTAATTTGAAATTTGTTAAATATCAGATTATTTCATATGTTACATAACTAGACTTTGGATGTTTATTCAAATTTATATCTTTGCGAATATAATAAACTAAAGAATTAATTCTAGACTGTATTTTTCTGATCATATTATGGGCATATAATAATTGTCTACTAGTATTATAAATAATCATGTGTTATATTATAATAATACAATCGTATTATATTATAATACTATAAGCAAATATGTTAGATGTTCTATATATTTTTGCATACTATGTGCATTCTACGCATTTCTCTTCATTTTCTTCATTTTGTTTCATTTTCTTCATTGTACGCAATTTACTCCAAATTTGCCACAAATGCATAAAAATGCGCACTTTAGTTATACTCAAATATTTAATTCTTTAACATTTTCACATCTTTCATCTGTAACATTTCGGAATTTCAATTCGGAAGAAAACCTTTATTCTACAAAAATTCGTTGTACTGATAGGAATCTTTCAATTTGTGCGGTTTCGTGACGCAAGGCTCCATGGGAACGGGCCAGAACTTCGGTGGCCAGCAATTAAATCTTCCCGAGACCGAAATTAACGATCGCGAGGCAGAAAGTAGCGCTGGTTCGCCCATTGGTACATGGGAAAAAGTCACCATTACGGTTTCATGTTAAATGAGCTGGGAATAAACGGTTAATTAGACTTCGATTAATTCTTCGCCCGCTGGTCTACAAAGTTCTGCCGAGCAAGTTACTTAATCACGTCACGTTACGTGAATAAAGAGCGTTTTACGTGGTATTATGATGAGAATCTGACTTTGTTGAAACAATGACGAGCGAAGAAAAATTCCAGCACGTGGGATGGTGAATAATTGTTGTATCTTTAGTGGAATTCCGACGGAGTGGTGTGAAGTAAAGAAGAAAAATATGTACATATGTATGAGTAATAGAAAGTGAAAAGCAGACTAAAAAATTGTGATAAAATGTCACTAGTAGGAAAGAAGAATGTGTACATGGAACATACATTGGCAAATACATTATCAGGTTTTCGTAATACTTTCTAAACATTTCAGTGTAAAAATATATCTTTCGTTACTCTACTACAAGTATGACATAATTTAAGGTGTAATAACAATCAACATTATACTATTCTGATGTCACATCAGTATTTAAATTTATCTTCGTCAATGCTTAACTTATTCATTTTTTTAATTTTTATGTATTTTAATGTGTAATTAGTTTTTGCACTGATTAGTTTAATATAATCGCAAAATAATTAATTATTATTAACTATATATACATGTATGTTTAATATTTTATGTATTTATATCTTAATTATTAAAACTTGTTAGACATTGAAAGATAATGGACGTTAAGCGATAAGAAGTGAGCCATATTTTATAATAATTAATATAATGTTTCAAAACAAAACTGTATGTTCTTTTATATACCGTGCCTTCTTTTATGCTCCAAAAAGTATTTTTGCCTAAAATGTAAATGCAAAGTATTTCATTTCAAAATATTTTAATTCAGTTTTGTAATATAATTTATATGTTATATTATATGAAATTTGTATTTGTCTTTCAGCATTATAAAACTATTTCATTCAATTGAAGTGGATCATCCTCTTTGTTAAAGGAATATTTAACTAAACAATAATAAAGTATCTAAACATACATATATTGTCAATGTTTGGAATTACTATATATATCATAAAATTCAAGAATTTAAAGAAGCTTAGTATTCTGTTACCTTAGAGAACTCTTTTGTAAAAAGGATAGTTTCAATGTTTTGAGAACATTAGTAGGAGATTCGACATAGCCAAAATTGCGAAAATCATTCCAAATTTTTGATCGGCAGTACGTTTCCTAATTAAAAGAAATGGGTATTAAATGAGGAGTAAAAGTATTCTCTCTCTCTCTCTCTCTCTCTCTCTCTCTTCCTCTGGTAAGCTAACGTTTATTAACGTTACACACAACATAGCACACAAGCCAATTGGACTCGAGAGTTGAGTAGAAATGAAAATTCGTGGAAGAGCTGGGTATTGTCTATTTTCTCGGCCGATGCAATCGACAATTTCGTAATTGAAGACTACCACGACACTCACATTTAGAATGTCCCAGAGTTTCCGCAAATAATGCAGCTTGCTGCAACGTGTGATTGCGACATTGACCTTCGATCAGTCGTATCCACAGACAAGGCTGAGGAAGCTTTCAAATGATATGCCAATTCTTAAACTGCTAGCAAATTCTGCCTCTCATGCTTTCGCGTGCAAAGCAGCTGTTCAGCCTAGCTTGCGAACGTAAATTTTGCTATTTGGAAAATTTAGAATTGAAATTTGTTCCTATCGTAATAGCTTATCTGGAAATCATAATGTGAAAATCTTAAAATTTCAAGAGTTGAAAAATTCGAAGCTTGAAAGGTTAAAAGTGCGGAGATTTTAAGCGTTGAAAAATTCAGAGATTGGAAATTTCGAGAGTTAAGGTATTTACAGTTTGAAAAGCTAGGATTTGGAAATTTCGAGAGCGAAAGTTTACAGAAAAAAAGAAACCAGAAATAGCAAAGCTGCGATCTTTAGAATGTTTTACGACCAAAATGAAGAGAGCAATGTAATTTACACAAATTTCAAATATCGACGTTTCCAATACTCAAAATTAGAAATTCTAAAATAGAGAAGCAAATAAATGTTGAAACTGTTTACGAAACTGTTAGATACACTGTTTCACTTGCGAATCTTCCGACTACAATCAACGACGAACTTGCGACGATCGAGTTGAAATCTATCAATTTTTAGCGCGACTCTACTCGAATGCAGCTGTTTGGGAACGACTGTCGTCAGTCGAAACGTTTCGCTGATTGGAAAACTTATGAACTCGGAACAGTAAAACTTTTCAGCTACCGCTCGCTCGATGCTCGTCATTAGACGATGTCTGTGATAAACAATCATAAAAGTTCCTTCTCGTCGTGCCATACATTTCTAACAATCAGTAACCCCTACAAACATTCATGTTTCTGCGTTGATCAACAAAATTATTACGTGTTGGTGTGGTTCAAGGTCTATCTTCTTTCCTGCTTCAAAGAATTTCTCGAGTATTTATCACTGATGGTACAAGAAATAAGAAATTTATGACACAGAGGTTTATTTCATAAATTATTGTTCATCATTGTTTATGCAGTAGATGATTGTTTACGTTTGTAGCTAGTTCGATATATTTGTTTTAGTTTTAACAGCATTTTTAATTTCATTCTTATTCTTAATAGGTATTTGTTGCTAATTTTGCTAACAATTTATTAACTCCGAATGAAATGGATTTGATCTGTTACTTGGTTTTAACATAAATAACATTTAATTCGAAAATGTTGAATATTTTCTTTACACAAGAAATTGTTTATTATCTATTAATACAAATCGTTTAATATCTTCTTTATAAAAATAATAATTAGTGCTTTTTTTATATTTATAGATGAAATAATGTTCCTTAATAATATAAAAATTTAGGAAGGTGGTAAAGGAGTAACTTTAGATATAAGTAATTAGAATGAGAAGCAAAAGCTTCGATTCATTTTAGAGAGATTTCAAAGCTCTAAAACTATAAGTTGGTTTATAAAATAAAACTTTATGACAAAAATAATATAGAATTAGATTTTATGATAAAAATAATGCCCAATCAAAAGATATTTCAACAATAAAGAATGAAACATTTCGCACTATTCCAATTAAAGATGTGTCAAAGTCATTACTTTCTATTTAAGCTTTTCCTCGCTAATTTGTACAAAAGTATACAATAAAATTCCATAACAATGGTGGTAATATCCAACGTACGTGTACGCTGAACAAAGTTCCAACAATAAAGAGCAGAAAAATACATCATAATTGATTACAAAATATTAAGAATAATACAAATTAATAAAATTTCACCATGCATATATTTCGATATATCAAATCACCATTCTTTATTTGAATTCTTCGCCTACAATTTTCCATAAGAAAATATATAATAAAATTTCATAATGATGGTAGTATTATTCAGTACACATTGAACGAAATTTCGTTAATAAATAATAATAAACAATAAATTTCAATAATAAAGAGCAAAAAATGTTATAAAAGTCCAATTAAGAAGTTACTATTGAGAAACTGTATATTAGAAATTCTAGGTATATAATTGATAAAATATTGCTATATATCTTCCAAAATATCAAATTACTGTATTTTTCTTAAAGCAGACCCTTCTCCGAGATATACCTTATAGACATATCTGTCACAGATTTTCTCATTGCTCCTTTCGTTTAATCCATTACCGTTTCAGTTACACTGGTTGGAAATATGTTTAGTTTCTCGAGATTTCAATTACCAATCACTGCGAGGTGCAGAAAGGACGTCATATTTTTCAATTAAACCTCCGTTGACGTTCTGCGACTAATCCTCTTCAATCAAAGTTAGTCAACGTTAGAAAAATAATTTTCTCTTAGGAAATACATCTGATACGTTTATAATTAATCATTTCTGGGACTTTTATTGCGTTTAGGTAGTTGATAAAAGAATATTTTGACATTGCGAAATTAATTCTATCTTTAATATTAAAAAGCTATATAAGAACAAACGAATTGTGAAGAGAGGAGAACTTTAATATCTTTCATGATTAATTATCGTCTCTATAAATTAGTTATATAATTAGAAAGTAGTAATGTAAAGATATCAAAAAGATATAAAAAAAGTACTTATATGAAACTTTAATCGACTGTATATTCTAACGTATATCAAATAAAATCACAAATAATTCCCGGCACCGCTAACTCGATTTTAATTTTATCCTTCCACAATCATAGAAACACAAGCTTACGTTTCCTTCGATGACGTTTTTCCATATCTTCGCATGCGACTCGTTAATCAACACGAGCCGGTAACGAACTTCATTACGTTGGATTAATCCGCTTCGTTCCAAAGCAACAGGATTGTGCAAGTTTGTTGACTTTTCAGCAGAAGCGAGTAGGCGAAAGAGGTAATTTTCCTGAGTGGCTGCGCCGCTATTGGATTCACTTCGACCAACTTCAAAAGAAGAAAAGGAATGCATACGCGCTTTTCGCGAAAAGAAACTGATATTTTATTTATTCAGCTAGGACGTTTGATTGCATCAAAGACGGAAGTTCCGCGAAGTTTAATGCAACGCCGCGAATTCGATTCTCCCTCGAGTTGCATTCGCACAGCACAGCAACTTCTTCTTCGGGACGTTGATTAAAATTATTCTGCTTTCTCCCCGTCTTCACCTTGTAGAAAATGTTGTAGAAAAATTGGTTTATGAATATTTTTGACAGGTTTTAGCAATATTTTTAAAAAGGAATTTTTCTTTCTTTTTATCATTTTATGAATATTTCGGATAATAAATAATTTTTGTTGTATATATTTTTGACAGCAGAGTTTGGCAGCAGTCCTGTTTTTTTTATTAATATTTTTGAAATGCCAGAGTTCTTCTATTCTATATATTTTTAATAATGTTAACAATTTTCTTGGTTTATTCATATTTCTAGTAAGGAAGGAGCAGAAATTAGTTTTTCGCTTCTTCTCGCGAGGTAAATATAAATGACAATAGCTGAAATTCTTTCTTTCTGGTGAATATTTTAGCTCGAGAATTTCTTCTTCTCTCTAGTTCTTCCCTTTTTATGAGTAGATATTTTTAATGATGTTGGGAATTCTCCTTAAATATTTCTGATAACATTGTTGTATATAGATAATATTTCTTTTTACATATATATTAAAATGGCTGAAACTTTTCTTTTCCTGAAAGTATCTACTTAAAACAATTCTGTGAAATTTTGTTACGGATAATCATTTTTTAATGATGTTGAGACCTTTTCTTTTTGTTTTATAGTTAAATATAATTAGAGATAACGAAAATTTATTTCACCAAATTTAAAAACATCTGCAACATCAATTTTCGTACACTAAATCATACTCTTTTGTCTTATATTCTACATATGTTGCTTTCTTGGCACTTGTTGTCAGACGTTGATTTATTTATTCTGTTTCTACACAGCAAACTCTTATATAGTTTTTAAGGTTCAAAGCATGAGTGTTTGTCCTTCATTCTTAATACAGTTTTAAAGGCTCCTACATGAATATATTGCAGACAATTATCTGCCAAATTTTCTGTCCAAACAATCTTATAAACGTAAATTTCGCAGATTTATAAAGTAATAGTACATATATGTAGTATGGGGAGAAAGGCCTAAGAGGTATAGTGTAAACCATAAACAATGTCGCGAGGGCCGAGGCGTTGTTCGGCCCATCAGTGTCATCGGTCCTTCAAGCGAATAGTTTCGTAGAAAGGACCTACCTGACCCTGGCCACGAGTGGCTGCGGAACACGTGCGTGGTGAGCCTAGGAAAAAGACAAAAGGGATGCGAAGTCAGAGAGAGAGTGTTGCTAGCTTTGTCGAGAGAGTGTGATCCGCGTAAGAGAGAAAGTTGGATCTGTTGTGGCGAGATTTGCAAATGAACCAATGAGTTGTCTAAATTATAGTACGTTTTTGGGATTAGTTCGTATTAAACAACTATCGTTTTCTGTCCAATTAACACCTGTACAATCCATTCATTATAAATAAATCAGTAATATCATCAGAATATAATTAATATTAATATAATTATATGTATATAATTTATACACACGTGTACCATGATTCAGTCTTTCGGTTCCGCCCGAGCTAAACGGACGTGTGAATCAGTGCTCCGTAAGTGCGACAAGTGGGGAAAGAAAAAGTGACCAGCGACAGTGCCCATCGCCAAATGGTGGAAAGATGCAACAAGTTACACCAATAAAAATATCAAACAAAAACGAAAGATATTTCATAAACAGAGCGGTAGATAAAACAAATATAAATCAATTATTAAACGAAGAGCAGGATTGCTCACATACAGAAGTAATGGAAATAGAATTTTCACAAAGGAAAGACGACAAAAATATTACCAACGACGGATTAACACACCAGGAGGAAAGCTGGAAGGTGGTAACTTCCAGCAAGAAACGGAAAATTACAACAAACACTAATGCTAGGAGGGCTCCAGAAACAGAAAACCAGCAATGGTTACAGGAAATAACACTCCGAAACTCCTTCAGCGCTCTGCCAGAAAAGAAGGAAATGGACACAGCAGACAAACCAACAACCCGCATCTCCAAGCCACCACCTATCTTTGTAGATGCCCAAATTAAAGATCCACTCATTGAATTGCTAAACAACACGGCAGGAAACCAAATGTAGACAATCAAACAGCTAACACTAGATCAGGTTAAAGTACAAACCAACACCGCAGAAGCGTTTAGAAAAGTGACTAAAGCACTAAAAGAGAAAAACGCCGGGTATCACACTTACCAGCTCAAAGCTGATAGAGGATACAAGGCGGTTATCAGAGAGTTACACCCGAAGACAAATACAAGTAACATATTCGAGGAACTAGCCAAAATCGGACACCAGGTAAGATCAATAAATAACATCACCAGATTCGACACTAAACAACCATTATAGCTATTTCTAATTGAATTCGAAACCAAACACAATAACAAGGATATATTCGAAATCAAAAAAGTTCTAAATACAATTATAACAGTTGCGCTACCTAGACATAAAAAAGATATTCCTCAATGTATAAGGAGTCAGCAATACGGACACACAAAAAATTACTGCAACAGAAACTCGGCGTGCGTTAAATGCGCAGAAAATCATCTAACAACGAACTGCCCACACATGGGAAAAATAAATGAGGTAAAATGCTACAATTGCAATGGAAACCACCATGGCAACCAGCTAGCTACAAAGGCTGTATAGTCAGAAAACAACTTCAACGTAAACTATTTCCGCCGATTCTAAACAGGACATATAATAACTATCACACTCAACAGGTCAGCACAGAAACTGAGACAACACCCAATATACAGCACGTAATGAACATTAACCACAATAACACCATCACCTCTGGTAGCCGAAGCTACGTGCAAGTAACCAGCCAATCAACACCCTTAGACAACCAAAACCAGTACAATAACTACAACGACGCTACAGAAATCAAAGAACTGCTCAAACAATCCATCAAAAACACCGAAATGATAACAAAAATGATACCAAAATGATAACAAAAATGATACCAAAATGATAACAAAAATGATACGACACCAAACACCCCTCAGGTAAAGCACATGGAGGAACTGCAATAATAATAAAAAATGACATAAAGCATCACCTTCACAGTAAAACAAATCAAGAACACATACAAGCAACCACTGTCACAATACAAACCAACGACGATTACTTCCAGATTTCATTAGTACATGCACCTCCGAGACACAAAATGACATCCAAAAAATGGGAAGAGTACTTCCAAACCTTAGGTGACAAATATATAGCAGCAGGAGATTTTAATGCAAAGCACACATTATGGGGTTCCAGATTTAACACGCCAAGGGGTAGAACATTAGAAAAATATATTAGAAGCAGCAACCTCAATGTACTATCTACGGGAAAACCAACGTATTGGCCGACAGACCTCAATAAAATACCTGACCTGCTGGACTTCGCAGTAACAAAAGGACTAAACGCAAGCAAATTAAAAATAGCAAGCAGCCTTGAACTTAACTCCGACCATACACCAGTTATAATAGAATTCACAAGCAAACAACTGCTCTATAACAAATCACAATCGATCTGCAATAAAACCATCAATTGGCAAACATTTAAAGAGCTAACTGAAAACAAAATTAACTGCAATATCCCATTGAAAACACCGGAACACATCGACCAAGCAGTAGCAAACATGACAGAAATTATACAGGAAGCAGCGTGGGCAACCACCACCCATAAATCAAAAAACAGGCAGACAAAAATTATTCCTCAGGACATCCTAAACAAGATCAGGGAAAAAGGAAAAGCGAGAGCTAAGTGGCAAAAACAGAGAACACGAGAAAACAAAAAAAATCTAAACAAACTTACAAAGGAGATAAAGAACAAAATAAGAGAACATCAAAACAACGAATTCTCAAAATTCATAGAATCACTATCCGCGCATGAGGATACCAATTATCTCCCTATGGAAAGCCACGAAAAAAATAAAGAAGCCAATTAAACCAGTCCCAGCAATCAGAAAAGCAGATAATACATGGCAAGAAGCAACGAAGAGCAAGCTGAAGAATTTTCCAACCACCTTTGCAACACATTCACACCACATAATATCACCAACAGCAACCCCAATCGACATACGGACGAGAATGCGGTACACATTAATACCGCATCTGACAAGCAATACACCATAACTAAAACAACGGCACAAGAAATTATCGAAAAAACAAAAAACAACAAAGCACCAGGAATCGATCTAATCAGTGAAAAAATCTTGAAAAACCTTCCTCCAAAAGCGATACGACTAATTACAATAATATACAATGCAATATTAAGAATCCAATACTATCCTAAACTATGTAAACTAGCACAGATAATCATGTTATCTAAACCAGGCAAAGACCCACACCAAACAGCATCTTACAGACCAATTTCACTACTTCCCGTTTTTTTCAAAATACTGGAAAAAATAATTTACGCCCGCTTAAAACCAATTATAGAGGAAAAAAAATTAATACCAGATCACTAATTTGGATTCAGAAACAAACACTCTACAATAAAACAAATGCACAGACTCGTCAACGAAATCTTACAGGCGCTGGAAACAAAACATTACTGCACGGCACTCTTTATGGACATCGAAAAAGCATTCGACAAAGTTGATCATGAAAAACTACTACAAACTATCAAAACAAAATTTCCGGATCAAATCTACAAATTACTCAGATCCTACTTAAACAGCAGAACATTTACAATAAAAATCAAGGACACCTACTCTGAAGTCAAAGACATTAAGGCAGGAGTCCCGCAAGGAAGCGTCTTAGGACCCATATTATGGGTCCCCAATGGATCTTACTAAGGACGTAGCCTAGTAAACGCGATGATGGAGCCCCACTGGGGGTAACCATCCATATGCTATATTTAATTTATAAGCTATATCATTTTACCAAATGTCCTACTGGACAAATTGTAAAATATGAATAAATAAATTATTAAAAAAAACGTGTACCATGATTGTATCAATTTAGATAAACGAACGGTTTTATGTCTTTTAAAACTGTTAGTTTCCTTATGTATATCAGAAATCCGTACTACTCTCTAAAAGAAATTACAGTGACGAGCAAAAGTGCAAACACACTCCGCTCATTTTATGTAAAAGGCGATAATACAACTAATTTATCAAGTGATCGGTAAAGATTAGGTAACAGTAACTGCAAGCTGCATCTGGTTAACGAAATGTAATAGTTCATTTTCATTAACATTAATAATAAACAGAACATTTTACAAAAATGGACATCTCAAACCATGTTTACAGTTTTGCACTTTAATTATTCTCGTCAAATTAAAGTTTCAACCTAGTATTTCGTCCACTTTCCTTTACTTTTTTTTAATGCTTTTAATCTACGAGGTATACTGTCAATTAAAATTTTAATTATTTGTGGTTCAATATTGTACCATTCCTGTTATGTTCTTTCCCGTAATTCATGAACACTTGAAGGTGGATTATTATATTTTGCCAGCCTTCTTTCTAAAATGGACAAAATTTTCGATCAGATTCATATGCGGACTTTGTGGTGGCCACTTCATCACAGAAAAATTTTGATTTTCTAACCAGGTTTTAACTATTTTTGCAGTATGCTTAGGATCCCCGTCTTGTTGAAATACTACTTCACGTTCATTATATCCAATAGAATTAACTACAGAAGGTAAATTACTTTGAAGAATGGTCAAATAATGCTCTTTTCGCATTATACCTTCAATTCGAACCAAGGGGCCAACACCTCTGTGAGTAAAGCAACCCCAACACATAATTAAGCCACTTTCAAACTTCATAGTTTGTTTTATACCACCTGGTTGATCATTATTCTTGGATGAAGTCCAATATCAGGACCTTCTGTCGGATTCGAATCTGTTAATTATGGTTTCGTCACTCCATATAACTCTTTTCCAATCTTCGGTCGTCCATTCTTTGTAAGTATCAACAAATTGTTTTCGTAATTTAATATTTTTGTTTGAAAGAGCTGGTTTACTTTCTTTTTCCTTCGCTCGAAAACCTATTCTCTTTAAAGAGCGACGAATGGTTCATTGGCTAGCACTTATTTCGATTTCCTGAGCAGCAATTTTTGGTGTTTTGTAGTTACAAGATAGTTATCCGACCGAATACAGTGTGCAATTTCACGTGCTGCCCTATCCGAAATAAGTCGCGGTCTACCGTTTTGTGAAGAAATTGGTGCACTAACATACTTTTTTCTTATTCTTGCAACTATCGTATGACTGACACCACATTTCTCTGCAATTTGCTGCAACAACAAACCTTTATCACACAAACAAATAATACTGTTCTTTTTATCTTCACTAAGTGGCTTCATCTTGGATTAAGCATATCAAACTGAAAAGCAATGTAACAATGGTGTGGAACAGTTGACTGTGAGACAGTGGACAATCAGTGCTTATTGACAGTTTCGTTTCTCTAACATTTACATGCTATCATAAACGTTTCTGACGAAACGTGCAAAACTGTAAACATTGTTTCAAAACACAATTATTATAAAATATTCTGTACATTATTAATGTTAATGAAAAAGAACTATTACATTTCGTTAATCAGACGTAGCTTGTAGTTACTGTTACCTAATCTTTACCGATCACTTGAAAAATTAGTCATAGTATCGCCTTTTACATAAAATCAGCGGAGTGTGTTTACACTTTTGCTCGTCACTGTATATGAATAATAAATGTATAGTAAAGAAATGTATTTATTTCCAGTACGTTATATCAAATTTAATCATCTTTGACTGATGAGTATTGTTCGCAATTTTTTATTATGCCACTAGGAATTTCATAGCAAAGAAATTCTCTTCTATCCGCAGATACATATTTTGCAATCGTAGTCTATCGAAATTCGATATATTTCTACTCATGCAATTAAAATATTCTGATCTGCCGTGACACTACAAAATACTATAAGAATGACAAATTATAAAATCGAAAGCAAAATTAATGTTAACTTTCATCACGAGTGAAAGAAGATTATTTGTTCGCATATACCACCACAGCACATTACATATAATTACTTGTTGATAGCATATTTCCATACATATCACTTTTTGGTTAATCTAGTGGAAGCTACGGATTTGTTTATATCATTATTATACCTATCTACATAAAAGTCTATAACGTTTGTCAGGTTTACCTTGAAACTAATATTTAAATATTAAATATTAAATATCAAATGTGTAAGTAATCTTAAAAAGCTATAAATATAATAGATGTCAATATAGACATACATATAGATATACAATTGTATGTGGAATATCATTTAGTTTGACATTTTATACAAAGAAAGTAACTATCGTATTAAAACTTTTACTAGGAGATACGTGTATAGTAGAGCATCCCTTATCCGAACTAATGGGGAGATAAAACTGCTCGACTAATGGAATTTTCAAGTAATAGAAACAATCACTTGCTTCATATGAAATTTCATTTATCCAAATACAGATTAGTTGACAGTCTCTTTAAATATTTATGGATCCCATACCTTTCTCGCTGCTCAGTCACATAATTTTTTCAACATAAGCAACCGCATACAGTTACTTTCTTCACTTTGAACCATCCAAAACCTTTTCCAAAAGCGACAAATGTGTTAGCGTGAGAAGACACCTTCATTTCTGTTTTCATTTTTATGAAGTCGTCATTATTATCGTCTTTACTGCGATGAAACTATTTCATTATATCAGTTATAGAGGGGTTTTCCACTGTTACCAGCATCACAGGAGTCTACGTACTTCAGATAATTTACAACATCATGTTTTTGTCTTTTAATGTCTATGGTTGTGATTTTTTCAACGGCATGTATTTTTATTAATTCTGTTGCACTTTCGCCACTTTCGAGTTTTTCATTTATATCGTATTTTTCTTTCTTTTCTTTTTTCTTTGATAGTTAAAACGCTATTAATTTCATACTAAATTCTGATAATCAGAATTTAATTGGAATAAGGGAAAGAATACATTATATGTGAACAGTAATAAAATATGTACATATTTGGGATTGAAAAAGGTACTTGTTATTGGGAAATATTATATTCGGCTAACAGAACTTTAGTGTGGCTCAACTGTAATTTGAGATTCATAATTCACCTCAAATACTATCAAGTTCTATCAACAGAAGATTCCTAAGATTCCTAAACGTAAAATACATAGCAGATACTGAATAACTGAATTGAAAGAATACAAATTCAAATTAAATATTTTAATTACCCCTCTTAAAGAACCATCTAAACATAGTACCGTACAAATTGATTAGCTTTTAGACAATCTTTTTAATACAATACGCAATACCACGACTCAAACATTAATTAATTAAGACAAAATTAATTTTAGTACAACATCTCATTGTTTTTCACTTGCGTGGTGAAACAACGATTGTGAAGGAACAATAATATATAATACATATATGGTATAATAAATAATAACCCAAATATTGAAAAGTCGTATTCTGGAAAATCGTTGCAGAAAACCGTTTTCAAGCAGAGTATTAAAAATAAAATCAAATCCTCATAACATTTTCAATGCTCATTATCGTCACTAATAGCGTAGCGTAGTTGACGTGAGTTAAAACCTACTAAAAAGGAAAGAGAAAAAAAGGAATAAATAAAAAATCCTGGACAGATATTCGGTTTGAATGCAGTCAGCAATTAAACGACTAAAATCACAGGCACGTTCGCCGTCGAATTCGAAATTGGAAATTTCGGACTCGGCCGCGAGTTCGGCAGCTGCAATGCAGTTTCCTCTGTAGGGCCGCGATCGATTTAATGCGCGCGATGCATAAGGCCGTGCAGAGCTCGTTCCGGTGCATCGATGGCTCTCGCTACCGAACCAATGATTTTCAACTGTGCCGGGACTTTTTCACGGGCCGGCAAATCGACTAGCTCGAACCCGTCGTCGTTATAAAGATACGCGTATGTCTGGTCCCTCTGTTCACTAGATCCGATCAGACATTTTCAACGAGCAACGCCACTTATTATCACGCGACCGCGCGTGATCGTGATCGTTAGTCTTTTCACAGCCGAAGTAAGTTTTTCGTTACCGTTCAAATGCGTTCACAAAGAACTTGGAGTACTTGCGAATGATGGGATTTTCTTGGTATATTATGGAGTCATTACATATATTTAGTTATGTCATAAGTTATATATATATAAGATCGTTGTCACATGGTAATTCAGAAGAACGATTCTGAAGTCTGAAAATCGAGTTTATTGTGCAAGTTTTGCGAAGTTTTGTGCAGTGTCTACCTGAAAATCGAGAATCGATTTTCAACGTCCTGAGCTACCGATCTTTCTTCGTCAATTTTCAATGTTTTAAACAGTTATTCTTTCTACTATGGTCTTGTCTACCTCTGATGTTGCTCTGTCCATCCATTTGGAAAATGAGAGTCTCTCAAAAATGGCTGTCCGTCCGTTTGGGAAATGAGTGTTTCTCAAAATGGCTGTCCGTAAAACAAAGAAGGTTAGTCTGTCCGTGAAACAAAGAAAGTCCCTATCGCCCTTGAACTCTCTAGGGAGTTTACATATATGTATATTATAAATATAACTAACAATAAATAGTTAGTTATGGCTTTGTTCGTCGAACGTACACCTCTGTTCAAAGGTATTACAACATTTATTGGTCTCATACAGAATGTAATGATAATCTACATTATCAAAGGAACGATTATTTGATCAGAATTATTTAGTGTTTGTAGGATAAAGATTCGGAATATTCAATGATAGCTTGAAAGAGTCATTTGCAAGATTTATAGAGAAATAATAAAGATTGTATATTTGTATATTATATATTGGTTCTGAAAAAAGATTGTATCGTAAAATCACTCGCAAAATCAGAAATAAAACGTGTGGTACCATGGAATGCCAATTATAACGGGAAACCTAATAATATAAATAACAATATTAATTAAAACAATAATTGCGAAAAATACATAAATAATGTTCCTTCTGGATTCGAACATAATTCAAACCTAACTTGAATATCGCACGAATAATGTTTGTTTTTGCTGATGTTGGGTTAGGTGTTCAGTTTAAATAACCTTGGAAGCAATAAAGAAGCGAATCGAACTCCGTAAACCGAATATAGCAGGAATGAAATTTGAAAACGAGTATGAGAAAGAAATTAATATTATTATTTATAAGGTTCCTATTGGGGTGAGTAATAATTTCGTTCGTCTTTCACAAGCGTATGGATTTTAAAAGTGCTATAAAAATTATTTGCAGAATGTAAAAATACACTTGTCTGAATTTTTCGATGAAAGATATGTATTTATAGAGAAAAGAGGTAAATTACTCCTTGATTAGATACATCATATTTATATAAAAAGATGTGAACGAACCAACATATGAATCAACCTAATATTATGATAAAATATGTATCATAGAATATGTTGATTCTTCATAATCCATTGTTCCAAATGGAAATAATCAACTAACGATATTTCAAATTTATCTCATTCTCTGTGAGTATCCTAATCTTCATGGAAAAGTATGTGGGCGCCTGCTTATATTTATAAAATGTACTTTAATTACAAAGTTTTTGCAGAATATTATGATACAGATGTCAATCTTTTTACTGCATACTAATTTTTGAAATTAAATCTTATCATCTGTAAGTGTTAAACGATGTGTTATTTATAGATATCATTATTCTTGGTTGTTTGCCGAATTCTAAATAAAGTTGCAAGGGTTTTTCCAAACTGATAAAGAGAATATCGTGAATAATTCGACAGTAATATCAAAAACCGTTCAACGTTTCAAGGACTTGTATATGGACTTACACTGCATTACCGATAACGTTCTAAACAAACGATTTCAATATAATATACGGTGGTTATAAAAGGTATTTGTATACCATTGTATCTATTATTATATTTACCTACTAACTAATTAGAACCGACTATAATAGATTATAACCTACTATATCAAATTTTCTCAATAAACGATTCTATGGCCAAACAATCCATAATCCGAATGTTCAAAGTATCCAATATCCAAAGCAATGTTTGGTCTTTGCAATGTACGACAATTCAGCGATTCGGTAAATGACGTATAAACATAGCGGTAATCTCTTATCAGTTGCGATATCGTAGCGGAATCGCACGCCCGTGTGCATTGCATAATTAAAAAGAAGAACCTGCCAAATCGTACAGCGACATCGCTGCGAGATCGCGTCGCTGTTGTGCATTAGATCATATACATACTTATCTACTTAAGTTCCTACATTTACAACGACAATTTCCTTAGCAACGACAATAAATGAGATTTCTTTTGTTTTCCAGAAAATCACTTCCGTGGTCACTTTACGTTGTCTTCACATCACGGTCGTACACAGTAGGTCTCTTGGTGGAGATAAGGCTTATAATTTCATAAGTAAGAAGTCATAAGATGTGATTTACAAATCGACTGCTAACCATAGAACACTGTGATCGCTGTGTGCGTAAAAACATATTAGTTTGTCATATTCTGGTGACATTTGTATCTTGTTAATATAAATCGAAGAAAATGTCTACATATGCAGTGGATTATGAAAGTATTCATGTACTTGTTTCCTCCTTTCATGAACATATTATGTGAATTATGGCAACATTTTGAAATTTCATTAGCGCTGTAATGTCACCCAACTATTATGCTTATAATCAGTAAATTTTTTAGCGATTCTAGAAATGTATACAGAAGTTGCAACATATTTATAACTATATATTTTGCAAAAATCACAAAAGTATTTAAAGAAGCAATCATCCGCAATATTCATACTTTACATTACTATTCGTAGTTTATATTATTATTCATATTATTATATTAATTTATATTTATATTATATTATTTATATTATACTTATATTATATTTAATTTATATTTATATTATTATTCATACTTTATGTTAACCTTCTGACTAGATATAAGATTTGTCTATATATTCTCAGGTTAAGTTCAAATTTTGTGAATATAATCATAGCAATCGCGTCTCATTGTAATAGTAATGAAATTTTAAAAGATTTTAAACAATACGCGCAATATACACATAAAATTTATACTTTTGCGAATCACTGTACCCAAAATACGTACGTAGCTAACACCCGTTAGGATCTTAAAACTGTTTGATCATAATCCTCTTTCCATCCTACCCAAGCTACATGGATTTCAGAGGATTATTGAGATTATTATTATGAGAGACTCTTGTATGTATTGCGTTAAGTTTTTCACGGCAAATTAATTAGATTGGAGTTGACCTATGGTGAAATAAGGTAATTCAAAGAAATCTCCATGCTATTTCAAACTATGATATTGGTTATAAAGGTCAGCAGATTTCCTTGAACTCTCACAGATGAATAACTTCTCAGCCAAACGGTGGCTGAGAGGTAGTCTTTGTGTGTAATTACTAATCACTAATTAATTATTGTTTTTGGATACGAGACGACTGGAGCCAATTATTTAGTTTAATTTATGCGTATGATTTCCATGCCCAGAGACAAAATAATTATGAATGAAATGTGGTAGGGATCAAAAAATTCAAATAATTAGCTGTATCGAGGTTAATAGCATTAATTTTTTATTATTAATATATTTTGATTTCTGATACTAAAATCATGGGTATGGAAATTTTATTTGTCTATTATTGATATTGATAGAAAGGCGGACTTGAAAGATCGTTCTGCTGATATGTAGAACCAATCAAATAAGTTTAGTTCTCAGAAAAATTGTTTCAAAATTTGTCACATATAACATACTTGAACTTGCACATGCGAAAACAAGTAAAAACGTGGAATAAAATTATTCCGTTCAAAGCTTCATTTTTAAAAAGATAAAGTTAGGACATGTTTAGTTAAAAATTGGTTTAGTACGGGTGTATGATACATTTTCAGATTTATTTTTCTGAACACAAGGCATTTTGTCAGTAAATTTTATTCCACATTCTCTCAGTCTGGAATTAGACATATTGAAGTATACTTGATAAAGATTCAAACACGATTTTCTCGAAGGCGAAGTATCATGTGGATAAATTTTATTTTATATTTTCTCCTTATTTTTTCATAAGGAATCAGTTCATGTCACCTTACACATGTTATTCAGCCAGCCCCTATATAAAATTATTAAAAACCATTATGATATTATTACTGGACACATAAAATGATATAGTAAGATAATTTAATAATTTATTCCACAAGCTTCGTTCGAATTAAACAAGTGAGATTGTTTCAATTTTACTTACTTGAAGTACTTATTTTTTATTAGATACTTGCTTAAAATGAGATTACATTACTTGAAATCGTTTAATATCAAGTAATATGACTTTAAGAGAGTATCTAATAAGTACTAGAAATCAGATAAACCTCTCAACTTTCCTTAAACGCATAAATCATGAATGTTAATATAATATAAAACGTACCGAAAATTCGTCCAAAGCCGAAAAGCACGGACTAAATAAATAAATAAAAATAATAATAATATAAAACGTAAAAATGTTTAATTTTTCTGCGTATATTGCTGTCTAATAAGCTTTTCTTGTTTAACTTTGATTAATTAATAATTTTAACGCTTTATTCAAACGAAGTTTAATTACAATTGCACCGAGACGAACCTCCAATAAATTGATGAACGCCAGACAGAATAGAGAATGTGTTTTTGAGATTGTTACTGTATTGTTACCTACTTAATTGGTTCAATTCTGAGTTGTACGTATGGCACAGCTGTAATTATTGGAAACTTGTTAGAGCTGTATAGATACAGGTCTTTCTGATTGCTTGCCGCTCATTTAGAGTTATATGTTTAAGAGATACATACGTATCGAATTCAGTTCAGTCATTTTATTATATCTTTGAAATAATTGGTTTATTGAATGATTAGTTGAATTTTATCTGTTGAAGATATATTGCAAATTTGGTCTTTCCAAAAACAATGAATCGAAGACGAAAAATAAATTTTTCGTAAATGTATGAATATATTTGATCAAAGAATAGCTAATTACTTGTCTATAAAATTACGAAATCATTTTGAGTAAATAATACAATCCGATTTTATACATTTATCTTGAGAATATTATCTTTGATATTTTATATTCTTTTGACTTTTATTTTCTCGAATGTTATATCATGTTAACGGTGTGATTTTGCTATATGTAAAATTTTTAGCTATTGTGACTATTATATTAAATATTGAGCATAGAATGCACCCACAAGAGTTTTCATATTTGAAATGACCTATGAAGCAATCTCTTGAAGTATTTCACATCGTAAATGAAAATGAAGTGTAGAAATTTGAGAGTTAATATTTTATAAGGAATATCTACAAAAGGGATTCTTGAAATTAATTCAAATTCCAAGCATTAAGTTTTACAAGAAACAATGGGCAATTTAAAAATAGTTGAAAAACGCATTTCTTTTAATAAATATTCTATTATAAATTTTTACAAATTACTCAGATAATGGATGGTAAAAAAATAATATAATCTATATTTTGTAGCAATTAACAATCTATAACTTCTAGTGATCGTTACTTTGTCCACAATACAAAGATACCTACGTATTGAAAGCTGGTGATTGTAATTCCATGAATTGCATAATACGACTGACGTTTATGTAAATACATATTTCTACGGATTTTGTATTTACAAGTCAGTGCAAATGATAGGACATAAAACATAAAGTAATAATAGTGTTTTGTAGCACCTGGTAAGCAACAATTTGCCGATTAATTATACTTGCATGACTTCTTTTTCTCGTTGACTGATAATTATTATTATTATTAATGGCGCAATTTATTACACTGCACGTATCCCTGTTTTGTACTTAGTCATCTTGGGGATTCTGATTTTCAGGAGAGTTCAAATGTAAAGCGATGAATATTGTTTTCTGGTCGAGAAAAAGATGATAAAACTTAGAAATAGGAAATAATTGCAATGGCGGACGAACTTCCGGTTGGATCAGGCGTGAGGGTAACACGTGGACGGAAAGCGCTGTGCAAAAAGTGAAGTGTGAAGGGAAAAAGGAAAAGGAAATGCAAAGTGACAAGAAGAAAGGAAAATAAAGTGTGAGCATACAAGGAGGAAGCAAAGAAAGCGAAAAAAAAGAGACAAAACGGTGGAGAAATACGAGTAAGAGAAACCAAAAACGAAGAGGTTAAGTAGCCAGAAGCGCGGTAAAAAGTAAGGTAAGCGAACAACAGATGGCGTCAAACAGAGGAAGACCAAGAAACACGGGAAAGGCAGGAGACAAGGAAGACTTTAAAAACACGATGGACAGATACAGCCTGACAGGAAAAGAGTCACCAACCAAGGAAAAAAAAGAGAGGTAGTGACGGAAAAAGCGGAGAAAATAGAAAGGAGACACGAGACAATGTTGAAGGAAATAAAAGGAACGATTGAAAAGGAGCTGGAGGAGTTAAGGAGAGAAAGGAAAGAGGAAAGGGAAAGAAATGAAAGAGAGAGCCAGAGAGAGAGAAGAGAGAGACAGAGAGAGAAAAGAGTGGGAAAGAGAGAGAAAAGAGTGGGAAAGAGAGAGAAAAGAGTGAGAAAGGAAGAGAAAAGAGTGGGAAAGGGAAAGGAAAGAATTAGTGATCAAAGAGAAGGAATATAGTGATCAAAGGGGTGGAAAGAAGGAAGTAACAGTAAAGGAGTTCATAAGTGAAAAAATGAGAATAGAGGCAGAGGTAGAAAGAGCACATGCGATAAAGGTGGGGGACAGGAACACAATAATGGTGGCAACGATAAAGTCGAGGGAGGAAAAAATAAGGATAATGAAGGAGAAAAGCAACCTGGACGATAAAGTCGAGGGAGGAAAAAATAAGGATAATGAAGGAGAAAAGCAACCTGGGATCTACATAGACGACGACTTGACGAGGAGAGAAAGGGAGATACAGCAAAAAATAAGAAGGGCAGCCAGAGAAAGAAGGGAAAAGGGCGAATATGTAAAAATAGGATACAAAAAACTAAAAATAGAAAACAAATGGTACAGATGGAACGAAAACGAAGAGAGGCTGGAGAAAGAAAGAAAGAGAGGGGAAGAAAAATGATAAAAGGGGAAAAGGGGGGGATACAAAGGGGATGAAAATGTGCTTTTGGAACGTAGCAGGTCTAATGGGTAAAGACAAGGAGGTGTGGGAACATTTAAAGACATTCGACGCGATCGGACTCACAGAAACATGGATAGAAGAAAACTGGGAAAAAGTAAAATATAGACTGCCCAAAGAATTTGACTGGAAATGCAGGGCAGCAAGGAGGACAAGGAAGAAAGGAAGAGAAAAGGGAGGGATAATAACCGGTATAAAAAAGGAACTAAGAGAGCTAGAGTACAAAGAAATAAGTGGCAATATAGTGGAAAGAAGAATAACATACAACGACAAGACATTCAGGATAATGGTGGTCTATAATCAAGACACAAAAGGGACATGGAAAGAAATAGAGGAAAGAGTAGACGGAAAAGAAGAAGAAGATTATCGGCAGAGACTGGAACGCAAGAACGGGAGAAGAGGTAGGGCCGATAAACGAGGACCTAGGACAAGAAAGAGGTAGGCGTTCAAAAGACAAGACAATAAACGCGGAAGGAAGAACGCTGCTAAGGTACCTGGAAGAGAGAGGCTGGACGATAATCAATGGCAGGGATAAAGAAGGAGAGGAGTGGACCTATGTTGGGGAGAGAAGAAGCTCAGTAATAGACTATGTGATTGGCAACCAGGAGGCGACAGAAGAAATAATCGACATGAAAGTCGGAAAGAGAACAGAGTCGGACCACATGCCGTTAGAAATAGAAATAGGGGGACCGGAACTACAAAAGAACGAGGAAAAGAAAGAAGAAGAGAAGGAGAGAAGGGAATGGACAAATGAAAGCGTGGAGAAATATTTGGAGGAATGTAAAGACCGGACCTACAAAAGAGGTACAGTAGAGGAATCGTGGACAGAAATCAAAAACAAGATAAACGAAGCAATGCCAAAGAAGAAAGTGAAGATAAGGAAATGGGGCATAGGAGAGAAAGCGTGGTACGACAAGGAATGGAAAGAGAGGAAAAGAGGGGTGAGGAAGAAGATGACAAAGTTTAGGGAAGGAAAATGCAGTAGAGAAGAGTTCCTAAAGGAGAAGAAGGCATTCAAACAGTGGTGTGAACAAAGAAAGGAAAAGCAGAAAGAGGAAGAAATGGAGAAAATCAACAAGATCAAAACAGAGCAAGAAGCATGGAAATATATAAATAAATATAGAAGAAGAAGAGAGGTCATAGACGAAGACATAAGGCAAGAGGAGTGGAAAAAATATTTTATGGAAATGTTAGAAGGGACAGAAAACAATGAGGACAAAAGAACAGAAGGGTGGAGAGTGGGGGAGGGAGAAGATAACATAGAGAAGGAAGAGGTGATATGCCAAATAAAAAAATTGAAGGAGAAGAAAGCAACGGGGGAAGATGATTTGGAAAACGAGGTATGGAAGTATGCGCCGAAAGAAGTGGGGGCGGCGTTATGGGAGATGTTAAGGAAAATATGGAATGGAGAGGAGATACCTGGAGACTGGAGAAAAGGCGTAATATGCCCGATTTACAAGAGGGGAGACAAGGGAGCAGTGAAGAGCTACAAAGGGATCACGTTAATGGATACAGCGTATAAGATCTATGCAGGAATACTGGACGAGCGGCTGAAGAGGGAGGTCGAAGACAAGCTGGGAGAGATCCAATTCGGGTTTAGGAAAGGAAGAGGAGTGATAGACGCAGTGTATGTATTGAAACACATAATAGACAAATAATTGAGCGGAGGAAGAGAGATGCATGCTTCGCGGATTTAAAGGCAGCGTTTGATAGGGTTAGCAGGAAAAAGTTGGTGGAGATAATGAGGAGAATAGGGGTTAACGAGAGATTAACCAGAAGGATAGAAGAAATATACGAGGAAACAAGGAACGTAGTGAGGACCAGGAACCATAACACAAAAGAGTTTTGGACAGTGAGGGGAGTAAGACAAGGGTGCCCGTTGAGCCCGACACTATTTAAAATCTACGTGGCAGGGCTGGAAGAGGAATTAAGAAACGGCCAAGTAGGAGGCATAGTGGTAGGAGACAGAAAGGTATGGTCACTATCATATGCAGATGACATTGTGTTGATGGCGGACAGAGAAGAGGAGTTAAAGGGAATGTTGAAGAGGTTCAAAACATTCCTAAGAGAAGCGGAACTGGAGTTAAGCACAGAGAAGACGAAAATAGTAGTTTTCGAAAAAAAGAAGGAACAACAGGAGACAAAGAGAATGGAGATGGGGTGAGCAAGAAATAGAAGTGGATGAAATAAGATACTTAGGATACAGACTGCAGAAAAATGGAAGTGACGAGAACCATATCCAAGACAGAAAGAAGAGGGCAACAATAGCGATGAAAAAGACATGGAGCGTAGGAGAAAAGATATTTAAGTTGGAATACAAGAGGAGACTGAGGATGTTTGAAGCACTGGTAGAGAGTGTGGCGCTGCTTGGAGCGGAGGTGTGGGGATGGAACGGAGAAGAAAGATTAGACAGAATAAAAAGGAGGTACGTGAAATGGATCCTAGGCTTAGATATAACAACGCCAAACTACATTTTGATAGAGGAGTGCAAGATAATTGAAATAGGGGAAAAGGCACTGAAAAGAGCAGTAAGGTATGAGGAGAGAGCCTTAGAATCGAAGAAGGAATTAGTAAAAGAGTGCATAAAGGAGAGAGAAAGAAATTGGGGAAAGGGTCAAGAAGGGAAAAGAGCAAGAAGAAGGAATTAGAGATTAGAGGAGGCGAGAGAGGGAAGGACACAAAGAGAAGCAGAAGATGGACAAGAAAGGGTGGCAGTAGACCAAATTATAGATGAAAGAAGGAAGAGAGAAACAGAAGAGAGGAGGAAAAGGATAAGGGAATCCAGATATAACAGATACTACAGAAATATAACCAAAGATGAGATACCAAAATACTTGGAAGGGAGGATGAAGAGGAAGAACAGGAAAATCATAGTCAGATTCAGGTGTGGAACGAGACGAAGGCGAGGGAATACTGGAAAGAGGAGGGAGAAAAGAAGCGTAGATTATGTGAAAAGGAAGTAGAGGACCTGAGACATGTAATAGAAGAATGTGAGATAACAGGAGGACCAAAAGATATGGAAAAAACATTGAATGGGACTGGAGAAGGATTAATGGAATTAAAAGCAATAATAAAGAAGAGAAGAGCAAGGGCGACACAAGACGGGGAGGAATGACAATGGCAGCACAGCAAGGAGGAAAAAGAACAAAGCGGCAATAGTGTGTAGGAACAAGCTGCAACAGTTGGTAGCCATTAGTTTTAGCTGCTAGACATAAGAATAGGATAAGGAATTAAAGAAATGTATGAAAATGTAAACCGAAAGTTCGTCCAAAGCCGAAAGGCACAGACTAAATAAATAATAATAGTAATAAATAATAATACAATGGCGGACAAAAGAAAGTTCACAATTTTGTGCATTTGTTTTTTACAAAATTGTGCAGTTCACAAATGCATAAATCCTTCCAGTTTATTAATAACTGTTAATAACCATTATAACAGAGACCAAGATCATTTCATTTTTAATGCATTTAATTCTGTATGTAGTTAAACATTTATCACGTAATTCCTTATCTAACATTTTTTCACAATACATCAATTATTTCAATATTTACCTCTTCGGCTGATAATTAAACAAAAAATGCTTCAGTTTCCATTAAAGGATAGAACCAAAAACGAACAAATGAGTAAGACGTCAAAGAAAATCGAACGACTGTTGCAAATAAAAAAATTGCGAAATGGTGGCAAGCTAACACAGTGAAAAGAATTAGTCCCTGAAGGAATGGCAAAAGTGTGAAATTACTTCAGAATAGCAAACAAGCATACAACCAACGAGGCACGTTTAGGAGAATTTCCGCGAAGAAGACGTTCCAAAGAGCAAAGGTTTGTGATGTGACGCATACTTTTCCTTTCCATATCGTTAAAACACGTCCGCGGTCGATTTAATGATTGCCGTCAGCGTAATATTCTCTCCAATGATGGTCAGGAAATGGACCCAGCGCGGAAACCTTGAGACGCTACAACGACGAACAACGCCGTCGCCGGTTATGCAAGAAACTATCGGAAGGATCGTCAGATCGGAAAACTTCGTTCCGAAACCACGCACACCATCACCCCGCCAAGGTTTCTTCCGTATCAGTTTTGCGGTGGTCAGCGAAATCGCTAATGACGTTTATTTTCGGTATTGTCTATTTCTTTGTTGCACCTCTCGCATTTGTCGTTTATTTAAATGTCTTTTCTTCATCTTTTTGCTTCTTTCCTACTATTTTATTTTATTGTTTACTTTTTATTCAATTCGATCTTTTATTTAGGAAACTGTTGTTGAATCTGTTTCGATCCTGTCCCAATTCTCGAGTTTTTTTATCTCTTGTATTCTTTGCCTCTTTCTTGCATCTTTTATATTTTTCTTTTATTTAAATATCATTCCTTCACTTTTTCATTTCCTCATGCTATTTTATTTTATCTTATGTTTTATTTAGGGAATGGCTGGATTTGTTTTAATTCTGCTCTGGTTTTCTTATATAAATATAATATCTTATATAAGCACCTTCCGTATATCTTAATTTCTTCCTTATGAAGGAGAAAACTATTGGTGTTTTAAAGAAACTTTAATACACAATTAAAATGAAAAATCGCGCATATTAGGAACAGTTCCTTCTTATCTTCCTCAAACTTGACAAATTTTCTAAGAATATAAAAATACGATTCGAATGGAAATACTTGAAGAGACACAGCCATGGTTGGTTAAAGGAAGAGGGGATTCTTTACAAGAAGATCAGTCTTTTGTAGAAATATAATCTCAAAATGTAGATAAGATGAATCTAAGGATTATTATTAGTACACTTAGAGTTTAGAAAGGAAATATTATAAACCATAAGCGAACAAATCTTTAATTTGGCGTAATTTTTTCCTGCGCTGAAATTAAAAATACTATATTATAATTGAGGGGTTTATAACAGAAACGACATTTTTAACCTTTTCGACTACTTAAATAAAATTAACTTATAATGTAATGAGAATAAAACACTTCTACAAAAACAACCTTTCTCAAGAATCCATAACTTCATGATTTAGTTAAGCACAGTCCATCTATAATATAATTAACGCATTTAAGAAACAATACTCTCCCTTTTAGTTAAAATTATTACTATTAGATTACTTATAATATCGTACAAATGTACTACATGAGCGTTACACGATATTCGACGTCTCTCGAATTTTACACTGTACTATAAAACCTGTATATTTAAAATGTAGAATACTATATATGAGAAAATTACGTTCTATTTGAAGTTTTTTTAAATCATTTGGTTTATCCATTGAACAGACTTTCATTAAAATTCAACGCGTCGTTGTAGACGTTCCATTGGATTATAATTAATTCGGCCATCCTGCATGAAATCAAACGCCCTCCATGATCTAACATCGGCCTTTATCGTCATTTATTAAACTGAATACATGGCATTTCCTTCCATTGATTCACGTTCATACAACAGTTCCAACTTTTTTTCTCGTTTAATGCATTCCATTCTGCCTACTATGCGAGTTCGTAAAATTGAATCACGGAATTTATTGTTTTTGGCCATTCATTCTTGTCCAATTCCCCCTTTCGATCCGTTCTTTTGAGGGGAAATTAAATGTTTAGGTCGTTGCGAAAACGAGGTCCCGAAATTATTGGTTGGTTTACGATTACTTCGGAGTTTCTTTAACATTCTTACCTTTCTTTCTCTATTTTATTTCATTTAAAGGTTACTTCAAATCGAAACGGTTATATAGCTTTATTGATTTATGTGGATTTTGGTCAATTCTTTATTTTCTAGGAGGAATAATGCCTATGTTTCTTCAGAAGAAGATAGATAGGAAATGTGGATATTTCTCAGAATTATTCTGCAATTGAAAAAGCTTTAGGAATTTGATCATATAATTGCTGGATTTCTTCGAAGTTTTCTTAATAAGATTGTGTACTTTATAATAGCTCTTTTATAATACAAACTGAATTTGATCTTCTGTTTAATTTTATTTGTTATCATATTCATAAATATACATATAATTAGACAGAGTTATTTTTGCAATATGATTCTTGAATTTTGTTTCTTTATTAGCTTCTGAAAGTTTAACTTAATAACCTTTCTAGTTATAATATTTTCGAGTGCATAATATTATTAATGGTTCACTCTTCTATTGTCCCTACATATAAACCTATTTTGATATTCATATCAGTAGGTTTTTTTTATACCTATTATTTGCTTTCGTGCATACTGTAAATAATTCTATAAATCAGCTTCAGAGTTTGTTTTTGACATTCGAAATTTATTAGATTTAAATCAGATTTATATTCGAACGCCATTTTCAACTTAAAGCATTGTTTTAGTGGAATTTTTTGATCAGAGGATTTATTTTCCTATAATTCTTGCAAATTCATTGAATACAAAAAATATTTGTAAATATTTTTATTTTATAGTAAAGCGCTTTTTATTAGATTCTTAGCGTTCTTTATTAGATTAGATTTGTAAGATATACTTGGACTTAACCACTATAGAAAATTATTTATTATAAAATAATGGGGTATACAAATATTTTGTATAGCCATTATAATTTTTATGGACTTTATTACGTGCTTGAAATCGTTATCTGCTATGACTTTGCATTTTATTTTACATTTTCATCAATTAATAATTTCTTCAATAATTTGTCTTAGTTATGTCTATGAGCTAAGCAGATATTGTATTGTATAAATACAGTATATAAATATTTTGTAATGTTCTATATGCACTAAATGAAATAAAAGGACTATGTGCAGTATTAAATCTTATAACTAAGGGACTTATAACAAAACAACAGTTGTCAACCTTCCCAATCTTTGTTTCCAAGCTTGTCAATTTTTTAAATCTTTTATTAATAGCAACTTCATGCTTTAATTGGATAGAATTATTCTGCGATATAATAGATATACTCATAAAAATTATGGAACATGATGAATATTTTGTTTAAAAAAATTGTGCTGTATTGAACAAAAATTAAAGGTACTCGATTACTATTCATTTGCTTTCTTGAAAACAAGCGGCAAAGAAAACAAACTTTGTTATATTATAAAATAATTTTACAAACTTTACTAAGGTCCTATAACTTTATGATTTAACTAAACATAACCTTTTCTATGATCTAGATACCTGCAATGAATGAAGAATATTCTAACGGCGCGTTAGGAAATAATACAGTATATACAAATTGTTGAAACAAATTATATTTATACATTCACAAAATGCATGTTGAATTAAAGAAAATTTCAGCAACCTGTAAGCAAATTACAACATTTATTACAATTAAGTACAAATAACACATAATGAAAGTATTCAAATGCTATGTGTTTTAGCCAAAGCTAAATACATACATATAGAGAAATTATTTTCAGTATAATCCTAAAAGTACTTGAGAGTAAATGCAAGTGGAAATTTGACGTTTTTCTATATAATTGAGGATCACGAGTGAAAAGAAATCGATAACAAGTAAACCTAAAGGAATTGCTGTTAAATTACATACAGCGCTTAAAGGAAAATCGTATAAAGAAATTACGGCTCTCCTAAATAGAAATAAATCAACAATTTATTACATAATAAGAAAATACAACAGGAACAGAAATATTGCAAATGAGTCACGATCTAGACGAAATATGTTAACGCCATAAATAGAAATGCACTGAAATTGCCATCAGTTGTTGCTACAGTTTTTGTTAAAAAAGTACTTGTACATATATTATGCCAAAATATTTTCTGGAAAAACAATATCCATAGTAGAGTTTTATGAAAGACGTACGTTAGCAAGAAATATAAATTGTCGCTCGAATAATTTCATTACTGTATTTGCAATAATTTTGGACGTTCATAACTCGCACTGCTGTGCATACGTACATATTTGATTGATGAATTATATTATTTCCTATCACGCCGCTCGAATAATTTTGTTGCTCACTGTAATTATTAGACTGCGTAGTTTTACGCATTGATAGGAAATTTGGAAGCGTAAAATTGTACAAAATCCGCAAAAATATATAAAATATCAAAAGTATAGTGCATTTTTTATGTTTTATGTTTAATCATTTTCTACCGATATCCTATCTTTTTAATTATATTCTCAAAATTATGAATTTGCACAACAATCCGCAATCTAGTAATTATAGCAATTGTGTAATATGCAATAATATTGAAAAAAATTGAAACGTAGTAAACCGAAATTAAAGATGCAGGAATATTTTTTCGTTTTCCTAGAAAACAAGCAAACAGAGGGCATTTTATTACGATCTTTTCAATTGTTGTAAGTAATATTTTAAGTATATACATATACCTAGTAAATAATAGATATGTTGATTTACCGATCGTTTTCATGGTACAAAGGCACAGTAAGCGCAGCGTTAAATTTCTTGATCGTGAATTTTCTGCTTCTTGGAAATCCGCGGCAAGGTGTACGCGATGAGGTAACGATTAAACAAAGGTAAGTCGCAATAAAAGTTTGGAAGATCGATCCAACTATGCTGAAACGTTATTCGCGCTATAATAACATTCCCCAACTTTACCAACTTTTCCACTGGTGAAAACTCCTATCGATCGAATGAACGCGCCACGAAGCTCAGAACTTATTACTTTCCATCGATTTTACAATTCTCATCGTTGTATTCAGGATTGATATTGTTCCTAGTGTATGATCTTACCGGCAACTTTTCCTTTATAAAGCGCTTAACAAGTTTCTTTCAAGTGCTCAAGTGACCGAGACAGTAAAAGATAAAATTTTATTGATGGATCTTCTCAATTCGCGTTTCACTAGGAAACATTTGAGATAATTGCTCATTTATGATAATCGGTATGATCAAATGCGTAAAGCGGTTGATTCATTGTGAAATAATTATAATCGATAGTTCGATTATTAATTCTTTAGTGATATTCATGGGTCATAGGTAACCATACTGATCTGGGTTAAGGTTAAAATAGATTTGGGTTATGTTACTTTGGGGAGCACGAGGCGGATGTGGATTCTCAGGGCGTAGGATCACGCTTTGAAAAACTCTGATGCATCTGATATTCCCCTATAGCCGGGTGGTGGTTGGTCGGCGCCTTTGGCGTCCGCCAGTCTGCCGATCTGGTGCGGAGAATATCGGAGCAGCTGGTGAGCCCATATCTGCCAAGACCACTCACCTCGCCTTCTCGTGGGGCCTCCTGTCACCCTGCACCGGTTCGACCGACGAAACGTCGTCGTGTTCTTCCTCCTCGGCCCTCACGTGTGCGCTTGACAAGAGCTCGTACCGCAGAATTACCGGGTCCGCAGAAGACACCGCCTCCGCCACCAACGGTTGCGACGAAGGCACTGGACGTCGCACGCGGCGGGGGGACACGTCGGCGGGGGATTCGGATTCCGCATGGCTGCCGGCTCCCGGCAAAAGGAAGAAGAGGGGCGCTAGGTGCGGGGCGGGCACCGACACTGACACCAGCGTCGGGGCCGTCGCCGCTACCGTCCGCGATGGTGCCGACGGCGGCGACGACGCGCTGAATGACGAAAGGAAAATCGGATCGGTCAACAAACAAGCGACCGTGAAGGACATGGAACCGACCCACGGTCGGGAAGAGGAGGACGGCGCATACCTGCGGAGGGGGGTGCGCTTTCTGGAGAGAGAGGTCAGTCGTCTCCAAGAGACGGTGAAACGGTTGATCAAAGAACGTACGGAGAGGGTAGTAATGGGTGACAGTAATGACGGCGAAAAAAAAGAGGTGGAGATCACCTCTACGAGGGGCGAAAAGAGGTACTCCCGGGGCCCCAACGGGAGCGAATATGCCCCCCACCTCCCCCCCACGTCGCTGGTCAGCGTCGCACCGTTTCCGCTGTCCCGACGAGTTGGGGAGAAATACAAAAGAGAAGAAAGAGGATAGGTTTGGTCATCCAGAACCCAGATCCGCTAGAGGACCTCAAGATCCTGTTTTTCCGTAGGATGGAGGAATCGTGGAGGGTATTAGTGCCAGGGCAGACGACCCCCACGGCTACGGATGCTGCCGAAGCAGCAAGAACCATGCAAGCATGGTCGCGGCCGACCGTGGAGTCGTCGACCGACGAGGTAGGATTCACCACCGTCATAGGAGGACGAAGAGGAAGAGCGAGGCGAAAGAACAAGAAGCCAGTGGCATAACCTCTTCCAACGGTCCATGCACCGACCGAGGGTCCGAGAACCGAGGGACGGGTATCGTCATCTTTGCCGTCGTCGACGTTGCGACCAGGGGTCCCATCGTCCGGGGCGGCGGCTGGCGATGGCGGATCAAAGGTAAGGACTTTCACGGAGGTGGCCACTCGGCATCCGGTGCGCCCCCGCACGGGGAGAAAATTTATGCAGGGAGCGGGCAGCGGCAACGGAGCGGGAGCGACAGGGAAGAGACGTAACGCTAGTGGGTGGGACGCGCGCGGCAAGGAAGCACCAGGCCTTCCCCGACCCCCACGGTGTGCCGCGGTATCCCTCACCGTGAGGGACGGCTCGCGCTAAACGTACAGGGATGCCTTGTCGGTGGTGAAGAGGGAAATCAAGCTCTCCGAACTCGACATTGCGGAGTTAAGGCCGAGAAAGGCGATTACGGGGGCGTTGCTGATCGAGATCTCAGGCCAGGACGCCGGGAGGAAAGCATCGTGACTAGCCGAGCGGATGGCGGTCACGCTGAAGGACCTACCCGCCAAGGTGGCCGTGCCGCGGAGCACGGGCGAGCTAAGAGTGACCGGACTGGAGGACTCGATTACCCCGGAGGATGTGGTGGCCGCTGTTGCCGAAGCCATGGGCTGCCGCGCCGACGAAGACAGCGCAGGAGGCATACGCTTCGCTCCTCGGAGCCTCGGGTCAGTGTGGTCACACTGCCCGCTGACAGCGGCCAGGAAAATCAGCGGAGGTAAGATTAATATAGGTTAGTCAGCGGCGAGGGTTCCCCCTCTCCCGGCGCGCCGACTCCATTGCTTCAGGTGCATGGAGTCGGGTCACGTGCGCCAGGACTGCTCGTCAACGGTCGACCGATCGGAGCGCTGCTACCGGTGCGGGACGGAAGGACATCGCGCCAGGGGCTGCTCGGCGCGGGTACCTAAGTGTCCGATGTGCACGGAACTGGGACTGTCCGCGTCGCATCGTATGGGGTCACCGGCATGCAATACGCCACCCCGTAAGAAAAAGGCCACACAGGAGGTTAGAACCGTTCCAGGCAACGACGGGGACGCGGCGGCGAGGAAGAAGATGACGCCGCCGTCAACAGGCCCCACGAAGGCCAAAAGAGAGGACGGACCAGTCGGACACACCAACCGCGAGGTGAACGGGCCGGAGGAGGCTATGGAGACGGAGCCTTCCCCGACGTGAGCAGAAGAAGAAGAAGAGGAGGACAACTGCTCTTGCTGTGCAATCTTAACAGCTCCCGCCGGGCTCAGGACTTAATGTTCCAGAGCCTGGCGGAGCGGCGGATCGGGCTGGCAGCAGTGGCCGAGCCATACAGCATTCCCGACGCGTCACGGGGCGGTGGGGATCCCACCGACACGGTCGCCATATTCTGGACCGGGACCGCGGGAAGCCCGCCTGCTCGGTGATCGAGCGGGGACGGGGATTCGTGGCCGTGAAATGGGGCGACCTGGTCGTGGTGGCCGTTTACGTGTTGCCCAACATCTGTCGGACAGAATAAGCCTCATTCCTGGACGGACTCGCGACGTGCGTGAGGCGTTTGGGCGCCTGTCCGTCTATGGTCCTCGGGGACATCAACGCTCATTCAACAGCGCGGGGCTCCGGTTGGACCACCGGGAGGGGACGCGACGTGCAAGACTGGGCGGCCGCAGTCGACCTCCGGCTTATGAACCGGAGTTCGACCAGCACGTGCGTGGCGTGGCTGGGCGAGTCCATAGTAGACCACACGTGGACAAACCGTGCCACATCCCGCCGTGTTTCCGGTTATGGCGTGTCCCCGGAGGAAACCCTCTCGGACCACCTCTACATTTTGATGGAGGTGACGGTTGATGGCGCGATAGACGACCGTCCGTTCGGTGCGCGCAGGTCCATCGGCCCACCGGGAAGGAGAAGAAGATCCCCGCGGTGGGCTCCGACCCACTGTAACGATGACTTCATGGCGGCAGCCGCCATGACTATCGCCGGGTGGGAAGATTCCCCGACCGACGAAGGCGCGGAGGCGGGAGCGATCCGGCTGAGGCGCGATATGCACGCGATCAGCGATTCGTGTATGCCGCGGTCCGGAGTCCCGTGTCGCGCTGGCGCGGTGTGCTGGTGGTCCGAGGAGGCGTGCATCCGCGCTCGGTGCCAGTACACCAGATCCCGCCGTAGACGGCGGGTGGACGCAGCCACGGTGGCTCGCGCTGCAGCGCGCCATCAAAGAGGGGAGAAGCCGGCTTGGGACGAGCTTCTGGTCAGCCTTCACTCCGATCCTTGGGGACTTTCTTACAAGATGGTGTTGGACAAACTCCGTCCACGGGCGCCTCCCACAACGGAGAGCATGGACCCTAATTCCTGGAGGAGGTTGTCGGCAACCTGTTCCCGGGACCAGCGAACGAGGAAGATGACGGGTGTATCGGAGAGGAAGAACAGGAACCTCAATCGCCGGAGGAAGAGCCACGTGATACCGCAGGAAGCTGGAGCCCGGAATTGAGAGTCACCGAGGAAGAATTGTCCGAGGCTACTGGAAAGATCGGAGTACGGAAAGCTCCGGGTCCCGACGGAGTCCCATCCCGCTCGTGGAAGGGCGTTGCCGGGGTCTTGGCCCCGAGACTGATGCGTCTGTTCGACGGATGCCTGTCCCGGGGCGAATTCCCCGTTTCGTGGAAGGAGGGACGGATGGTCCTGCAGCCGAATCCGGGACGCTCTCCGAACTCGCCTTCCGCCTTTCGGCCGGTGTGCCTTTTGGACGAGGCTGGCAAACTGCTGAAGAGGGTGGTGGCTGCCCGTCTCGAGTCGCATTTGTCTCGGGGTATTCCCGGACTTCACAACGGCCTGTTCGGTTTCCGCAGGGGGCGGTCTACGTCCGACGCTACCGCCCATGTCCGCTCCATTGTCGAGGGGGCCGAGCGGCGTGGTTACGTGACAGTGGCGGTGTCGCTGGACGTGGTCAACGCTTTCAACAGCATCCCCTGGGACAGGATATGCCGGGCCCTCGAGTTTCAGCAGGTACCCGCGTGCCTGCAGAATCTGATTCAGGCGTTCTTCCGGGACAGGAGCATCGTCTGTCTGGGGCGGGGAGGTGTCTGGGAGGGCATTGTACCGCGGGTCCCGCAGGGTTCGGTATTGGGTCCATTGCTGTGGAACATCGCGTACGACGCGGTGGTTCGGACGCCGATTCCTCCGGTCCCGACGCTGATGTGCTACGCCGATGACACGTTGGTGCTGGTCTGGGCCACGGCGTGGAGCAGAGCTGTCCGTCTGGCGGAGTTGACGGTGGCCTGCGTGGTCGCCGAGATCAAAAGATCGGGGCTGAGGGTGTCCCCTGAGAAGTTCGAGGCAATGTGGTTTTTCCGCAGGGCCGATCACGGGACGCCTCCATCGGGTTATCGCCTGAGGTTGGGGAGAGGGGGGGGGCTGAGATCGAGGTCAGAACCAGCATAAAGTATCTGGGCCTGACCCTCGACAGCCACTGGACCTTCGGCGCTCACTTCGAGCGCCTGGCACCGTCTGTCGAGAAGACGGCGAACGCCTTAGGACGTTTGCTGCCTCGGCTGGGCGGGCCCGGCGTCGGGGTGCGCCGGCTATATGCCGGCGTGGTGCGATGGAGGCTCCTCTACGGAGCCCCGATTTGGGCGGAGGACCTGATGGCTAACCGTCGCAGTCTCCTAGTGGTCCGGAGGCTGCACAGGACGGTGGCCATCAGGGTAGTGAGAGGCTTCCGCACCATTTTGGCGGCGGCAGAGGCGGTGCTCGCCGGGTTTGCCACGTTCGGGCTGCAGGCCCTGAGGTGCCGCGAGATATATTTCCGCACGCCGGACCTGTCGGGCGGGGTCGGTCCGGTGGATGCCGACGTTAGGGTTCGGGCTCGGCGGGCCATACTCGACAGATGGCGCGCCAGCCTTGACATGAGAACGGGCGCTCCGGGGATAAGGGTCCTGGGGGCCGTGCTTCCAAACTGGAACGTTTGATTAGACGGTGGCGGGCCTCCCCTGACCTAAGGGTGACGCAGATGCTCACCGGACACGGTTGCTTCGGTGAGTACCTGCATCGAATAGGGAAATAGGCGACCGCGCGTTGCCACCACTGCGATGCGAGCGTGGACGCGGCGCAGCACACGCTGGAGTACTGCCCGGCGTGGGCGCTGCCGCGCCACGACCTCATCGTGAAAATCGGAGAGGACCTCTCGCCGCCGGCGATCCTCGCGGCATTGCTAACGAGCGTGTCCTCCTTCTGCGAGCGGGTTATGCTGCGGAAGGAGACTGCGGAGAGGGTGCGGAACTCCCACCCCAAGAGGACCAGATGGCGGGGGCGCGGCAGAGGCCATGGACGTGTCCCGAGGCGCACTAGGTCCGTTGCGCCCCCCGGTGTGGTACAAACTTAGACGCTGGCAGCTCAGCGGTCCGGGGCCGCCAAGCGGTCCGATAGGGGACCCGGACATGGCGGCTCCTACGACGAGGCGCGATGTGACATGGCCACACACCGCTCCATTTGGCGAGATATTGTGCACGGGGGGAGGCCCGGTGTGTCGCCGCACCGGTTTCCGGGCCTCTCTCGATCGCAGCCGAGTCGGTCATCGTGGAGGTTTTAGTCGGTTGGAGTCCCGCACTACCACGCCGCTTTCCCCAGAAGCGGTTTGGTGTCCATGCGGATTTCCTCCACGTTAAAAAAAAAGAAAGTTATGCTACTTTACCGGACGACGATAGCGCAATGGCTAGCGACATAGGTTATGAACGTTCGGGACCCGGGTTCGAATCCCGTCGCCCGTAGTTCCGATATTTTTCTTCCATGATACTTAAATAGGAAGAAAATACGACAGTGCCTCAGTAGCGACATCAACCGCCAGGAACTATTACAATTAACTCGACTATCCGCCTCAGATCTTTTTTCTGGTCTCCAATTTCCTGTACCAATTCCACAATGGTAACAGGTAGTGAAATCATTTATTCCGATGTAGTAGAAGCCTGCATCCGCTAATTCTTCACTTGTTGTGTCATATATGTAGGTCACGTTGCGAATGAATTTAATCTGAATTCGCAACCAGCATATTCCAAATTTTCTGTCTTTTTAACACTTTTTTCCATGAGGATTTCTCCACGTGCAAAAAAAAGGTTATGTTACTTTATCTTAAGAGATCATTTTTTATTAAAGAAGAACATATTCTTATTCTTGTTATTTATTACTATATTACACGTTGCGTTTCATAACTATGAAACTAATCTAAAATTATCAATTCTTATACACGTAGATACGATGTACAAAATATATCACGACAATATCTGACTAAAAATTTGCGAAACTTGGCAGTTAGACTTATTATACGTTATTGTTAAGATTCTATTTCATTATATTCTGAGTTCAATTTTTACTTAATGAAATATTCAATTACGCTAATTTTATGATTATGAAAGGAGAATAAGTTAGCCTTTTACCATTAATATTGTATCAGTGAATATATTATATCCATTTTTGAAGAAACATTGTTTTTTGATATGATTTCATATCTGCTTTATGATGAGTTATTATAATAAAGGCAACATATAAGAGGTGAAGATTTTAAAGTGATTTTGTAATTACAAGACGCTGTGTATTATGATATATTGCTGCAATATGTAGGAATTTGAATATCTCACGGAGTCTACCCCTAACATACTATTTCACATCTTTTCGAAAATGGTTATTGTTAGAAGATATAAAAAATTACCATTAATTTCAGAAATATGAAATATATTTATAAGCATATGACAATTACCATGAAAACAACTACGCCTTAAAAAAGATAATTAGAAAATACATGGTATTTTTAATATTTAAGGTAGCAATATAAAATATTGAAACCGCAGTAGTTAATAATAAAAATATAATATACTTGATCTAAGATTTTATTTTAATTCATTTTTGGAAAAGGAAGGACCAAAAAAAGAAAGAGAAAGAAAGAAATGACAAACACTTTCTTTATAACACAAGAATATGTATGTAAATATTCCTTGGTTTAAATATTTTTAATCGTAACAAGTGGTGAATACATCTGGCGAAAGGGCGGAAGAAATGAACCTATCAAACATTTAAGAGTGATCTTTCCACGGGAATCTTACATTCAATTGAAATTTCTACAGGTAT
Source organism: Bombus cullumanus (assembly GCA_014737535.1). Lineage (NCBI taxonomy): Eukaryota > Metazoa > Arthropoda > Insecta > Hymenoptera > Apidae > Bombus > Bombus cullumanus. The sequence continues at coordinate 970,536 of JACXIX010000027.1, forward strand.
CGCACGGGTGCTCCGTGAGAATGGTGCATCTATGAATGAAGTATGTCTAAAGGAAGTAAAAGTCATTCTTCAAAAAATACTACATGTCTGAAGCGCGGAATAATATACTTATCAGCAACTGGTTTGATTGTGAATTTCAATACAGGAGTAGAGATATCTTATTCTATCGAGGAATTTGAGATTCGCATTTTTTTCTTGTATGAAAATTTTCATGAAATGAAAATTTTCAACTTTATACAATTGACATTGGTACAAACTTTAATAAAGCGGACATACCGAATTGCTAATATTTATTATAATATGGAATAACTAAAACATGAAATTTTATAAGAATTATGATATATATGAGGAATAAAATAACGCATATCAAAAATGAAATAACGCAGCACTTGTTTGTAGGTACTGGTGGCGTGCTTGTCACAACAGATCCAGACATGTCAACTTCGTTTAAAAAAAACTTTTTCTGTTTTTCCCTTTTTTTATATTAAGGTTTAATGTCGCATCATCAGCGTGACTATTAGCGACTCAGTAGAGAGGATGATGAGGTGTAGAGTTTCACATTTAAATATTCTATTGGCTAACTCGCTTTCCTTGATGAATTTTAATAAGTCGTGAACTTTTTCATCCTCTAGATTTTCCTCGAAGGGTAGCTTCGATGGATGTTCCTCACATGACTCTTTTAATACGAGTTGTTGGCCTTTTTTAATTCGACTAATAAAACTAGCCATACAGTAGATGTCTTGTGTTTTTGGAAGAAGCTTTCGTGCGAAAAGATGCTGTTTGTTTCCATCCTGTTTCCCATTGTAGTCATAGTCTGTTCTTGACCGTATTTAACATGTCTTCTAGGTTTAATTTGTTATAACAGTCGATAATCGGGGAATTAATAGCTTCTTTTGCAGCTTGATCAACGTTTTCGTTGCCGGGGATTTTTATGTGGCTCGGGATCCATATAATTTTAATTTTATTACCATGCAATATTATTCGTTGATGTGTTTCTAGGATTTATAGAATACTATCGTTATTTAGTGTGCTATTGTGTACAGCCGTTATTACATTTTTTGAGTCCATAATATGGCATAAATCTTGAGGAATCTTAGAACCTTTGGTACGCCTTCTGGGCTTACGCACAGCCTTCTAAAAATCAAGACATGGCCGATCTTCGATTGCTGCTCTTAGATAGGTTAATTTGGAATTCATTTTAATGTTGTTTTCAGTAAAAAATTTGTCTACGTGATCATTGGGAATGCACACGGCTATGTTAGATAATATTATTCATTTAGACGGGGAGATGCATGACCTTATTACAGTACTGATATTCGCAACGGTGATCGAGCTACGATTTGACAGGAGTTGATAAGATGTCTGTTTACTATCAACGTATACGCAAATGCGATCGTTAGAGATTCGGGAAATAAAGCAGATAACCTGCCTTCCCATTAGTCTACCGATGGTAACGGCATAGTCCTTCGACACTGCCAGATATGATGGCTGCTTCTTTTCTTGGTTGCGTGACTGTGTGTTACTCATTCCTACTGTGCGTAGGAGAGTGCTAGACTAGACGTTTCTACGTTGCTGATGAAATTAGTCTTCTGCTAAACCATACTGATCAAATGCTGAATTCTAAAACAATGTCGCAAATGTCTACTTTCTCAAAAAATTCTTTAGCTATATATGCATATATATACCTCTTATGACTTTTAATTTCCCACTTTACACCATTGCAATTCTCATTAAATTTAACAGAATCGAATACAATACGTTATAATAGAACCTCCTTTATAAGTATCTACTTTACAATAGAATCTCCTTTATAAGTATCTGCTTTACACGAACAAGTTAATGCTGAACCTGCTATTCGAACTACAATGGACCGTAATTTCATAACACGTACAGTTATTCTTACATCGAATATATTAATATATCATTTGTTCTTGTTCAAAATTTATTCTGTGTATCAAAGAAGGAACAGTCGAGATCATAATACATAAACCATTGTAACTGAACTAACAAGAAAAGCTGATCAAGATAATTATCTCTCGAACCTCTATTATCAGAACTGCTCGGTTATCCGAATTGCCTTGTCTTACTGTAGAGATTCTACTGTATTAATATCTATCTATTATAAGAACACAGAGCGATTGTAAGGACATGGAGTATTGATGAATACGTTGATAAGTATTGTAAGTTCGAATTCCAATACAAACGGTATTCGTCCAAACAGTATGAGTGACATTCATGTAAACTGCAAAATATATCAATGATAGTTACAAGCTGGGCTAGTTGTCACCATAAATTATCCGAACAAGCCACGAGTAAATGTCAATAATTCAGGACATGGATCTACAATTTATTGAAGATCAACTGATACGTAACTGTTTGTAGTTAAAATTACGACATAGAGGCATTCGTTTTGGAAGATTGATACGAGCTTCTAGATAGGAAAATACTTACTCGTGAATTCATCCAAATATATTATCAAAAGTTTTATTTTTATTTTTGTTGCTATAATATAGAATTTAAAAATACGTTTATTACAGTTTGCAACGCTATGAATATAGGATAATTCCAAAATTTTTATTTTAAATAGCAACTAGAAAGCAAATTAAGTTGAATTCAGTACACGAGCCACTCCTTTGCCTTTATGTGACACAAAGATTATTTTAATGAGAGAAAGAATATCTTTAACAATAATAAAAATTAACGAAGTATTGTTAGAAAATCGTCCAAAATGACTGTATTGACAAGTTAAACGAAACATGCAATTTGTCGTGTTTATTACAGGATGAATGTAAATTATTTAGAAAACTCTTGCCATCTTGGATTTTGATGATTATTTAATATGTTGTAAATCAACATTTTGAGCAATTTTTTGCATTGCATGTTATCGCTGAACTCTTTTAATTTTCGAGATGTTTGCAAAAACTATTGGTATTACTATAGTAAATTCTGCCTACAATTGTGCATTTATGATAGCGTATATATGTTAGTATTGGTTGCCGGTCGCCTCACGAGGGCCGGATAAAATGGCACCTAACTCAAACCTATATGAGCTATAAAAAGATAAGAATTAAGTTTGGGTTAGGTGTCATTTTATCCGGTCCTTGTGAGGCGGCCGCCAGCCAATACTAACGCATACTCTGTCACAGACGCACAATTATAGGCAGAATTCACTGTGTGGTACCAGGAAGTCTTACAAATATCTCGGAAACTAAGACCGAGCGGTGGTTATATGTATAGGAAAAAGTTGCTCAAAATCATGTTCCTAATAATATATTTTAAATAATTACTGAATGGATATGTACATTAAAATAATTTAATGACATTATGGGTACCTTGAACATCCAGAAATGTATAGAATATATATAAATTATATGCTATAATATAAAAAATATTCAAGAAAACATCCGTTATAATATTTAGAGAATGAAAATGAATTTTTCTTTAAATCCCACTTCTTTAATCATGTTTATAAAAATATAACTTTGTATAAAAATCTGCGCTCTACTTATAATGAAAGTAAATGCTTATACATACGTAAGTATAGGATCACAAATATCCAACTATTTTAAGCTAATTCGTGATATTCCTTACTTCTCTCTGTATCCTTCATACGTATCGTTGAACCCAGTTCATTTGCCTTCGATAAAACTTGCTTTAAATTTTATTGCGTTATGTATTCTATACAAAACTATAAAAATATGTGTTTCTACTATTAATCACTAGTAAATTACGCATGTTTACGCAAAACCACATTTTTGGTAATATGGCTAAAGAAGTGAAATTTAGCTAAATATTTGTTTCATTCATTAAATATTATTACAAGGAGTACTTTAATTTCTCGTAAATGCAAAAATGTCCGAAGTCTAATATGTAGTTACAAAAAAAACCAAGCTTACCTTCACGACTTAGAAAATTCTTTGTTTCTAAAAGTATTGAAGGTGAGAACAAAATCCGTAAAAGTAATGACGAGCTCTGAGGGTAACGACAATTCTTCAATTTGGAACCACTAAGATTTCATTGGATCTCAGTCATTTTAACTGATTGAACACCGAGTTCCATTCACCGATTGGTCATGATTAGAACGACTAATGGAAGAAGAAACCGTGTGTCCGATTTTACAGTGTGAAACATTCTACGACAATGACCCTGTAACGCAAGATTGCACCTAGAAGCACCTTGATGGAGTAAGAGCAAGATTGAATTACTTTCTGGGTAGTTGTTCATTGTCGCTACTGCAGCTACCAATTTAGTTCAGGAAATTAACGAATTTTCGTACATTTTTCTGCCCCGGTCCGTGATGAGAGTCTACAAAACTTTAGTCCAGATGTCCATGTCTATATAATGACAAGGTTGTAATTGTTATTATAAAATTAAAATAAATTTGAGAAAAGTTTCTTTAAGTCATTATTATATATATTATATAATATGTTATTACTGTTATATAGGCGAGTTTTATTATATTCCTTTAATTTGTTATGTTTGACGAATTATTTTGTAATTTCTTATGCTTTCTTTCCTGTATACGTATGTATTAAGAAAAATGAAATAAATTTGTGTTAATTTTAATTTGTCATGTCTATAAATTGCTAGGTAAAATTAGTTTTTTCAATATTTCCTTTTTATTTTGTTGTTGAATTCGTAGCAATATTATGGTAGATCTTTTAGTAATACTTTTAGATTTCAAATTTTCTAATTTACTTTATAATTTTTGTGAATTTTTTTGTATATTAACGAAATTTTTATATTTCTTTATCGTTTCTGATATTTTGCTTCCGTTACTTAGACAATATTCCTACATTCCTATTTGAAATATTTTGTTTTTGTTCTCTGTCTAGGTCTGTCAAGATAATGTGTGGAATATCTATAACTTTCATTTGAACTCCAAATGTATAAAATTGTGAAAATGTAATATATTAATAAAAAAAAAAAAGTTAAAAGAACGGAATAGCTGTGAACATAATACAATTTCCAATTTAGATTTTGGTTAGGAGAATTAAAAAATTGTAATTTTAACTTACAATTTTTTCTTGGCAAATTGATATTGAAATAAGATATGCAGAACTCCTAACTTTTTACTTCCCCCTAAAATTTGTCGGAAAAATCAACACTTGTACCTAGAATTTTATTCACAAAAACGCCTTTTGAACAAAAACTTACAAAATATACATATATATTCTAAAAATGCTTTCCCTTATCACAGAAATATATAGAAGTGAGAGGAGGTAAAAATAAAAGACCTACACCATTCTACTTTGAAAACAATTGTTATTAAATTAATCTTAAGGCACCCATGTTCAACGAAAACGTTACACCCATGCAAATTTTCAAATTATTCGTCGGATATAAATTCTTCTAAATATCATCCTTTCCTTCATGGAAGCGATTCTTTAATGCAAACAAAGTTACATCAATTCCATTACCGTGAACGTTTCCTTTCTCTAACCGTCTGTTCCCCTTCTTTTCTCCCTTTTGTTCCTTTGGTTTTAAAAAATCGTTAAATGCGATTCCAAAGTTTCATGCGTAAATCGCGATAAGAATCGTGATTCGTTCCACTTTCCCAGTGAAACTAAACCTACGTAAACGCAGCTCTTTATGAGATTGTCTTCCTCGAAGGCATAATATTTTATTGTTATTGCCTCTTTCGAGGGTTCTAAACGGAACGGTCCGTCGTTTTTTATTACATTATCATGGCCGTTCCCTCGGGCACCAAAGATAACGGTAATTATTCGTGAATTACCTACGCCAGCACTATTCTTTTAATCCATTTTCTCGTTAACCCCCTGCAACAAATCGCGAGTTTTCATTTAAAGTATGTAAGATTGTAACAGCTACGATATCATCGTCGTGCCTTTGCTAGTACGTTTCTAAAAATATTTGTTCTCCTTTTGTGCTGTTTTTGGTATTTGTTTTTTTTTTACCTTGTGTTGTTCAGATCTATTCATAGTTTCTTCACGAAAGTACTTGCACACTTGTCGACATTTTTTACGAACATGTTAGGTGTGTTATACGAAACATTTTGAGATTTCATTAGCACTGAAATGATACTCAACTATTACGATTACATTAGTAAAATTTTAAGCGATTCTGAAAATGTATAAAAAAGTTACAAGTTATTCAGTGCAAGTATAAATGAATTTTGCAGAGATCACAAAGGCATTTAAACAGACAATTATCCACGATGTTAATGAATCATAGTGTTCAGTGAGTCTATCTTTGACACATATTACAAGCTTAAGGTGACTATTCATACTGTACATCAATTGATTACATAAGTTTGCAGTAAATATCTTGCAATTTCTAAACATATTTTCAGATGTGTTGAAGTCAACTTTATTTGTGTAATTCATTCTTTCTTTCTTCGCGAATCGTTAAAAGAATTGAATTAGGAGACTGGTGTAACGTTAAAAAGGATTTTAACTTCCATAGATGGAATCACAAGCAAACTTTAATGGGTTAATTTATTTGTCTGAAAACGGTAAGAAAGAAAAGAAAGAACTCTAATCGCGCAGAAAAGGAGTGTAGATTGATGAAGTGAATTTGGTGAAACAATACCATGGTGCTTGGAATCGAATCATCGAACGATTCGTTGGGAAGCAGTTAACGCGGAAAATCAATTCGCAGGCGAAACAATCGGTGTTCGCCCTGAATTGCTCTGAATATCGATTTCTAGCGAATCGACCACATCGTACACGCAACTCTCGAAGCCCGATTTAAAAGTGTAATTTCGGGGTGTTGCTTCGAGGAAATTGAAGGATATCTTCGAATGTATGAATCATTGTGTTCTGAAAAACAATCGAAAATTTAACGACGCTTTGCACTTTATAACTTATAATTGTATCATCATGTAACCTTCACCTTGTAATTAGAAAAAAGTTTGCAATAAAAGATCTATATATAGCATATTTTGGTTAAAAGGATTATGCTACAATCTGGCTAAAATTACTAATCTCACAGAATTGCCATTAAAATTCTTACATCATACAATCTATATCTTTTAGATATACATATTTATATAGTCTTTAATATATTTATTGAATAAATAAATACACTCATCTAAAAAATTATTTATGAATCACTTGCAATTAAAATCTATTCTTGCTAAATAAAAGATTGTAAACAGAGAAATGTGTACGTAGAACGAAAGAAAAGTAGCTTATCGACAATAATAATAATAATTTATTATGGTTATTGCGATTATTTTCTTAAATAGATTGATAGAGTATTCGCAAAGACAACCATCGCATTGTAGTAAAATTTTTTATTAAATACATATCTCTGTTACGTGGTTATGTCTACTTTAAATTCACACACTGAACTAGCAACTTCTAAATATTTGAACGTTATCAGTCGTGAGGATTCCGTAAATAGGCGATTGACTGAATGAGTATATATACAAGATGGGCTATAAGAACGTTTTATAAAAAGTACTACCTTGACCTTCTGTAGTTATTATAGGAACTCCTATCCAATGAAAAATCAAAGTAGCCTTCACGAACAGTTGTAAACATTGGAACATGTTTTATTGAAAGAGCTGATGAAATGACTGAGAAGGTGCACTACAACAAAAAAATATTCGTTTGTCTCATAATATTTACTATAGGTAAATATATTGAAAGTAATATTTAAAGTACAAATACAGTATTCTATGTGGAAGGAAAATTTTCAATCATGAATTCGTTAATTATGCTTTTTCAATGCGTAATTTTCAATGAGGACAAAATTGTATAGTTCAATGAGATAATTTGCACGACAGTTTAGTTTAATTTAAATTTATTGATCTTAATTATCGTTGATTGAAATTTAGTTTTAGATCGAAATAAAGGACATTGGAATTCTTTCCAGTATACATTGTAAATAATTAATAATATATTACGATTGTCATGATTAAATGATATATTAATTACAATTATCTAAGAAGTGAATAGTTATAAGAACAAAAGTTTTTAAACCATTTTTCATTCTGTATATATTCACGTTATAAGATGTTTAAAATGAAACTTATTATTCTAAATAATTGTTCTGATTGCTACAGTTATATATTTAGTAATATTTGGTTTATATTCAAAAGGTATATTAACTATAACTCTTTTATAATTACATTAAATTTCTTAAAAGCATTTTGCACTATATATATAACGTTAGTGTGTTTGAACAGTGCAACTAGATGATTAGAATAAAAGACACTAGACTCACTTTCCTAGAAGATTATTATCATGATTGTTAGAATTAAAAAATATGTTAATTGTAATTCTTTAATAAGCATTCATTAAGCATCAAGTATGAAGAATAATATGTCATTAATTTATGATGATGATTTTCTAATATTATTCAAAAACCTTTAAGATATGGATGACTTTAATTGTCTGAAGAAATGTGAAAAGTCTAACTGAATAAGAAAGAAAGAGGTTTGAATATAATGTAATCAAGAGATTCTCTTGTTGGGAAATTTCTACAGACGTGGAATGTAAAATGAAGTAGAACTTTAATTATTGAAATTAATTATACTATACGCTGTTTCAATTATCGAATAATTTTCTGAATTATTTTATAAATATCGAAGCTAAACGAAAAATGGTTAAATCGAAATATAATAATTTTTGCAAGCTCTATTTTTCTTTTCTAACACTTCTTACAGTAGGCAATCCCCATTTTCGTTGATCGATGTTCCAATAATCAATACTCTGACATCCTTGAAATTCTACTGTAACTGTAATTCAGATTTAAGGAATTGTAGTTCGATAAATGTGTATGTATAGCTTGCGATTAAATTGCTATCTTTGTAGAATACGACAAAGTGCAGTGATGAAATAAAGTTCGAAATAGAAATGACCCGGAGGACACGTGGGGAAATAGCTTTCTTGGAGCTGAAAGCAGTGTAGTCTCGCGACTTCCTCGTTTCTTCCCCTTTCGTTCGCAATGAAATTCTCCCGGCGAACGGTATTAAATTTTTTTCTACGTCAAGGACACATATTTCACCAACGAGACGACAATAATAAGGCTGGAAATTCCACTGCGTTATGGTCGGACGCTTTCATTGATTGGCATTGTTTTTTGACCCTGAGAAGTCATACGCGTCAAAACGAAAAATTGTGGACACTTTTCAATTGACAAGTGGTATCAATTGATTTGGGAAATTCACTCCTTAAAAGTACTGGTAAATTAATTGAGTATTATTGCTAACCATTTTTGGTATGATATTTTCAATCGTAAATATATCCAATCAGTCTTCGTACATAGCATTGAAAATTTTATTCAACATTTTATAGTCTCAATAAACTAGCTCAACAGACTAGATAAAGAGTATTTAAACATTTTATTTTATTTAGAAGTGTAGCATTTATAATTAATACAAAGCAAAATAATATATTAATTTGTTAGTAACACAAAATTAGTTAAATATTATATCACTAGTACAATATTTTAGGCTTTGGTTCTTACTTATTTTTAACAATGTATTTTTTGAGAAACATATCTTTTGACAGATCTGTAAAATTGTTTTTGCTTTAACATTAAAACTTGTAATTATTTGTACTTTAAGAGTAAAATTTCATAAAGAATATTTTAAAGTTTAGAAAAGTGAAGGTAAAAATAGTCAATGTATAATGATAGAATTACAATAAAAAAAATATCAATGTAGCATATCCTGGTCTAAATTTCATTGAAAAATTTTGAAGCAAAATTAAGATGAAGACTCTACCCAAAATTTGAATCTGATTTATGGAATCATTCATAGTATTCACCAAACTAAATAACAAAGAAGTCAACGGGAACGTTTATGATACGAATCTTAAGATTGGTTGAAACAGTTATCAAAAGAATCAATGAATACAGATGTGGAAGAAATTTAATAATGCATAACTAATGGGTTTATTATGGTAATATGTATTGAATTTATGGGTTCTTTAGGCTAGAAATTCAAATAAAACAGCATTTCTAAATAAGATTAATAATTTCTTAATGATTCACTGTCATCTAATTTTTTATATTTATGAAATTGAACACTTTCTAACATATATCTAACAAATTTTCGAGCTTCTAACTATTCATGATAATCTTTCAAATTCTGTGTGCTTTAAGCCTATCATGGAACAATGCTAATAACACCCCTACTATTATTCTAATTAAAACTGTTATTATTTCTTAATAACAACTACAGATTGACTAACAAATGGGAGCTTATTTAAAATCTCGTTAGGATATCCCATTAAGAATGCTAAAGGACCCTGTCGATGAATTCCGAAGGAGAAATAAACCTCGGTGGAGGTCGACTCGTCAAAGGACGCGGACTCGATGCTACGATGGAAAAATCGATTAACGGCGATGACAGGCTCATAACACGCGAGTAATCCGCTCGCACGATGTTTACACGCGATCCGTCCATCGGAAGGACGCATTTGCATGTGAACGTGCAGAAAACCCGAGCTTCCGACTTGATTTCAAAGGCATTACAACGACCATTGCAGCTCCTGAACACCTGTTGTGATTCCCCCAGACTCCCGCGATAATTTTATCCTTGCAAGAAGTTTCAATGTTCGCTAATGCATTTCGATCTTTGTTATCTACAATTTCGAAACATTCAATCTACAACGAGTTCTACGTGTTTTCGAGCTGTTCTTTTTTGTCTAATGTTTGACGAATTTGAATATTTTTTTCTAAATTTATACAATACACATGTGAATTGCTATGCTGATTCTATACATGCGAAAGTATCAGTACACGAGGTAACCTACCCAATTGCTGAAACTGAAACGCTAGAAGATGAAAAATAATTTTGTTAGGTAAAATTAAAAGCTTTCGAATGAAAGCCGAAAGCCGTTGCGTTTTGAATATTTTAAAATCACCTATTTTTTCAGCCAGAGTCATACGCTTTTTTTACACATCAATCGATACATTTCTCGATACAAAAATATTAAGGTATTTCCACCTGAAAATGTTTATTTTTAGTTTAAAAGATATTTCAATCTTAATTTCATCAAATTGCATGCAACACAGTTCCAGAGTTATAGCTTGTCCTAGTTGCCTAAGTCATGTTGTATACATATGCTATACAATCCAATAATTTAATTCTCTAACAAAAATTTAATTTCGAATTTTTCTCGTATCTAGATGTTAGATATAATAAACTTTTTTATAATGGAACACAACAGTAAAAATCAGTTTTATAAGACATATAGATATTTTAGCATACGAAGTTGTAGGTTGTGTTCACAAAAATCGAGAACTGAAATAAGTGATTAAACTAAACAAATTACAGTACTTACATACAGGTTGAATCAATAAAAAATACTATCTAGAATAACTCGTTATTTATTGGTTTTATCGAAAAATGTCTTAGATAAAGTATGTTGCATTTCAGACGTCTCATTGGAAGAATGTAATTTTATTTTTTAAAATATTAGTGATTTTGAATTTTTTAAATGGCATCGCTTTTATTATTAGTCGATTCAGCCGGATATTTTCTATAAAAAAGTATTAATTTATTTACACTAGAAAAACCATTAGTTTAGCAGATATTTTAACTTTAATTTGTCAAATATAACGCACATAAAACAAAGATAATATAAGCACAAGAATACCGCTTTACGTCTTTCCTTGTCTCTCGTACATTAAATTTTGACAAATTAAAGTTAAAATATCTTCTAAACTAATAGTTTTTCGGTATAAACAGGTTAATACTCTTTTGTAGCAAATGTCCAGCTGAATCGATTAACAATAAATTCGGTGCCATTTAAAAGATGCAAACTCACTTTGTTATCGTAGAAAATATAAGATATTAGAAAATGAATTTATATTCATCCAACGGGTCCCTTGAAATGCAATATAATTCATTTAATACATTTTTCGATAAAGCCAACATATAACGAGTTATTTTAGACAGATATTTTAGATACTTCTTATTGACTCATTCTGTATGTGCATAGATGTTTAAAAATGTTAAAGAGCTCTTTTAGGATATCTGGCCAAATGAAAGAAATTCTTACTGATATTTGCTATATTTGTTTTAATTTTGTATAAATCCAATCGCAAAAGTGACTCCAAATTCTTGACCAGCAATGTACATTCAAATATCGAGAAATAAGTTTTAGCGAAAACATCTTTTGGAAAGTATATGTTTTCTCTAATTTTCCATCAATATACACGCTCACAAGTCCTTTACTGTACGAAATCTCTCAAAGCAACATCATTCGTCGTTGTTATCAGAAGTCGCCAATACCATCGGATTTTTCTCGTTGAACAAACTATCGATCCAGAAATGGATTCTTTCTAGTCGTTGCCACTTTTAAAGAGCCTCTTTGTAGCGATTCGAATCAGAACTACGATTCATTAGTAATCGATCGATTAATACGAAAGACCGATACATTGGGAAAACGTTGGGTTTTGAACGATCGTTAAGCTTGCTTTCATGGCGAACGATGTGACAGCGTGGCGTCCGAGCGCGTGCAAAAGTGATTTTTGCTTCAAAGCATCAAAGCGCGAATGCAAACACACGTATGATGGTTTTGTTGGAAATTTTGTATAACTAACGTTACAGAGCAAACGTCTTCATTTGGATTTCTAGAATTTTCTCCCAGTGCTTGTTTCCATGATTTTACAGAACAGTAGTGACAACTACATTACAGATATTAATTAGACAGCTTATTTGTAATAAAATGATACCCACGATTGATTAGATATTGTAGAACGGTAAAGTAATGTAATGATATCAAAATATTATTTGGTCTAGAGCAAGGACAAGAAAGGATGGTCTATTTAACGTTAAGTTTAGTTTAATCCGTACAAGCAATACTCAATACAAAAACTGGCTAGTATATCGTCATACGCCTTACTGCGCGTCTTACGGGTACGTCTTACCCTAACACTCGACTTCCAACTTCTCAACTTAGGTCAAAAACTGCTGACCATAAACCCTCGCATCCTTCTCCCACTCCCACTCACTCAGTCTTGGCGTCACCAAGGCATACCCTCTTAATTACGCTCTCTCTATCTTTCTCTTCAGCACTCTTATGGTTCTTAGGTTGTTCCTTAACTTTACAGCTTATACTATCCCGAGAAACTCGAACTTAAATATACAATAGACCGAGCGTATACCCCCCTTTTCCCGATACTACAGTAATATTATTATTGTATTATATTACAGTGCATATGCTCTTTAGTGCCATCTTTATTTACACTAATCTTTATTCTAATTTGATTAAATTATTATAATTATCATATTTTCAATATTAATTTTATTATAATTATAAATACCTCTACGTCTTAATTATTCGTTGGACAGATATTTAATAATAACCAGAAAACGATAAAACAAATATTAGATACATACAGAAAACATTCAATAATTGTACGAAAATCGGGTCTCAAGTGTTACAATTATGGAGATATAGAAAGGATTCTATTCCTCCAAACTGAGATCTTAGACGTGCCGAACGTAGAAAAGGACGACGCGGGTGAAAGGGAAAGAAAGAGAGTCGAAGCGTTCAGTAAACATTGAAGGCTCACCCCAAGCTGAGATCTTTAACTCAAAGATCAAAATTTTGTATTTTTGATTTTTGATCAATAAAGACTTTAGCGAAATGTTTATTACATTTTTCTGATTAAAATGACACCAAACACGATATAATTAGGAGCATATTTGCTTACCTAATAAATGATAACTAAATAAGTATCAATAAGTAAATAAAATGAAAATTATACCGTGTTTGGACTTATTTTAATCGGAAAAATTACACAAATACATCAATAGAAGTTTAATTTAAATAAAGACAAAAATAAAAATGTTTTATTTTTATGTTAGTATCCACATATGTATTTTCTTAGCGATATCTGACGGATCATGTTACACAACTCGATCGAGGCGGACCGGCAAGTTTCGCGGTGCGTCAGGGAAACCTCTCCCTGTGGTAAGGATAACAACTTTGCAAAAAAAGCAGATCTTTTTGTGCAATTATCCAATGTTTCTGTATACGTATACTTCTTATAATTTAGGTTTCTATACAAATTACACACACAAAACTTCATTTAAAAGCATCGCCAAAACTACTACTTTGTTATTCGTAAAAATTTGAAAATTTATTAACACAATCTCTTTCCATTCACAATCCTCAATTTTCACACAAGTACCACCATATTATTTTTCCCTAATATTTAACTGAATATCTTTTCTAAAAACAAAATTAGTGTCTTTGCGTTAGATCAAAGACAGAAAATAAAACATTAATTTTTGATATTTAATCAAGCAAACAAAGCAAACAAATTAAATAAACTGTTACAATCGGAAAATAAATTAAATACAAATAAAACCAATTTTTATAATTCAAAAAGCGGTTATTACAAGTCCGTGACGTTTGCTGTTTCCACGGACAATGGATCCATGTTAGAAACGAAGTGGTAATTACTTTAGGCATCACGCAAGTCAGATCCATTATCGTCCGCAGGAGATGCAGACAAATGAAGTTAGTCGACAAAGGCGCACGGATAAGAATATAATCACGCTGTTGAAGGTCTCCGGCCTTGTCTATTTCTACGTATATTTGCCACACAGAAGGAAAATTCAATTCTGAAGATCAAAACTTGTCTGACTGTTCAAATGACCACGAAATCTATCAGTATTCACCGTGACGAACTTCTATGTATTACGTTAAGCTTTCTTGATTAGAGTTACTTGTAACAAGTTCTGTGACAAGCACAGAGTCTGAGTTTAGTAGGTTAATTTAGAATTTGAAGTTACCACTGTTTCTTGGTAATTTCAGAAATTTGCGTTATATATGTTTTATATAAATGTTGAATATAAAAGTAATTAAATAATTATTAAAAGTGTAAACAAATTTTTTGATTTGCAGTTTTTCGTTAAGCTTTTGTGCGGTATGAAAAAATTTTTAATTCTCTGATGATGAGAAAATATTTGATATGCGAGAAATACGTAGATCTATAAGTGGAGAGAGAAATATCAATATGTAAAAATATTATTAATACAGTTATTATTAATGTATTAATATATTGTATTATTATATTCATTATAAAGTACGTAATATCATCTTTATATACTATTCGAAGTATTATAATTTGTATTGCATTAACATTGTAAATTCACTATAATAATATCGTATAATAATAATAACTAAAGTTTCCAACTTCTGGGATCATCGAACAGTCATAACGATATGAACATAAATTTCATTATACTCATTATATTTGGGAAATTTTCATTTCTAACCAATTTTGGAACGAGTAATTTTCACTGCATGATTTGAAGCAACCAATTTACATATTTCTGGAACAGAAATATTTGTATATATGCCTGAGTTAGAAAAATTCAAATATCTCAATGAAAATATCTTCCAACAAGAAAACAAGTAGAAAGTCTGGCATATTGTGTAGACATTCTAACATGTCTGCTTGGCATTCATAGTAACCTAACATAAAAGATGTAAGTTTTAGAAGAGTGGCTTTTTTACACAGAAATCTTCGTAAGTTATTTCAACGACATTATAAGGTTGACTTTTCGCGCGTATTCCCATGGAGGGTCACGAAACAAGTGAAGATAGTAGTACAAGTAATAGCTTTACCCTCTGATGAAAAAATGAAATAAATATAGGAACGTAATTTCTATTGAATAAAAGCCACTTTGAAACTTTTTGATTCGTGCCACTGTCAATTCTAAACAGAAAAACATTCTCACATGTTTAAAAAAGTTCCTATTTTCTTCTCCGATACACAACAAACATCGAAGTCGATAATATACAAAATGTCAGCAAACTGCTCTCGTTCGAAACAGCATTTCCGATGAAAAGAAAACCGAACTTCGAACTTAAACATCTCCGTACCTACTTGTATATTGGACATTTTCAGTTCGCAATAACTTTCAAAATGAATAACTTTCAGCACATCACACATAAAGTTGATCTATTAGCTAATTTATCTACAAAATTTTTGACAAAAACGTCAAATTTACAAATTATAAAAATTCGGGAAAGATAATAAAACAATATAATCATCTTAACAGTTTTCCTTAACACTATTACGACCCTTGAATTTTTACATTTCCCGTAAAGCAAGTTTCTAATATTTGAATAAAATATTTAATTAATTTATTTAATGTAAATAGAATAATAAATCATGTAGGATTTTTGCTGTTATGGCACATTAAACGTATACATTTATATTAAAAGCTATTTTCTAGGCCTGGTATCTTGTTTCTCAAGTGAGTAAATGATCTTTTTCTATTACGTATATCCAATTTACTAGGTTTAATTACCAGTTTCAGTTTTGCAATTTTCTTTGTATACTGTATATATTATATTATAACGTACATGTTCTTTATGTTCCCATGTGTTTGTCATCCACTACCGCCTATCAGTCGTGGACTGGTACAGACTAAATTTTTTTTATTTGTAAATTAAATCTGTTTACTGACAATTGCAATTAAATTAAGAGATATTCATTTAATCTTTCTTTTACCTTTTTCTGTAGAAAAATGTCTGAAATTCCAAAGCAAAGAGAAGGAAAATGAACAGAGGAGAACATAAATGCAACTTAAAAGCCACCCTAAAAAGTAAAATAACCAAAGCGCTGAGGCTTTCAACGTTCCAAAAACCAACTATGTGAAGACTGCGTACGCGTTGAATACACAAATCAAGAAAATATTAATTATTCTACTTGTAATATAATGTAAAAATAAAATTCGAATAAAAATGTGTATCCTAACATCTAAATGTTCCTTTTTTAACATTATTGACCATTTAGACTGAAAAGTTTACTAATTAAATATCTATCGGTACTGGACGGCAATTTTTCGTTTTCTACAAATTATAACATTTTTACTCTTGCAAATTACTGTTTGTACTATAAACTAATTGAAAAAAGTTTGATTTTTAACGACTCTAGCTTAAGCTATAACAAAAAGACTTGGTCGATACTGCACGATTTGCTCCTATACTGATAATTCTTCCATATTGTGCTCAAATTTGAGATATTTTGTAATATTAGAAGAATTCAATTGAACCGAAAATGATCGGAAGAAGGCAACAGAGTTAAGAAAGTTCAAATCTCTTGTTCCGTACAATGTGGAAATTGACAACGTAAAGATTATCAACGAAAGGGATGATCCTTTAAAAGAGAACATTCGATAAAAAGAAAAGCAAATCGTGAAGTTAAAGATCTCTATTTAACCACCATTTATTTGTAACATTTTTGACTAGGATCGTTACACACTGGCAATCGATTGGTAGACATATAAACCATTTGATTCAAACTTGCCGTAATCGCATAAATTTCGATACATACGTCTTCGAATCCGCGTATCGGGAATTTATTTTCCCAGATTATCGTTCGCAATCAAGTTTCTTGCCGACTTCCCTTCGAGCTATTATTCATAGCCTATGCCGGTGTTTCATTAAATAAACACTGATCTACAAGCAGAATGCTACTTAAAATTGAACCGTCGACCACGAAATAACAAGTTAATGCCGAAGTTTAAAGAGCGCTGCGACGTGTGCTAAAGAGGCGCTAACACCGCCACAACCAACTGCTCGTTTTATTATGACCTATGACTATTCGATTGGCTATTATTCACTTGAGAGGAATACTAACTCTCTTCCATGTATATACGGCACTTGAATCGAAACGACGCGACGCGACGTTGCGTTTTGACGCTTCGAAGACGACACCTCTGATCCTGGCTTGTCCCAGAGATCTAAATTTTGATGCTGAGTGGATAATAGAATGGAAAATGAGAAATCGAAGAATAACCGAAGATAGTCTGTTTTGAAATATTTCAAGAATAAAATTACGTAGTTTTGCAACTCTAGAGTGATGTCATTTAGTAACATACATAGAGTGGCTCATAAAAATATTCGAACGCTGTCGAAAACTTATGTATCTATACAGAGTATCCCACAGACACATTTAATAGGCAAATTTTGCCAGTGTGTTTTATAGGTAAAATTAAAAATAAAATGTCATGTAGCAAAAAGTCGATAAATGCTTCATAGAAAGAAACAAGGTACATAATGTTCATGATACGCGTTGATAGAAGATACACGTGTTTAATATTTCTGTGCCTAATTCTATCGAATTATACAACGATGAATGTACGCTGTAAAGAAATAAGACATAATCGCTATGAAATTTGAGATAAATCTTGCGTTGATAAAACCAAATTACACTCCAAAATGCACACATAAGTACAATATATATAGCGTTACGTTGCATGTTTTTATTATAACTTTTTAATAAAATATTTATGTACTTTTTGTTATATATCATTTGTCTTATTTTTATTTATATAGAATACACTGACAAAGTTTATAGACTAAATTGCGGGACACCTTGAATATTATACAAAACTTTTGAAACTCTATTAACACTATCACAAAATATGGCTATCATAACTATATTGATAAAATTTGAAACGAATTTAAAAACATATATGGAAGTTATTTATTGGATATTATACATTTCACAGAAATCAGCAAAGTATTTGAACAGTCAACTATTCACTATATTATTTACCATATATATTGACTACATATTAAACCACAGTATATAGTGAAATTATATTTAGAATTAACTGTATGTTTAAGACTACTGTTCCTGCTGCATACTACTTTTTCACTAAGTGCATATTTGCATTTTCGGATTGATTTCGAATTTTACTATTCTAATCACTATACTCGTATCTCATTACAGTGCTAATGAAATTTCAAAAAGTTTCGAATAATGTACATAACATATTGATAAAAAAATTCTGTAGTAAGTATCCGAATACTTTCGTGTATCACTGTACGTTTCCTAATATAGCACAGTCAACATTTATTGCGTGATATGTCGAATGCATTCATACTATTAATGTACAAAACGTTGGTGTAAGCGAATATGAATCAACCCGCCATCTTCAAATAGACAATTTTCTGTTTCATTAAGTTACACTATAACCTGAATATCCCAATATTATTTATGCATACACACATACATATTGTCCTTCTATATCTAAGATCATATTACATGGAAGTATTTTTAAAATTTTAGATTCCAAAATTCTACAATGTGTATTTAATGACACATTTGTGGTTCTTCGGGTTTCAATGGTATTTCTAGTAGTACGTTGCTCCCTATTTCGTGAACATTTCTGTTCACTTCTTCAGAGCAAACTTGAAACTGTCTAATTCAGTGTCCGGAACGTCTGGTCGGAATAGTTTCAGGTCTGCGTTGAAGAAGTGAACTGTCGTCGGAACATAGTGCAATGTACTATTAGAGATGCGATCGAAAATCGAAGAACGACAAATATTTTAAAAACTGTCTGTCATATAACGAATAAAAAAATTGTTGTTTTCACAATATTGTTTACGATTCGCTTATGTGTTTTACGCATGTCAGCCATGTAGTAGTAAATTCTTTTCCTGAGTAGTAAATATGATAAAATAGGATACTCTCGAAATTATTTTAGTATAGTTTTATGGTACATAAATCATGCATTAATATGAAATTCGAGAATTTTTCAATTGAGGGTGCGATCTTAAATGGATAGTGGCAGAAGGTGACAAATCATAACATATGGGAGATAATTAAATATGTTTGACTTTTAAGATTTATCGAGATCACAGAAATTACAAAAGATACATTGAAAATATAAACTTTTTAATGTAAAGTCTGATAATATTAAAATTGAGAATTCTGAATTAAGCGAATGATCTTGTAAAATAAGAAGTCCTAACATATGTGGAATAATCGGAGGTAATTAGTTTTTAGCTTTTCGAGAACAAATTAAATAATTTTTTCAACATGAATCATAGGAATTTTTTATAGAGTTACATAATTGAAAGGATGGCCATTGTAAGTGAAAAATGGTAACATACAAGGAACAATTGGATATAGCTCGTTTAAAAAAATGTTTCCGGAACCGCAGGAAATTAAAATTTCATGTGAAAAGTTTGGAAATTTCTTAATATAAAGTTGGAAATCTTAAAATTCAAGTTTTCTGAAATTGAACCGATGATCATAGAAAATAACAATTTGTCATGTATGTCACTTTCAGATTTTTGGAAAGTACAGAAAATTTAAATTGCGAAAATGCAGAAATTTGGACATTTTAAATCGGAAATTTTCAGGATACTTGGAAATCTAAAATTTCGTTATCACTGATTTGGGGTTGTGATATTTTGAGGGAAAAGAGTTTGAAAATTACGAATTTGGAAATTTTAAATACCTAAGTCTCGCGACCTTTAAAGCCACACATTTTTCAAATATGGATAATTTGAAATAATTTGAAATAACTTGAAATAACTGCGTAATATCTTAGCATTAAGACAAGCGAAATAAAAAGTTTTTTCGAAATTAAAGATAAATGCTAAGAAATATATCTGTATATAACAACAAATCTCGGAAAGTGGAAAAAACATGTTTCTTGGGAACTTAACGATCTACAAATCGAGTAGTAATAAAAAATGTGAAAGTGGAAATTACATAGTCTACATACTCTTTAAATTAAGATACATTTCTAGAAATCTGAAACGCGACGGACTTTAAAGAATGCAATCTTTTGATAAATTGAGATCTGTTCAAAAAACCTAGGTAACTTGGAAAAATAGTAAATATTCGATATAGTGATTTTCAATCCTATAATATAATCCAATTTTTTCTTTAAATATATTTACACTCTTTATGCGTATTTATAGAATATTATTTCCAAAATATATGTTCTGCCAACTTTTTTATGGCTTCCATTAAAAGAAATTAATTCAGATATTAAAAGTTATTAAATCTTATTCACTACCTCTAATTTCAACTTAAAAATATATTTCTCATATAAAATACAGTGTACACTACAATTTACTATCAATATTAACATTTATCCTTAATTTTTTCCAGTATGTATACATACAGAATATTATTTCCAGAATACTATCAACTTATTCTTATTAGATAATTTTGTTACTTGTCTTTAATTTTTTCCCCATTTAAAAACACATGACATATAACATTTTAATAATCATTCATCGTTAATGCTTTAAGACTGCAACATTGTATCGTAGAACGTTAATTTCCCAGAATTCAATAACATCATGCTTCGAACAAATTCCCAAAGTATACTAATACTTCCGTTAAATCACGCAACATCGCATGAACGCCGCTGCACGATATTATTTAATAACATTTTCCTCGCAATAACGAACAGCGAAACATTAATTCCCTGTAACTTACTAACGAAAACATGTTTTCGATAATTCCCGAACGTTATTCGCCAACGTTTCTGATAAAACAACTAAACGTTGACTAGCATTATGTATGTATATAATTAATTTAAAATCGCATAATCGCATGTGTTATGCCCGGATGCTGAACACGTGCATTATTTCTTATCAGTTTTCTGTATTTCCATTGTTCGTTCGATACATTTGCTTTATTACGATAACTTTCGCTCTGCTATTTAATTCAATTGTTCTCGAGAGATGAGTAACTTTATTGTAGACAGAGCAAAGTTTCCAATGATATCTTTTATTTGTGAGTATCATAATATACACCTGCTGCTTAAAAGTTTGGTATTGTATCCTCAGTTTATCAGAGAAACGAATTGAATTGTTTAATGGCAAACGTATAAATGAATATTCTTATATATATGTTCTTATATTTGTAAATAGACAATTAAGTTTTATATATTTAAATTGGCATGTGTACGTTATTAGAGTAAAATGTGTGGTTTACTGACAATATTATTAATTCTTTATTTTCATATTTAACCATTTGATTTTTAATATAATATTGTTAATTCTTTTGTACTTTGTACCCAATTCTATTCATCTTTTTATTCTTGTTTATTTTGCTTTTTCGAAACATAATTCACCTCAATTTATTAAATTTTTTTATTTTAACATTTCACTATATTAGTAATCAGTATTCTCGAGAATATTTTTAAACATATTTTTCGAATTTTAATTTACTCGTCAAATAAAATATTTTCGAATAATATATAATAAATTTTAAATCGCCTTTTGTATATAAAATTTAACGCACTACAATTTACAAAGTTATCAAATTTTTAAAAATTTTTTAAACTTTAAAAAAACTTAATACAAGATTCCCAATGATTTGTCGTAATTTATGTTATGCTACTTCGTCGTAATCGTAATTTCTACGAGATAATTTACATATGCCTATGTTGAGACAATGAACTCGCATAATAGTAGGTACAACATATATCTTCCTCGTCTGAATACTATTTATCGAGGTTACGTTACCTTTAAACATTTTATTATTTTATTATTCTTGTATTTTTAATAACTCATAGAAACATCTATGTATAAATTAAGATATGCAAAAATAAGGAACAGATAGCGACAATTTTTTCATGGAATAAAAATGTATAAAGTTTCATTCTTAGAAATTAATATGCATATTTGTTTTTACGAGAAAATATTTTTTAACGAATTGATTAACTTACTAAAGCTGTAGAATGGTTATTATCCACACACTATCCGATCTATCACCTGAGTATCCACATAGTACCTGAAAATACACAATAAAAAATATTAAACTAAATATTATTATCCGATTGAGAAGTAATTTAGCATTTTATATAATTATCGAAAAATTTCCGTCATTATATGGCATATTTGATTTCAACAAATATTTATTATTTAATAAACATATGTGATATAGAATAAAAGAATTAAAGAATAATGTTAATTCGAATAATTATCGAAATGAAGAATTAATTAACGCTAAGAATTCTAATGAAATGCTATAAATATTGCAATATTCTGTTTTCATTATGAAATATAATATGGAAGAAAACTATTCATCCGTGTATTCTTTTCATTATTGTTTATTATAATTAAAATAAAGTGGAAGATTCTATCTGTTCGGTATTAAAATCTAGCCATCCTATAAATCAATAAATTTAATATACTAGGGAAATATTTTTGGAACTACCAGATATTTTTGTGTTGTATTGATTATGTGTGAATCAAGGCTATTTATTCTTGTACAATATTAAGTTTGAGAAAATTTTTTGAAGTTCCCTATGTAATTTTGCTAATTTTCGTATTATTTTCCTATAATTTCTTTACTTTTATACCTTATGTGCTGCTCTATGATTTTGTCACATAGAACATGTGCATTATTGGAGGTGTCAATAATAATAGTATATGATATATAATAAAACAAATTTTTCAAATAAATCTATATAATAACATACCGCTCACATTGCGAAAAGGTGAAAGTGTTTACTACCCTCAAATTTGTTTGTGTTTTTAATGAAAAAAATAGCCCTTTAATTATAAATAAAACAACACCAACAAAATCTTCGTGAAACACGAAGAAGTCTTTGCTGATATTAGGCAATTGAGGACGAAAAATTGTTAATACATTTTTGTTAATTCCATGTTAATAATTCCATGATCTTCATCTGCACCAAAAATATTGTAAACCGTTATTGATACTTACAAAAGAAATCCACATGCCTAGAAGACATTAACATAAGATATTAACATATTAGTGTAATGTATTGATATGATTTAATGTAATATTAAATTTATCTTCTTCCTACGATTTCTTTTAGGTATAACAGAATGCTTTTTCTGACATTGCATTTTGTTTTCTTTTATTTTTCCTTTATAAAAATATAATAGATATAATAAACAATTCAATGAATACGAAATTTGATGCTGAAAGGATTACTAGATCTAACGTCTTTGTTATAATTTATCTAATTTAAAAAGTTTATACATGTATGTAGGTTTTCGTGGCTGACTGTATATTGCATTGTATTTTTCCCGAGATGCTGCATTTTTTGTGTAAAATTTATCAATCAACACATAATTTAGAAATTATTCAAATACATAGATAGAATGGTTTACCTTATAAATCTTCGTTTCCTAATCCTGTTACGTTCATTCGGTCATTTTCGACTCGGTTGCATTTTTGTATCATTAAAGAATATCTCAAATTTGAGCAAAGTATGTTAAAATTGCTGTTGGTACTGTGATGGCAATGATTTTGCAATTCGATTTCGTATCAATATCACAATATCGCAATATCGCAAAACGAAATCATTTTTTCTCTAATTACAGATATAAGATACATACATCTTTCAACGTTGTTCGTGCCCATGATCAGGATATCAATAAGGCAAACACGTATCTATACTAGGTAGTAAAAATTAACATCCTATAAGGAGACTAAAACTTTATTACAGGAGTCCTTTTATTTATGTTTAGTGAATTTGATATCGTACTCTTCTCATACTATACATAGAACAGATAATTAGGATATGACTGATCAAGTTTTTTATGTTTGCTAACATATGAACTAATATAAAAATTGAAATATGAAAATTCGAAAATCACAGCAAAGTTAATGTCTTCCGTCTAAATTCAAATAGAAAATTATGCCTATTAGCAGCATCATGAAAGAAACTACCAAACCTTTTTTTTTTGTATTGAAACTCCCGTTTCAATTCTATTTCACATTCATGTTTTCAATGGAACGAGCGACGTCGAATAAAATCCTCTTATCTACCGAAATGCACCGTGCAGCACTAACATCGAGAATCACTCTTCAATCATGGACGAGCCGGCACTGTACCATTGTTAATTGCCTGTCTGGCATTCCCAGTACCTGACACACGGTGTTCAAATTAATTACCGGAATCTATTACGCGTTCCGTCAGTCGGTACACCTTTTGTCATTGTTGTGCTTTCACTTTTGGCATTCGAGCAGTTGTTTCCAGGTAATAGGCGAAACTCTTAGTAATTATCTGTATGTTTTACTTGCTAAGAAATCCTTAATATTTTCAAGTATAATTTTCTAGAAATAATAATAATAATTTTCTGTTATTACTCATCGTTGGAATGGGGGAAAGAAAAGAAATCATCCTTGTAAACTGTAATAAATATGGAACTAAACGAACATAATAAGACTTTTCGTCCAATTTATTGGATATTTCACAAAAAGAGAACTACTCTAAAAAAAATGTTGGCGTTCCTGAAAATTATTGCACTTTCTACCTAATATAATATAACATGTTACATACTGATAATGTAAAACAACCACTAACAACCATTAAATGCCGAAAATTTGAAATAGAAGAAACAAAGAACCATTGACGAGATAAACAAAAACATAAATATAATTTTTTGATTTTTATACATTTGTAGGAAATATAAAATTGCAAAAGTGCACAAACTGCACGTAACATGTAAAACTACATAAAATATCAAAAGTATAGAACTTATTATAATATTCGGTGAATGAAATACATTTCTACATTTCGTTTCTGTAATTAGCTCTATAAAAATACGAATTTACATACAAATCCGCAGTTTGTTGATAATACTATCACGAAAATATTCGAATACTAACGGATAATTTTTCTGAATATACTATGTGTAATATATATGAAACATTACGAAATTTCTATACATATATGAATGAATAATTTAAAATATACAGCGGCTATTTGGTGATTACTTTCTGTAACATTGAAATGGCCATCTGTCAACAGAGATGTTGAATTGGGAAAAATAGTCTATGGAATAATACTAATTTATGAAATAAATGGATAAAATCAAGTTTAATATGTACCTACTGACTTCATATATTCAAATGAATAAAGCTCACATCATACGGTTTTTATTACAAAAAATAAAATTTCATTCGCTGTATTTGCAGAATATTCGATCTATACAAAATTCAATTGCTTGTCTTTTTCATCCTTTTTACTCAATTTAAAAATGGGGAATACAAATACGATGATTTCCATTAGATGAAATGGTGAATTGAATAGAACACGTCGTTTTAGCTCTAATTTCTTCACATCACTTACATTTGTATTTATAACTACAGCAGTTCTTAAGAAAATGTTTTTTTATATTTATAAAATAATTGTAAATTTCAATGTAATATAATTATTTGTCTACAAAATACACTCAACGTCTACGTATTTACAGCAGACCTATGCGGAAGTAATAAATGTAGTAAATAGTGTAAGAAATAGTTCAATGCACTGACCTTTAATTGTGAAAAAACAATGGTCAGGAATAAAAATCTGCTGAGTTCCAAAATTTTCAAATTGTAACTGTAAACTTTAAAAATTTTAAAGTTTCATACTTAAACATGTTGATCTTCGAATTTCCCAATCTCGTGGTTTCTAATTGAGAATACCCAAAACATTAATATTTTTTCCTCATAATTTCCAAAACTACTTTCTGAAATCCTCTCTTCCGCAGAAAATTTATTTTCGTTTACTGTACAACTTTTTCCAGCTATAATAGAAATTCCATTATCCGTGCTCCCATTGTCCTAATACGATTTTATCTCTGCTATTCAAACGTATTATTATTTGAACGTATTTTATTTTAAAACGATATGTTCTGCACATTTTTGAAACAGAAGTATTTTCTATACACTTGATTATAACATAATACAGTGCAATGTACTGGCGCTTGTATGTTAAACTTTACATTGTTGAAAATAAGAGTACAGATAAAATAAGAAAAAGATTATCCATTATAAAAAAGTAGGTATTGGAAAGTAAAAGATTATGGACACTGAAAGATAAAAGGATGTAATTAAAGATTTCCCAGAACAATTATATATATTTACCTATTAGACAATAGGTTTTAAAACTTTTTGAAAAATTGTATTTAATTTCCAAACTTATCACAATTCAAGCAGTTATTTGAAATTGGAAGGAGCCCATCAATTGTGGTTTTTAACTACTTAAATAACTCCGATAAAAATTTGATTCTACTATAAATAAATTATAGATTTTCCTCAATGTATATATGTGCTGCTTTTCAAACTTCTCCATTTAATATATTTAGCAAATTGTTAAAAATCATCGCAAGAAATTTCAGCGAATATGTTTCTTGAAATCTTGAAAAAGTGAATCAGAATAAACAAAAAATATAATTCTACAGGAGAACCAGTTTGTTATGTCGGCCACTACCTAAACCAGGCCACACATCGCGAGCAAGATAACAGTCAGATGCCTTCAGATTCTTACTGCGTACCCTCAATAGTCTCAAATACCCTCCATAAATCTCAGGAATTTTCTAGTTAAGGTCCTTCAGACCGAACAAATATTCTTTCACTGAATTGTTTTCTAAAATTTATTATCCACCACGGGATTTTTTATTTGGTAGTTATTTACAATCAGTTCTCATTGAGAATTATAAGTAACCACGGGTTGACACGGAAAAGTTGGTTTTTCTCACGTATGAGCAAATAACCAATTAACAACGAAGCCTATTTTCCTCACTCTCCTAGCCAAAATTATCATCAACAAATCCGATGGTCCCGTGCGCTAGACACACCCATCCTTAGCTTTCCTCCATCACAGCATCGTCGCCGAACTTCACTGATTTTCCATCTTTCAAACAGTCAACATCTTTTGACCGGGTTTCCACCCTTAGATCAGTCACTTACTTAACTTATACATACGCACCAGCGTAACTATCTTATTTACAAAGTTGTTGGAATAAACTGTGATTTATAACTTGTTATATCAATGTCATATTTAATTTAATCACCTCTATCATTCTAATAGAAATCGGGGATCGATCATTTCGTGGCGTCGATTATCTAATCGTAACGGGAATTTACGACTCCCGTTGACGTGCTTCCTCGCGATCGCGTCTCTCCGCGAGCGGTCGAAACACAGTTCTCTGAGAAACAGCGATTATTCACTTATTAACCAATTTAAATAAGAATTTATTTGAATAAGAAATTCAATAAGAACAGCGGCAAAAATTTATCAACAGGTAAGAGAGGGAAGGTCACGAGAGAGAAGAAAATTGAGAAACGTGTTCTCGGAAGAAGGAAAGGATAAACCTGCTTATGAGACATACATTTTCTAGAATAATTGCTTCGCTAATGTAATTCAATCTTGGAAATAAAGGTTTATGTAACCATTGTATTAGAAATTTTAAAAAACATTGAATTATTCAAAATTATTAAATTAAGATATTTAGAAAGATTCATATTTTCAAAATTGATGACAAAAAAATATGTTTTTTGAAGTCTTTTCAATTACAGGATATAGATGTTTTAAGAAAAAGTTGAGTAGGGGTTTTAAATAATTTCTATAACAGAAAAATAAATAATAATTCATAATACTAGGTAGTAGTTACCTTATAAATAATATAATATGTACTACTATCCTTTTTGAAATATATCAGATTTTCTATCGCTTTTACCATTCGTTTTCGATTTTTGCGATATTTAATGCCCTTCTTTTCAACATGCATCCTTTGAACAAATACTTCTCCAGTTTCCATTTCCTACAAAATTCTCCATCCCGAACGATGGAGCCAACTTAGCCAGCATGATTCCTCAGAGACTCTTTCCACCACTTCAGACACCAACCACTCTTTCGTGTAATATTCAAAGCTACGATCATCAACAACCGGCTTGTGATTTTACTGAAATGAAATAGTTGAAATATTACGTCAAACGGAACTCAGGATTTATCAAAGAAATTTCTCTACGCATTTTCGTTTACTTTATATCATTAATTTTCCAACACTTTATGATTTAATTTTGTGAATTATACAAAATGCTTCTCAAATTGTGGCACAGCAAGAAATAAAATAATTCTTTATATGAGAGTAAATTAAAAATATGGAATAAAATTTTGTCATATGCGCCTATGATTTAAAAAAATTATTCTTTACTGTATACTGTACTGCTACTGAAGGACAGGCAGTACAGTGTACAAGTATTTAAACGCCTGATGCATCGACATCAAAATCTTGATGTTTTTGTAAGTTTTTGTTCAAAATTATGATTGAACAATACTTTTCCTATAGTCCATTCCTTACTTCCAATCATAATTGAAATAGAATATTTAATAAAATTTAATCTGAAACACGCAAGTTACATATTCGCCTGTAATGAGTAACTGACATTTCAGTAAATTCATATGAATTTTCAGAATGCATATAGAAACACGTATTTTAGTTGCTTTAACATTACGATTCACTTAACTTAGATTTTCCTGCAAGAGTAATTTTCATTCATTTTTAAGTATTGCCTTTTCATTTATACTAATTGATATTAATTATTGTTTCCATCGATATCTACTAACTATATATAGTTGCTTAAAGAATAGCATCCCAATTGGATCAAAGAGTTTGATTTGAAATAAATTTCGTATATTTGAAAAATTTCGCTCATATATATTAACAAATGTTACTTATGACATTTAATAATAAGTGTTTGTAAGAGTGAACAATGTAAGCATAGATTACTGATTTAATAAATAAATGTTGCATGAATATGGAGTGAGTGAACTTATCAGTTCCTGAATATGGTTACGAGGAGGAAAGTAGTCGAGGGTTAGGTTGGGGTACAGGGGAGTATATAATTGTGAGAGAGTGAAACATTGTACACAAAATTGCATTGATTAAATCTAATTATCACCTGTATCTATCTCATTATTCTGCTACAATGTTAAAATGTAATAATTGACCAAGATCTTCAGAGAAACGATTAATTAGAAAATTCTGTTCATGTAAGGGTACGACTTCAAAATTTTTTAAAAGCCATTTACATACATACAAAGTTATAGATTGGTAATGGATTAATATTTGTGTATTGACACATAATGCTTTGTTTTGAGAAGATTTTAGATGAATTAGTTAGAATATTCCGAAAATTCTACTAAGGATTGACACATTGCATGGAATTAGAAAATAGTAAAAATAATGATGGTATATGTAAATGTGATGCAGAGAAAAATAAATAGATATAGAAAAGAATTTAATTTTATTATTCGGAGGAACTTTATTTAACTAATGAATTTTGTATTAGAGTGCAAAATATCTATGGATTTTTTGTAGCTCAATATATAAAATGTAATAATAATTTTGCAATATATTCCTGATAATTTTTCAGGTCATTTCTTCTAATTTTCTACAAAATTGAATGAAATTATAAAACTGGAATGTATTTGTTTATAGACAACGTCAGCATGAATTTAGTACAATTTTTAATAATGTAATAATCTCTATCATTTTATCTTTCTCTCTTCTTATTTTCTAAGGTTGCATAAACACATATAGAATCGCATTGCTCGAATAATTTACAGAGTATTGAAAACATCACCCTTGATGTCGTAGATAGATTCGTGTTCAGTGAAATAAAAAAGCATGGTATTACTGTTTTATTCATTCTTCCTACAGCACAGAAATAGTTCAGGCTAAAAATACTCAAAATTATCATAAATTAATGGATACAGGCACTCGAGGGAGCGAAGAATTTAAGTACATCAATTATTCGTTCAGCAAGAATCTGTCTGCGACATCAGGGCCGACATTTTCAGCATTTTGTAAATTATTAAAGCGAATAAATTATTGAAACTACTGAATTCTTGAAAATCGTACCAAGCTTTGATTCGCATTGTTTGTAAATACAATTAGAAATAGTGTCCACTAGCCAGATTTGTCAAAGAGAAAGATTAAATATGTGCATGAAGGTTATTGTTATTTAAATACGTGCTTATTTAACGAATATTCAAAATCGATTTTCTTGAAAGTAAAGCCTCATATGGAAAAATATACTAATTTTAGATCTACTTTTACATGAAAAAACATTTTTTTTCTCCAATACCTATAACTAAACTGAATTTTTATATTCTTATTTCAATTAGTTTACTTCCTATATTTCATATTCCTGTGAAAATAATTTTAAAAGTAAGACTCAGGCAGAGATTTTATTTTATTATACAGAGTGGCAAGCAAATAGGTGATTAAACTTTGGTTCCACATTCTGTTGTTCATAAAGATGAAAAAAGAAGATATGAAGATCATATGAAGATGGGTCTGAGAACTCTTCTTCTCTGAGATATTGATACTTTTTGATTATGATGAAGTATTTTAGGAATGTTCAAAATTACTTAGGAAATTTAAATTTATCATCTTACATTTTATTTCAATTCATTTTATCATCTATAAAATCATCTTAAAAATTTCAATTTCTCTATAGCAAGATTGAATAGTCATATGAGCTTTCGCTCAAAAACTCAATAGTTCAATTTACTGAAAATAGAGGGACATTGCTAACTACATAACTGTTACAATTACATTTTTTTGTATCCGGAATTCAATTTTTGGGTAATCAAATATTCTATTATGTTGGTTCTACAATTATGAACAAAGAAATAAGCTTGTCTTCCATCGAATGCATCCTTTCCCCAATGAATGCAATTCATTCTTTTCGAGGAAGATATTGTTTTTCGATATGATTTCAAACATGGCATACTTCATTCCTTATGTATTAATGATAACGATAATATAACATTTTACGATCATTTCATATTATTAATACGTGGTATAAGGTTCCTCCAACGGACTACAGTTGTTTGAACCAAAGAACTGCTTCGCTCAACAAATTTTTAAGCGCTTTCTTCTGGTCTTTAACATTGCACAATATGTGTTGCCTCTTCCCGAAGGACTACCCAATTTACGTTATTGGGAACGTTGTGTTAATTGAGCCTTCTGACTGAACTCACTGAACTTTGAAATTTGGCGAGCTTTACTGAATTGATGTGTATCTGAATACTACTCTGACTTGCGAGAGCTATTTGCTTCTGCTCTTGATGGTGGTTTCTACGCTTCTCTGACGATGGTTCTTTCTACTCTGGCACGACGCAACTCTAAACTGCGACAATTAAACTCTCCTCTCAGTGACCCTCGCCCCTCTAGGAATCATCCTAGCCTCAAGCTCTGATCAAGAATCCTCCAGGCCACTGATTGGCCTACTTCTCTAAAGACAACGGCCAATCAGCATCTCCGCGAAACTTCACGATTTTCCTCCAGAAATCCGTTCCTTTATGGAGTGAACGTGAAGTGATTCTAGGAATCATCAAAAATGGTCTCTAAACTCTGGGAAATTCCCTCCAAATTCCGACAATTGATCCAATCCAGTGCTTAACGCCAGTCAAGATCCTTCGGATTTATAGTGTGGCTGTGTGTGGCATGCGACTTTTCTAAGTTTCAAGTGCTCTCTCATTCAAGTCGCTAAGAGACTCGAAATACCATGGCCGTGTCACAAACTGTGATAGCGGTGATCGCTAACAACAGTTCTTTGTGTTGTATATCGAGGACGGCACTTCGAAAAAAATCTGCTTCTCCTTACCCGACGAATTATAATTTAGATAACACGCAGTGTAATTGCAAATTTATGGATTTAATTTTGCAGAGGTTACAATGTCTGTCATTATAATCACTGTCCTTTTTTGAAACGTCCATAAAACAGAACTGTTCAAATTTAAACTAAAAATTGCTAAATGTAAATCATGGAAATTAATTTATGCGTGTAATTCATGTGAAAACATAAGTTTCATTTCACAATGGAATCATAACGAATAAATTTGTATATCCGCACCAAATTTGACGCGCTGCGACCACAAATTTTAAATATGTAATAGACATGTTTTTTGATTAACCTTCATCGACGTATTTTTGTATGGAACGAATTTAATTATAATCAAATTCAATCATGCAATTAAGAGAATAAAAATCTGACAGATCGTGGAAGCATATTTTAAGTTGGTGTAGAGCAACCAGGTTTTTGGACGTCAGCCATGCATCATTTTAATGATACGAGTGTCTCTGAATGCTGTGGCCGGTCTTTAATGCGATTTTGGCAACAGTCGCACGCGAAAATTACTGCTGGTCGTGATTTGAAAATAAATTCGATCTTTAAATATTCCGGATCGTCCGAAAAAAGAATTACTCGATATAAAAAGACGATGTGTTTATTAAAAGCGAACAAACTTACTAAAGTTAGTTATCAGATTAATTATTAATCAAATAAATGCTCTGTACGACTTTGAATTTATTTTATTATTATAAGTGCGGTATTAATAAATATTGTTGTATTAAGGAATATATTAAATAAATATTATATAATAGTATATATAATATATAGTAATAAGTAATTAATTAAAGATACATATAATAAATTTAATACAGGAAGACGTAAGTAGATTCACTACATCTTCGTACAATGATGAGTACAAAGAGAATAAAGACTTCTGTTATATAAAAGCGAAAGGATATACAAAAATAAATATTCCAATTAAATGCAAAAGGACATTGGTAAACTATGCAACAAAAACGGACCTGAAACAATTGAACATCTCTAACAAGGAACTGTTCTATATGTGAAAATTTTAGGGCAAGAGAGTGTAGGAACACACATAATCTACACACTCAAAATCAATAAAGAAGATGTTATGCTGCTACATAAATTTGCACAAAAAGCAATGGAAATAAGAAGAATTTGCTTGGGCCTATGAGAAGTCAAAGATATCAACCCAAAACTCGGTGTCCTAATCTAAGTTAGTTCCAAAAAGTGAAAACTATATAGAAGCTTCGAAGTAGGTTAATACTAGTTAAATAAGTAAATCTGCAAGATTTGTATTTAAATGAAAAATTAACATAGAGTTAGGCTATGAAAATTTATTATAAATATATTTCTTATGATTATTATGAATATTTATTATAAATTTAAAACATGCATATATATATATATATATATATATATATATATATATATATATAAGAAGATGTAATCCACTTGTATATTTTTCTATTACATTCGAAATTGCAATGGCCGAAAATCTCGTGCAACAAATAAATAAACACACATTTTTTTGTTTATTTAAATTGCTTAAGTTATAGTATAGTGATGGAAATTATAGGAAAGATTCTCTTTTCCGTTCGTTGTATTTTAAAAGGAGTATACCGTATTCAAATATTCAGTACTTCTTTTCTTTTTCAAATATTATGAGATGTAGTGTATACTTAATGAAATACTTAAACAAAATGTTAAAGAACGTTCAGACAATATCAAAAGATTATATGTGAAATTCGATCTATGAAATCGAGGAGTTTTCCGTTTATTTTTTACACCATCTTCGCAGCGTAACTGAGAATATAAAATTTCTAATTTGATTTCTTAGCTTTGGTATTGTTAAGTCTTAGTAACGTCGTCACGCTTAATTTTCCTAGTAATAGAATCATGCACTTGCTTGTTAAATATAAATGCATCTAAAGACATAATTTCGAATCATCGAAGGAGAACCTATGTAATCAAGTCTTTACTGTCATGAACGAAGAATGTTATGTACTTGATTGATCCCTATTTTGCATCAAGACATTGTAATTATGATAAATTTCACGATTACACACTCACACAATAACTCTTTCTTACAACGTGACTGGTTTTTTAAAATGATATGTGTCGTGTTAAATATGTAAACGTCAAGTCTCATCAAAAAATATAATTTTTAAATGAATTTTATTGAATTTCACATGGTTTATAACATGCTATCAAGTTTCAATTGGTTCGCTTTGGATTAAGCTACATTATTTTCGAATAATATATCTTAATTTATATTGTGTTTTATATGATAAAAATCATCGATGATGGAAAAGTACACTGGATGCATAAATTATTTTAAAGAAAAAATATTCTGAGAATCGCTATTTAAAGAATTCTAAAATCGATAATTCTTATAAATTATTCATAATATTTACCGTAAAAAATATAAATACAAATTTAAATAAAAGTTATATATTTAAAATTAAATAACTTATCTCAAATTTAATTTACATTCTTGTGATCGCGCATGATCAAACTAGAATAACTTATGGCGAAAAAACTAAAAATACAACATTTATAAAAAGCCATAAAATATAATGTTTAACAAAGTACATTACAAAAACTAGTTTCTATCTTAAAATTTCTATGCTAAAAATAATTTTTTAAATGTTATGATTTTTCGTTTTTAAAGGAAATTGTGCAAAGTAATAGGATACCATTTTATAAGATATTTACTGTGAATCATTTGTATTTGTTCTACAATTAAATGATACAGACAGTGCGAAGTCATTTCTTATGAAACAAGTTATGCAACAATATTTTAATAATTCAATTGAATATATAATAAGCAAGTCTCCGATTACAATACACGTGTTTCATGTGAAAGTAACAAATTAAATGCTGACCTAAAGATCTTGCAAAGAATTCAATAAAATGTTTTGAAAACCTATGACCTTTCTCATAAAAAACATAATATCTATATTAAAAAGCAAAGACATAAAATTCAAATAAGGGGCTTTAAAATAATACATGTATCGAATTTTGTTTAATCTAAACTATACAATAACCAGTTATGCATATTTCGACGATCCTTCATATTTTTTAAAAATAATTCCCCCAATAACGCTGATAGATCATTATATTATAATTATAGATTAGTAATTCATACAATTGGACATTTAACAAATCCGTTCAATCATAAAAATTAGCGAGTAGTGCCACAGAAGAAATAGTAAAAGGTTCTATAAGGAATTTTTTTCAAGTAGAATTTTTAAATAGGGCAATAAATAATTTCATGTATTTACTGGCGAAAATCGTAAAATTCGTTGAAAGCGCATAAGAATTTCGATGGTTTTAATGCTACGCAAAAATTGAATTCCCGAAAAATTTCACGATTTCATATATATAATATTTTCAAGCAATCCTGGATAAAATTGGGGAGATCATGCATGATTGCAGAACAAATTCGCTACGTCCGTAAATACACTGAAAACTGGAAATTTCAGTAAGTAAATAACGATTACGAAAATATTCGTACACCAACATAAAATAAGCTTTCGTGATTATTCAACGAAATTAATCGCATTGAACGTATTAATTTATTGTACAAAATGCTTATTTTATTCGTGATTAATTAATCCTTAAATTGTCAGACGATTTTATGAACAAACGCATATATATAATTGTCTAATGTTAAGAATATTCTTCCATAAGTTACTAAAATATATGTATATTTTATTATATATTATAGTCACAATCATAAAAATATATAATTGCATATCACAATACAATAGAACCTCTATTGCCAGAGTACTTGTTATTCTAACATTATTTAAACATTTTATTATTTTCTTCCTTTTTTTTAGTATAAGAGTTGATATTATATGTGTTGTGATATTTATAGTTATATATATATACATATATGTGTGTGTGTGTGTGTGTGTGTGTCAGATTCACGTTAAGATTAGGGTTGGGGTTAGGGGCGTGAAACAAATCTTAGTTGTGATTAGACATGGTCGTTATGCAATAGAGAAGATATTGACTAGTGCAAATATGATTACTGTGGATTTCGACAAGTATTATTTCGACAAGTATTCGGTAATTAGATACTCGAGACGCTAATGATAATGATCCTAGGTTCAATAACGAATCCGTGGCCAAGGGGATGATGTACGTTCTCACAAAATCTAAGTCTGTCTCTTTGTTAGCAAAGCGTGTAGTAATCACTGATCGTAAAGACGTTAACTCTTTTCGTCGACGAGATCGCAAGAAAGAATGATTTTCCGTCCCGATGATGCCACAGAGGAAAAACTATACGGGGTGTGTCTAAGGACACGAGATCCTCGGATTCGTCAAGGAAAGCCTTCGTTCGGAAGGTGAGGGAAATTGACGTTGCTGCTAATTGGTCAATCTCCATATTGGTGGTTAGAAAAGATGCTAGCCGCCCTCAAGGGAAAGTTGCTAGCGGGAGACGCTGTTCATGAGAAAATAAATTTCCCCTGACTTCCCGTAGTTGGGACAAAGACTGTTCGTCCATTTGAAGGACTTTAGTTAACTGAAATATCTTAAGATTTATAACGGGCCCTCAGGCTAGCTGAGGAGTGTACTGCGGAGACGCATCATCTAGCAATCATCTTACTCAAAGAATAAGGTCTGCACGTGGCGAGCTACGGGACGGAGAATGTTGGAATGTTTACTGTCGAGTGTTGCAACTATTTCCTTTTTAAGGAGAACTATACTATTACTCAATACCTTTATTAAACAAATGTTCATCCCTTGACCGCGGCTACGTTTGGCGACTGATCGTCGCCTGGAGCCCAAGCTCACCATCACAAATCTCGGACAATTACAATTCGGACTGAATGACTACAATTGTTTGATTACAGCTGTGGTAAGGTCTAGATTATAATGTTACGGGATTATCCAAAATTCCAAAGGCTCCGGTGTTCTTTCATCTCCGACATATATATATATATATATAACTATAATATAATATAATGTAATAATAATACGGCTAAATTAATTATAATGTATTTGTTAAACCAATTCAGAAAATAGAAAATCTAGACTGGAGATAGACAATATATAAAACGGTAATAATATAGCAAAAAATATAGAAATATATTGGGTGCTGCCGAATAACATATAGAATTAGCATAACATGTAGCATAAGGTGATTCCTTATCAAAGTGAGAATAAAATATTTCGTAGGACGCTTCGTTTTCCAGAAAAATGTTATACATGAGTATACCTGAACGTGAGTAAGTCAAAAATGTAGAATAAAATTTTTTCACAAGACGCCTTTTTTCCGATGGAAAAATAAATTTGAGAATTTCGCACAGGAGTATACTATGCCAATCCTTAACTAAACACGTTCAAAATTTATTTTCTTGAAAATGAAGCCTTGAACGGACAAATTTTATTTTTTACCTATCTTCGCATGTAATAATCTTCTGCTGATTGTTTATTCATACCCAGTCGGTAATTAGCTAAGTTCAAGTATATTTCACAAATTTTCAAACTCGATTATCTCAAAGACTAATTATAAGTGTCGAACGATAAAGTGTTGTTCTCACATGTATTTTCTTCTTATTTTTTCATAAGGTGTCACCACATGCCCGTTTGTACATGTTATTTTGAACTCTGTATAATATTGAAGGTATTCTCGCTCCAAGTAAGTTTAATACTAGATCAACTTGCAATATATAGCAAAACATGTTATACTATATACATAGCATGAATTTATAATTCAAGTGATACTATGAAACTAACAATAAGTACGCTTAACAATAACAATAACAATAATGAACATTAACAATAACAACAACAAGCACGCTCCTATGCGGCGAGCATTATAACATACTGTGCATCTGTACACAAAACAGCAGCAAGTTTTTATCGCTACGCGTTTTCGTCATGACGACTGTCATTAACATTGTTAGTAACGAGGCATACAGCGTATCATTGCAAATATAAACGAATATAGTGATATAGGATGAAAGCGTTTTCCTCATAGCTTGATATTTTAATAATCAGGCAAATCTTATCTTTCTGTACCTTACTAATTGTAGACTGAACACCGGCGTAAACGTATTGTCATGTGTAATAGGCTATGCTTATGCTTCCATGAAGCGACGTTTCGTGGACAATGAGCCTCAATAAAGTTCACATTAATTTTGCCAAAATCATCTGTATGTACAAATATATTTTTTATATCTCCTTTATAAATTCTAATTCCTAATTGTTCGGTACAATTAGTTACATCTTTTTTAATTGAATTTTATTGGGCGTGTCGATTTCGGTACATTTACAGACAATCACTAGAATCAGTGTTCTGATTATATTCGTAAGTAAATCAATCGTGCGCTTTCTTCTAAGTCCTCTGGGGATGTTCGAATAGCAGTTTTCGCTAATGGGTTCGTGTGATTTTTCATTCTGCTTGGTTGAGCATTGGTATGGTTTGAATTTCCCTCTTGAACGGTGGGTGAGATATTGTGGATAGTTTCGGGAATATTCACGAGGATCAATTTAAATGGAACATTGTATATTCTCGCTTCTATTAGAGAGTACTGCTAGCAATGTAGTGTCTTCTTTTGGCACAATCATTATGGTCCTCGCGTAAAAGGTTCTAGTACTCAAGGCGCAGGGATATTATATTGTTAGCACTAATGTGTTAGTAATCTCATATGTCAGTAGTTACATGCAGAATAAGTAACACGGGATAGTTAAACATGAGGAATCTACAGTTTTAAATGGTCGCAATTCAAACCACCAGAATCGCGTTAAAGCACAATACAATTACAAATAAATCGAGTCACACAGGTGCTGGTCGAAAATCAACTGAGACTCGAACTGTAGGCTCTTCGACCACAAATACGATATCATCAATTATGAAAAGAAAAAATCTCAAATTCATCATTTTAATGGATTTTATATGTAGCTCTAGTGTAACATACTGTAGAGGACAGATTGAATAGTTTTCAGAAACGCAGCTAAGAGTTGTTTTATTCGTTATTGTTATTATCATTTTGGAAACTTTTCAATTTGCTTTCCTACAAGCAGATTGCAATACAATGTAACAACATATTGAAATAATTGAATTTAGCTTATTAAAAAAGTTTGTATTATTTCAGCTGCAGTTGCATCTTGAAATTCATAAGTAAATACGAATATATGATATTTTTATCATAAACAATTTTTTTTCTTTGTTGTTATTATTGTTCTTTCTGAAGTACCTCTGTTATCGATACTATCCTCGAATAATTTTTACAAGTAAAGATAAGTGTTCTGCAATGAAAAAGTTCTTTTATCAAAATTATCGATTTGTATACTGATTTTATTGTACTTTAGCATAAACGAG
Source organism: Bombus cullumanus (assembly GCA_014737535.1). NCBI lineage: Eukaryota > Metazoa > Arthropoda > Insecta > Hymenoptera > Apidae > Bombus > Bombus cullumanus. The sequence continues at coordinate 1,010,002 of JACXIX010000027.1, forward strand.
ATGAAAAATAAATATAAAAAATACTGTAGAAAATAGAATTGAATTTCTATCTAGAAATGCCAAATTTATTTGGTAAAATCAATTCAACTTTATTAATTTTTTAAGTAAATTCCTGTAACAAAGTAACGTTCACGAAAATACCGTAGCGAATTTCCAAACGAGAGATCAACGAAATTTTCGTTGCTAGTCAACAGGCTTTTAATCACAAAATTCGTCGCGAATATGCAATTGAAATCATAGCGAAATTAGAACCGCGAAAATTTTCGACGTCGGATCAATAACAGTTTCAAGCGAAAATTGAATTTTTCTAGATGCTCCAGGAAAATTAGTGAGTGAATATTTAAATTGCATCATAAAAATATAACGACTTTGGTTGAAAATTTTTATACGTGACTATGTTTTTTTTTTACAAATATTTTGGTAGATGTCATGGTAATTCTTATATTTTCTTTTCCATTCTTTCTCTTTTCAGCGACGTATTGAAATCAGCTCTCAGTTTTAAATAAAAACGAATATTTATAAAAATTGAATTTTTAGAATAACTGTAGCAACGATTATACATAAAATTTTTACACTATTTGGAAATTTAGAATTGCAAAAATCTTCTACATTTAGTGAGTTATTATTGTATAATTTTCAGAAGATGTTAATATTACTGCATGAATTTTTAGAATCATTCTTTTAAATTGAAGTTTCAAACTCGATATGAAATTTGTTACATCTTTTCAGATAAATTTTACTGATATATTTAGTAAATTTTTCTGAAAAAGGAATTTTGAGATTTGTTTCTCAAAATCTGATATCTCTAGCTTCAAAATTATCTTTTGATATTTCGCAGTGTATGTGCGCAATAATTTTTCATAAATGTTTTCCACAAAGATTTCCATCATAAAAACAGGAATTTCGTTGAATTAATACATCAAATTCCAGAACTTTAAAGTAGGCGAAACCTTTGACGAAAATCGATGGTAATTACTAACACTTTATAAACCTTCTGTAAAAATATATTTTTCATTGATTAATTATTCGATTTTAATCTATTTTATCTAAAAATTTGACGTCCTTAAATTTAAATTTCCAAATTTTATTTAAGAAAAATAAAACCACATTCTTTGAACTAGGCTTAGTCATTATTTATAAAATATTTCAAAAATGATTGTTTAAATATATATATGATCTTATTCAGTTATATGTTATTTTAAAATAATTATGCGTTCTTTCATTTAAATAAACCAATGGCCTTTTTAATTCTTTTATTATTTAATTGTTAAGCGAACTAATTTTTCATTCTGTTTAGTATTTTGTATTTGAATAATGTCCCCTGAAATAATTTCTGGAATAGTTCCTAATTCTATTGTCATTATTGTGAACTGCAGAAATAAAAATTTCAGATACATTTTACATACAAGCTCAGGTACGTAATTGTACATAAGAGTACCTGGAATTAAAATCAGTTCTCATGACAAATTATATTGCAAAATAATTCTACTATATTGTTGATGACGTAAATGTATTCAAAACATTATTAATTAACTAATACAAAATTATTTAAAAATAATCTCACTAATTAAAACACATTGACTTAATAAAACACATAAGACTCACTATCAAATATTGGTTATCTTTTTTTATTCCAAATAAAGCCCAAGCTTACTCTAAAACAATCTGTAAATTATAAACTACACTGTATTTCCTGTTAATTACTACAGTCTATTCCTCGATTGGTATCGAACTCAATTGCTTATCAACATAATATTATATTGGAAGTTATGGAATATGTGTTGGAAGAAGATTTTAATAGGTATTGTTGTTCCGAGAGATTTTTATTATTTTTCTACGAGAGTTCTATTATTTTTAAAAACAAAAGACTAGCTAACTAGTTAAGTGACTAGTTAACGAATGTTAAGTGACTAGGTAACGAGTGTATCTAGCGCAAGTAGAGGTAAGGCGACAGCAGATAAGTCAGCGAAAGTTAGAAATGTAATGCGACGTGAGAATACAATTAAATATAGAATTTGTTAATAATTAATTAAGATTATTTGATTACTTAACTTTGATTATTTGTATTTTGGAGCACAACATCCTTTGAAACCAAAACTTCCAAACGTCTTGTAGGAAAATACACTAAAAATTTCTTTGAAATTTGATCAGCATCGTTTCAATTTTTCCACTAAATTTTGCGGGCAACAAAAGACCGACTAAAATTAGTAAATAGCCTGAAAGAAGTTGGCAAAATGATTAAAAACTGGATAGTTCTTATTTAGATATTGCTGCGCTCGAGTTGGCTGAAAAATTGAACTTACAAGAAATGCAAAATCAGCATATCTCGAGAACAAACCGAATCATAAATTTAAATAGCGAAAGAGGAAGAGAGAGAGGGGGAGGAAGAGAGAGAGAGAGAGAGAGAGAGAGAGAGAGAGATAAATGAAGGTAACGGGTAGACGAGATCATCGTAGCGCTATTTGAATTTTCCGTCGCGAATATGCATGATAAACTGGCCTGTGAAATCTATTCTTGTTAGTTATCTTCAGCTGGCTGAATCGCCATGAACGAGCCACTCGTTGTTTACAATAATTCCTTTATTACTGACTGCTTTTCAAAACAAACAATCGCCGACTGAGTTAGGAACGATCGGTTGTTCATAGTACGTTTTAAAAGCACTTAAAAATGAACGATGTTCATTTGTGAAATAAAGCTTTGTTTTCTGTTTTCTTTTTACAAGTACGGGAAAATGCCATGCTACTCTATTTAATCGAACTTTAATTCATACTATAAGCTATAGTAGTTATAATAGAATAAGATTTTTATTACATATTAATAACTGGATTGCGCACCAGATTATGCATCTGTAGGATATTTGGACGTACAATATTGCACAAAATGCACATAATATGAGAAAATGTCTAAAATATCTAAAGTATAGTGCTTTTCATAGTATTTGGTAGGTGAAACAATCTTTTGCCGAAGTTCTATTTTATTAATTACGTAATCATAAATATAAATTTTTATAAAAATAACGGTTAAAAGAAATATTTCAGAAAATGTATTCGAGACCAATAGATAAAAAGTAACAAAGTACGAGTATATGGGTACAGGTGAATCCTTATCAAGTATAGTTCCATTGCATACTGAAAACAGTAAGGATAAAAGCGAATGAAAACAAATATGGATAAATATATTTCATAAAAGTAAATAAACAGTGATGAAATATATTCTAAGCAAATACCTTATATTCGCCTTATTCAAAATTCATCCACAAAATCTCATTTTTATTCCACATTCTGTTACAAAAATCTTGCAGTAGATGCATATATTTCAAAACTATTTACTAGAATAAGAATAAAAATTCAATACATTCTAAATAAATATCAAACAGAATACTTAAAAATTCATCCCCAATGTCATACTACATATTTTCATAGCAACTACCCATTTTAAAGCAAGGACTGAAGTGGAATTCCATAAAAATCTTTCAGCGAATGTTATATCTCTAAATGTACCTGCCACAACAAAAATACAAATTTCTCAATTTTCTCAAAATTGATCCTCTTATACAGAAACCTGCCTCTAGTTCCAATTCTATCGTAAAGAGAAATTAACCGAACGAAAATTTAATAGAAGTCTGTCAGCAATAAATTCTACATTTACAAACCCACTAATCACGCAACACAAAAATTTCCATAGATAAATTCAATAAATTCCAAGTAAATATAAAGTAAAATATGTTTTACTGGTTTTTTCATACTTCATTCCCGCAGTCACGCTTCCATTCCAAATTCCATTCCAGAGGAAATTCAACTGAAACAAAATTTGATAGAGATCTTCCAATTATTCCATTTTTCAACCCACCTACCATAACAAAGATAAAAATTTTGACAAATTAACTCAATGAATTCTAAGCAAATATCAAAACAATATCACACATTTCCAAAAATTTCATCTCCTCGATTTTCTCAAAACTCGTCCCCAAAATCATACTTTCATTTCAGCTTTCATTCTAAAATAAATTTAACCCGAACGAAATTTTATAGAAGTCTTTTAGTAACGAATTCTACGTTTCCAAATCCTCTTACCATAATAATAAATAATAATGAACAGCGATAACTAAGGCGAACATGGGAAATGAGGAAAGAGGAGCAAGAGAAATCCTCAATTCTTCCGTGTTCACCAAATTTCTCCGGTTCTTCGTGGTTGCACGAGATAAACCGAGTTCTACCGTTAAGCTGGAACAGGCTGTGCATCCGCGAGCCTTAACCCCTAACTCCAACACCTTTAATCCAATCCTAATCTGCGCCAGGAAGGCAACGGTAATAACACGGCCACAGCCTGCCAGAATCGGATGGAATTGAATTTCATGCTTCCTACAAAGGTGGCGGAACCCTCGTGCAAAATCGCTGATAAGGTCAGGGAATAAATTTTTAGACCATATCAAAGAACTACACCATTAGAAGAATGAAAACAGAAGCTTTATGGTGTTGGTGAGGGGAACAATGACGATTTTATTACAATGATCGGTATTCGATTGAAAGCGAATAAAAGGTAAAGTTGATATCTGGATATCGAGAAAAATTTGAAGTTTTTTTAAAAAATAGATTTTAACGTCGCATCAAATGCACATACGTGGTTATTAGCGACGATATTCAGTAGATTTTTATGCGTTTACGGGAAACTTGAAAGTGCAAGAATGTACCCAATGCATGTAATATACAGAAATATAAAAAGTGGTAGAATATTTATTACGATGTTTAGTAGGTGAAATGTATTTCTTTACATACGTTCATAAAGATCCAGGAATACAGTCTAACACGTTGACTGCCATGGCACCCGTATTCGGGTGTCAGCAAAGTTTCTGGTCAGGCCACGTAACCCATATTCGGGTTTCGCTTATTTGACTACCAGCGAAGGGTCGTCGTAGGTATTTGAAAAGATATTTCATAATAATAAAACTGTTAATAATAAAAGTAATACGCAAATGGTTTGTTACAAAAGTAATGGTTTATTAAAAAAATTATTTAGAATGTAAAATTGCCTAATGAGGCCACCTGTCTCGGGAAAAGAAAATGACTTCTGCCGACCACTAAATTCTCTCCATTCACTAACTTGAATTGTACCTTCCTCGGTATCATCAGTTCTTCTTTCTTCCTCAAAGACCAATTCTTGTAAAATCTGTTCAATAGTATCTTCATTACATTCAGTATCACTACGATTGCACTTATCAATATCCGAATCAGAGTCAGACGATATAATTCTATTCATATTTCTATTTCTAAGAAATCTGATTTCTTCCTCATCGCTACTATCCAAATTTGTGTAAACCTCCTAAAAGCTTGTTTTCACTACTATCTAACTCACTGAGAAATAAGTTTTCAATTTTTCTTTTCGACACTGTAACGAATTAGAACAGAGATTTTAAGTTGTACCGTTCGTTGCTCGGCCAAGATTCAAACTGATTTTGTAGAAAGTGGAGAAATGAGAAACAAATGTAAAGGAATGGAAATAAAAGAAACGAGAGGTAAGACCACCAATTGTGCGACCCGCATTACAAAAATATCAATGGGAGTACCGAGCAGAGAACGCTGGGTGTACTGTTGCACGCCTGGCCTGACGGAGACTTTTTTGAAAACAGGCGTGGCAGTCAACGTGCTAATAATGAGAATTGAAAATATTATAGGGAATAAGTTTTCTTATATAATATCGTATTTTTCGAAAGAAACAGATCCTTTAAAAATTATTTTCTGTTACTAGGATATCTGTTTCTTTAATCTGAAATGTAAGAGCAGAGCATATATATTTAAGGCAGACTAAAAAGATGAGTTTAACAGTAATTTAGTAATTAGAAGTATTACAAGTGGTTACATCAACTGGTGAGTTATATGTAAATTAAATTAGATATGCATGTGTGAATCAATTCTATGTTTATTTAACGTTATTTGTTATTTATAATCAAGATTTGCAGTCGTAGGTCTTTGCTGAAAAATTCTTCGTTGGCTGGAATGCCACTTGGGGAAAATAATATTGTCATTAATATGAACAATGTAGGCAATTAATACGTTTTTATTGAAGAAACCTTAATGGAGGAGATTAACAAATTTTGTAACTACTGTTGAGTTTTAGTGGTAATAAGCAATGAATTTAAGAATGAAGAAGAAAGAAGGTTGATATTTAAATATTGCAAAGGCAATTGAATTTTGATTGTAATGTATTGATTGTGGTTAACATGAACAATACACAAGGTTAAAGTTAATTGATGAATCTTGTAATTGGTATTGAATTTTAGTGGTAGTGTAGTGAATTGTGATAGTTGAAGTTTGATTCAGAATATATGACGAGAGAAACTCGAGATACTGATTTGTATTATTTGGGGTTAGTATTAAATTTTAGTTGAAATGTAATGCTATGTTATGATTAGTTTGGGCAATAAAGGAGATCGATATTTATTGCTAAATCTTTCAATCGTAATAATTATAATGTTATTGAATCTTAGGGGTAGTATAGTCCTATTTTGAAATAAGTTTAAGAATGTAATAATGAAAAAAAATTATAACATCTTTCGTTTTGTTTTTGATTCCTAAATTTAAAACTGATCGTTTTCCTTAAATTTTATCAGAAGTATAATGTTTTATTACAAATAAAGACATAAATAGTGATACTGATTTGCAAATTTTGGGATTGATATTGAATTTTGATTGCAATATGATACTCCAATTAATATAAATAATATAGGGAGAAAGTTGTGACATTGATTGACAAATGGCATTGATTCGCAAATTTTGGGATTAATATTGAATTCCGGTGATGATATGATACTGTGATTAGTGTAAAAGAAAGTTTTGACACTAATTTGCAAATTTTGCCATTATCATTACATTTTAATGATAATATGATACAGAAGTTAATACGAACAATATGGAGACTTCTATTAAAAGCATGGCTATTCGATTGCAAATGGCATCATACGCGTAAATCTTCTAATTAATATTACAGTACAATATTACAGTATAATATCGTGGTTGATGTGTGAGAGTATATTGTATTAGAGGTGTTGATATTGAATTGAAAATGAATGACGATATTCATTCGTAAATCTCAAGATTAATATTAAATATTAATGACGGTGTAACGTTCGGATTAGCATGAATAATTAGAATTATCTCTTATACCACTATATTATCAATTATGCTATAGGCCCTCAAATATATTGTGTTGTCATTTGCCAATAAATCTATATTTCTTACTATATATGTATATAGTAAACACATAATTCCTATCGTATAATGTTTCCAAACGTATTTTTATATGTTCATTAAAGTTTAAAGTAATGTAAATAAATAGATAAGCTCCTTATCTATAAGCTATACTATCTTTTACTTTATTGTCTTATTAGTTTTGTAACTCGAATATTTTAATTTTATTCGCAAATATTGTTTTTGTATATTTCTAACATATCTATTATTATGTTGAAGGTTTTTAGAAATTATGTTATATAACTAATAAGATAAATAGTATTGTGTTTGCATAATATTTAAGTATTAAGTGTATTTAGCTTATTTATATGTTGCGTGTATATTATAGCTTCATCTTTCAATTAGAAAGATACAGAACATATAAACATAATAGATCAAACATAACAACAACGCAATAAGATAGATTTAAAATACCATTTTTCTCTGACTTTGTGATACATAAATTGACAATTTCAAAATGTTCAATTATGTTTAAAAAACTCGCGCATTTCAAAGATGAAAAGTTGCATGAATTATTAGGTCATCCCATAAGTTCGTGCCGTTTTTTGAGCGGTTATATATGTTAAGATTATTTACATATCTTTCAGTTTCATGAAAAAATGTAATCCCCCTCTCGTTGTACAACTTCTTCCCATTTTTCAAGTGCATTGGTCCCTTATCGCCGTATGTTTATAAATCGACACATGAAATGTATACACAAAGGTCGGCACGAACTTATGGGATGACCTAATACAATCCATGTTAAGCTATAGAATATTTTTAATGTATGGAAGAATTCATTGCACTGCAATTTCAAGAATAAATTTATATTAAAAGAGAAAATAATTACAACAGAACAACTTTTTGCAATGAATAGTGATTACTATCGCGATATTCGTTCCAAGGTGTGTCTGACTAATGATGATCCTGTTTCACTTACTAGCTTGCCTTTATTATAAGATGTACTTATAGTTACATATAAATCTATAAACTTATTATCAAGCTAATAAACTATCATATTACATACCCACTAAACTCCAGTATCCCCAAATACTATTTAAAATCACTATGAGTAATCAGTTGATGGTTCATTAGACGTAAATATAAATGACAGTATCATATTAACATTAAAAATTTTCAGAAATCAATATTAATAGATGTCGGTATATCTACCTCCATTGAGCATCAACTTCTTCTCCTCTAATATAATAGTTAATTCTAATTAATCAAATTAATTATTACTTCACGTTCCATACTTTTGTGTATGTTTTTAAGACAATGATGAGTCAAGCATATATTATTATATAACATAATTAATGTTCGACATAAATATTATTCTAAAATTCATGTTGTCAAAAATTATGTTTTAAAAATATACTTCATAACGAAATGACATACTTCAGTTGTGAACAACTTTGATAAATTCATATAAAGTTTCTATACATTATTTATTTAAAAGCATTCGGTGCCTTTGATTCATTATTTCGGATTATGAAGCTTCGTCAGAAATCCAGTTTAAACTGGTTGATGTTAATTAAACGACTAAATTCGAAGAAAAATCTTTTATTTACATATATATTTTTGCGTAAAAACTTCTTGACGTTCTTCACAACTGAGCGATATATACAAAGAAGGTTAAAACACGAAATAACGAAAACATGTTTCTTGAATCCTAATAGAAATAACTTTAAACAATAAATCAATCGAAATTCATTTCGACGTGGTGGAGACTATTTCGCGAATAACACGATTTAGATGTTACTAATAAATTAATCTCGTATAAGAATTATTACAACGGACAACTAATAAATCTCACGGAAGATGTGATTTATCATTCAGATATCGAAGTTAGAGAACAACCCTCCAGAGATATTCATTCACGATTCCCATTTATAGTCCACTTCTACTAAACGTTACCAGACTTCGTTGTTCCCATAATTTTCTGTCAGAGAATAAAACTTCATTACCATTATTGAATGGTAGCAAATGAAGGGTTAAAATAGTAAACGTTAGGTAAGTGACAAAAGAATAAAAAATTATCTTTTCGCACGGAGCTTAATTAAATAAAAATATTAATTTTTGAAAATCGATAAATTTATTTATGAAAAGCTTAACATCTGTATTCAGAATAAAGATACATGATCCAAAAAAGATTCTATATTATATTTATAGGAGTCAGTAAAAATTTGGCTACGTATACGGCATGTAAACCACATGTGTTACGTGAAAAAAATGTTATAAGTGGTGGTATAATTAATTTATTCCTGGTTACTATCACAAGATAGAACTGTGTTCGTAGAGGAGAAACAAATACAAAACAATAGATATACTTAACGTTCTAAGTTTATAACATTTAATAACTATTAAATATTTAGTTATTATAGTTATTTATATTTAATAGTTACTAATAAATTATGTAATCAAAACAGCATTTGTTAAATACTTTTATAGTGAATATAAAATAACAAAAATAATACTCAAATGTTCTTTTATTCTACGCATGATAAAAAATTAGTGATGTTTGTAAATAGTATTAAAAATGGCCCTTCTAAATATTGTAACTTATTAATGTAAGAATTTTTCTATTATTATTTAAACTTTATATTCAATAAAAATGCGCCCTCTGTGATATGAATGTTTACATAATATGTGAAAAAAGAACCTGTATTAAATTGAATTACCCACGTTGATCATGTCACACAAAAACATCAAATAGAACATTTCAGTTTTAGTTCATCAGATTTAAGGGCATTTACTTCACATTTCGCTGTGCTATACCGGAACGAACCACCAATCGCGATAGCTTTATCAGCAGCCCTTATTCAAGATCATGGTCCGGGATGCGCAATTCAAACATGTTCTCCCCGTAGCATGAGGGTGATCGGGATTACTCATTTTTTTTTTACTTCTTTTTGCAATTAATATAATGAACAAGTAATAAACACTTTGGGATCTTTACGAAGAGTATGTTTTCAATAAATATTCTACAGATCTTGAAAATATACAAATTTTGCTCGTGTAATAACGAAAGTCCTGTTATTAACCCCTTAACCTACAACTACGGACATAGCCCGTAGTACGATGATCGGACCCAATCGCTCGTGGTGCATACTACACAAATCGTGCGAATGGCTGGAAGGCTGCGCGAGCTTTTTTTACATTTTCGGCCCAAAATTCTCGAACGTAAATAGCAAGTTAAGGGGTTAATAATGAGTCATTACAGTGCTAATGAAGTTAGAAAATTTCGTAGAATGTATCTATAAAAACTTTCCGTAAGTGTTCAAATACTTTTGTGAACTGCGTGTACCTACTATATACATACATACCATTGCTAAAATCTATAATATGTTAATTCTATTAGAAAGTGCTAAGTATTGCACATATTATATATCATGCGATCATTAATTCTCAATTCATACATCTTGATAAAATTCATATACATAGTATTAGCATAAGTTCACTAAAATCTTTGAATAGTTGTGAATGGTACTCTGTATATAATAAAGTCAGTAATACGCAATCAATACAAATCAATATCAATTTTATAAAAAATATCTGTTTCCACTAACCGTCAGAATAAATGATTTAAAACTCATCTTGAGTTTGAAAGTTTTAATGTTAATATACTTTTCACAACATATTATGAATCATTACCAAATAATTCATATTCAAGAAGATTTTTTGTGGACGTTAATTCATAGTATCTATTTTTTAAATAATTACTGTCATACTCGGTAAAACTGTGTGAAGAAAATTGCAGACAAACCACAATAAAATAGCAACATGATAAAATAGAGTTCACTGTATCACAGAAAATCTCCAATAAAATTGAAAAATGAAAATGAGGAATTTTTACGCAACAGAGAGAAATGAATGTATAAAAATTCCCATAAAAAGGTTGTAAAATCGGAGTAAAAATCTTTATTGAAAAACGAAAATGATAGAACATACGGAAAATTAAAATGGTATCTCTACGAACAGAGATCGGGGAACGAAAGTTAAAAAAGTTTCGATGGAAAATTGATAACTAGCGAGCGTGAAAGGATTTGATAAAAGGGCGTAAAATTAACGTGTAAAAATTCGATGAAAATTGGAAAGTCGAAGCAGAAAATTCTATTGAAAGAGGGAAGGACGACGATGAGAAATTATGATGGAATTTCTAAGTAGACTCAGCGAAAAGTTGAGATTAAGAAATAAAAATGAAGAACTATGGGCAGAATATAATAAGAACAATTAAAGTTAGTATTTTGAAACGGAAAATATGAAATAGAGGTAGGAAGGCTGATGGTTTAAGGTTGTAGGATTTCATTAAAGAATACAAATCCGATACTGTACAAATAATTAAAAGACTAACTTAAGGATTCAATTATAGAGGATATCTACATATAAAAGGAATAGAAAAAGAAATTTATGAACTATATTCATACATGAAAATCGAAGGTACCGTCAATAATTAAAAATTAAATCCAAAATATGAAAGTTTGGTTTAAGAGAAAATGAGCTTTACCGTCGTAGAAAAATTTTGAAATTTGTACCACAAGGAAAAATTTTCTGATGGTTGAAGGGTAATTCAATACAAAATTTGATAAATGAGAACATTTACCCTCCAACAAGGTATTTTCAAATTCTTTTATTTTTACAAATTACAATAAAAAATTTTAATGAACTTGTAATTTTAACTTCTGAAATAACGAGTGGTAAATTCAATTTTGCGGAAGAATTGTTTATAAATCTTTTTTAAATTGTTATTTGATTACAGATTGAATTAATAATTCTTCATCATATGAACTTTGATTGAATTAGTCTTTTCACATCCCAAGAGAGTAGTTCAAAACAGATAAACACATTCATTAATTCACACATTTCATTACTAAATAATTTATTCGTTAATGGAATTTAATTTTCAAAATATGCACTTACAGTGTTACAAATTAGAAAAATTAATAACATCAAAAATTTACTCGAAACTGCTCGTGTTTCACGAATTATGAATAAAGGGAGATAATATTTTTGAATTCCATTTAGCTTTGGGTTATACAAATTTACAGACGAAGTGTCTCTCGTCCGGAAGAAAAATCAAACACGAAAGTCGTAAGTTTCTCTCTCGAAATGCTAGAGCTTAACGATGAAATAAGAGCGACAAAGTAAGATAATTTCGAGGCGGTGGAGAACGAAGCTAGGAAATCTTGATGAGGAATATTTCACGGAACATAGCGCCACAATTAAGCGGGCCGTGTCATCTTGTAGGAATTGATATCGAGCCACGAACGAGTTGGCAGCTTCCACTGTCCCGAGTTACTCGTTCCTGGGCCGTTTTATCTGCATACGACCGCGTACAGATAATTGAACACGGTTTATTTTAGAAATAACAAATTTACTAAGTGATTCGGCTGGTAAAAGTTGCGGTACTACGATTCGTTAATTGACCATCCGGAAAAGGGGACATGGAAATATTTAGCTGTGAAGTCAGTCTGTTGGCAGTGGTAGCTATTTCTTGTTTTCTGAGGATTATTTTTAGAGAGAAATGGTATTTTCGTGGCATTTGTTGGGGATTTGTGAAATTAATACCGAGGAACTCACGTGACGACTATCGTTTATCATTGACAGAAAGTTTGATTTATGTGAATTTCGTAGTTTTTTATAGCAACTCTTCGCTGTAAGGCGTTATAAAATTTTTAAGATATTCCAGATGAATTATCAGATACGTACGAGTCATTCAAAAACCGTATTGATCAACTCCATAAATAAAAAAGTGAAGAAACATAATGATACTACAAATAATTCTTTTAAATTTACTTTGGAATTTGGGATTATTTATGCCTCATTTATTTCCGATAAATAACCTCGAGAAAGTAAGTAATTTGGTTTTTGTGAAACTGAACACTTATTGCATATGTGCACATATATGTATATATTGCACAACATTACTTACATATATCAGTACAACAAAATTTTTCTTCAATTTAATAATGTTAGAAATGTTATATTGTTATATTTTATATTGCATTTTTAATGCTTCATTAATAATGCTTGTATTAATATTAGCTCAAAGGTATATTTTTTCAATATACTCATATCAGCCCTACAAAAGTCTTTTTATACTTCATTTACGTTTTTTTCAATTCACATGATTTTATAAGAAAAATTTTTTTAGCAAAGTCAGAGAACTCTGACCTTGATACAAAAATATTAATACATACTGAGTGAAAACATTTTCGTTAATAGACATACAACATGACACTGTAGCATTGGTGAAGGATCATATATCATGATAACTGAGACGAAGTGTGGGTAAGTTTACAACTTAGCAATAACATACTTTATTGCTTTATTTCTGTTCTTTTACTGTGTTTTAAGAACAGTGGATAATTGACATTGGCTTATATTTTGGTATCAAAAATCAAAAGTGAACATAGCCTAGTAAACAAATTTTGTAATTTCATTTACAAGCCGTGTGAAATCAGAAAAGCATTGGTACTCGACCAATAAGAATTAAAAAATGTTATCATTTTTTCTAAAATCACACATAAGCAAGTATAAGAAGAACTGCAGAACCTTAGAGCTTAAATGTCGCGGATTATGAGTACAAAAAAAAAGGGAAAAAATATTTTGATTTATTTGTCAATTTCAAAATGATGCTTGAAGTACATCATGATAACTGAAGAGTGTATCTGATAAAAACCATCGGAAGCCATCAGAAATAATAAAGTTCTTCAAAACGTAATAATAATAAATATATAAAAATGGTATGGAATGGGAGAGACAATAAGCTTTTAATTCGCTAAAAAATTAGCTATTAGTAAAAGCAAAGTAATAAATCTCATAAGAAAATTCCTTAAAAATTTGGGTATTTCAGAAAAGGGAAATGAAAGAGGTCGAGTGTTTAAATGTGTAAGATATAAATTCCATAAAGAAATATGAAAAAGTTTGAAAATTATGATAGAAAAGATGAAAGGAAAAGATTGGAAGGAACAGAATTTCAAAATTCCATGAAAAAGTACAAAAAAAGCTGTAATTTACGAAAAATGGATAAAATTGCAAATATGCATCAAAAGTTATATTATAGTTCAAGAATTCAAGTAGAACAAAGAATTTAGTAGTGCATTCTATAGTTCATAGAATCTACTCATAATAACCTATTCAATCTACTGAATAATATTCTAAAATTTATAGAGGAAAAATCGTAAAAGAATTATTCACTCGATGCAACAATAAAGAGACATAAAATTCGTACAAAATAAATATGATTCTTTTGTCGAACTTTTCTTGAAAAAAACTCAACAATCGAGTAATAAATTCAATCATCTAAAACGAAAGATCACAACAAAACGTCAGAAATTACCCAATTACGTATGTCTTTCAAGACGAACTTCGAGTACAAAGCTATTTAAACATCGCATCATTCAAAACACTCAATCTGTCTATCATCGCTCCCCTTTATCACGTACAGCGAAAATTCAATCGGAAATTTTTGGAAGCGTTTCACCGGTCTAGACCAGTTCCAAGCTCATAAACGAAGCTCCCGAATTAAATTCGCATGGCAATGTTTATTGATAGCACTCAGCTGTTTTTGTTTTGGCATGCATTGCGAAGACACACGGAGCAAGCGAGGAAGAACAAGTGTCGTCACTGCGTTATTGTTATTTTGAGCTTTGTCGAAGGTTGTGCATCGATGTCTTGCATCTAATGTGCCTGGCACGTCACAGATGACATACGTCGAAATTCGATGTTGGACCTTGATATATGAGAGGATAATGATAATAGGGTTAAGAATATATTTCTTGAAAAGGATTCGTCAAAAGATGTTTCCACGCGGATTCCGATCACCTTTTTCGATTGAGAATTAACAGATTTGATAAAACTGTACATTGGAAGTGAAAATTGGCAAAAGATAAAACAAGATAAAATCTTGGAAATTTGGTCCTCAGAATCGTGGTACAACAGACCGGGTGATTTCACATGCAAAAATAAGTCAAAGGAAAGAATAACATTTTTTCATTTAAGGTTTCGTTTTCGAAAAAAAAGAGTTTGAAAATCTGTCACGTAACCATGTATTAACTGGAAGTTTCGAAGTAAAACATTTCTGTTTCTGTTCGTGTTTGTATTATTGAACACGAATAACGTCACGATGTGCTTCCTGTTATTGCTGTTATCTTATTTCCACGATAGCGGTCTGTAGGTATTATTACTTTCTTTTATTTTGTATTTACTTTGAATAATTCTATAAATAAGTATAAGATTAGTACTTTATAAGAATCCTTCGACTAATGTAACAAGTGTTTGAAATCTTGATCATGTTGTTGCACACACAGCTATACTCTTTGAGCTAAATTGTTATGCAGTTCTTGTAGTGTATTATGTATATCTTTAAATTTTCGAAAGCCAAAACAATGTTTGCTTCAATTCTTCTACGTTGTCATTATGCGTGGAGTATATTTTGGATTTAATAATACAAACCTGAACAGAAACAGAAGTTTCATACCTCGAAACCTACAATTAATACACATCACTTTTTCCGAAAACGAAGGCTTAGATGAAAAAATGTTATTCCTTCAAACAAATGAAGTGAAAAATCAATACATTTGTTTACAAGATTTAGGTCAGATTTGGACTAAAGTTACATAAGTTGAATAATTTCAACACCTGAAAATACATCCAAGTAAGTTCGATCCTTAAATAAAACATCAGCTCTCAGCGAATGGTATTTTGCGTTTTAATATCCAACAAAAACTAAGAGCAGCGATAAATAGACGCTTCAGTATGCTAAAAACCCACTTTAGGTACGGCGGCAAGGTTGTTCTTTACTTCCAACAACATTCCCTAAGTCGTGCAATATATCTAAATAGCTTCGGTTAGTAAATATATTATACATCCATTCACCGAACAATAGCCAAAAACAACGTCTTGATGGAAACTGGAGAATGGCGATAAATTCAATGCATTAACTATACGCTGTAGTGGATTGAGTTAATCTAAAAATTTAAAGTTCGAGATGAACATACACTTTCTAATCGTCCTGTTTGGATTTACGCGTGAACTGATCTAGCAGTAACTAAGGCTATACGTATTTCACATGTATGCAGACACTTGTGGTCAATTTTTTTTTTATAATTTATTTATTTAAATTTTACAATTTGTCCAGTAGGACATTTGGTAAAATGATATAGCATATAAATTCAATATAGCATATGGATGGTTACCCCCAGTGGAGTTCCATCATCCTGTTTATTAGGTTATGTCCTTAGTAAGATCTGTTGGGTGTTTCTTTTTCAATCTTCTATCTATGCTTGCTTTAATCGTATCCACAGCCAGTCGGTTCGGGTGTGTTGTTATTCTTGCTCTGTACCTTTCCGCGTACCTGCCTATTTCCTCCGGTACCGCTGATATTCCCAGGTCCTTTCGAATTTCCTCGTTTCTAACGTACCATGGAGCATTTGCTATTGTTCTTAGAATTTCAGATTGAATTGTTTCAATTTTCTTTATATGGCTCATTGCTGCTGTCCCCCATAGTGGTATTCCGTATGTCCATATTGGTTTTATGATTGTTTTGTATATTTTTACATTGTTTTCTAGACTTAGTTTAGATTTTCGGTTAGTTAGCCAGTACATTTGTCTCCTTGTAGTCTGAATTTTGTCTATTACTGATTTAATATGCTGTTTCCATGTGAGTTGTGTTTCTAAGTGTAGTCCTAGGTATTTAACTTGCCTGGTTTGTAATATGTGCGTACCATTCAGTAGAATGCTTGGTGGCTTCTGTTTTCGCAGTGTAAATGTAATGTGATTGCATTTGTTGGGATTTGCTTTAATTTGTTTATCCTGAAGCCACTTTTCTATTTTTGTGATGTTCTCTTGTAATAGCGCGACTGCTGTTTCCGGGTTAGACTGCCTGACTAGTACAGCTGTGTCGTCTGCGAACGTTAATATTTTACTGTTAACAGCTGTCGGTATATCTGCCGTGTATACTGTGTATAATATGGGTCCTAAGACGCTTCCTTGCGGGACTCCTGCCTTAATGTCTTTGACTTCAGAGTAGGTGTCCTTGATTTTTATTGTGAATGTTCTGCTGTTTAGGTAGATCTGAGTAATTTGTAGATTTGATCCGGAAATTTTGTTTTGATAGTTTGTAGTAGTTTTTCATGATCAATTTTGTCGAATGCTTTTTCGATGTCCATAAAGAGTGCCGTGCAGTATTAGTATTGTTTTGTTTCCAGCGCCTGTAAGATTTCGTTGACGAGTCTGTGGATTTGTTCTATTGTAGAGTGTTTGTTTCTGAATCCAAATTGGTGATCTGGTATTAATTTTTTTCCTCTATTATTGGTTTTAGGCGGGCGTAAATTATTTTTTCCAGTATTTTGGAAAAAACGGGAAGTAGTGAAATTGGTCTGTAATATGCTGTTTGGTGTGGGTCTTTGCCTGGTTTAGGTAACATGATTATCTGTGCTAGTTTCCATAGTTTAGGATAGTATTGGATTCTTAATATTGCATTATATATTATTGTAATTAGTCGAATCGCTTTTGGAGGAAGGTTTTTCAAGATTTTTCCATTGATTAGATCGATTCCTGGTGGTTTTTTGTTTTTTCGATTATCTTTCTGATTTCTTGTGCCGTTGTTTTAGTTATGGTGTATTGCTTGTCAGATGCGGTATTAGTGGTTAGCGCATCCTCGTCCGAAAGTCGATTGAGGTTGCTGTTGGTGATAGTATATGTTGCAAAGGTGGTTGGAAAATTCTTCGGCTTGCTCTTCGTTGCTTCTTGCCCATGTGTTATCTGCTTTTCTGATTGCTGGGACTAGTTTTATTGGCTTCTTTATTTTTTTTCGTGGCTTTCCATAGGAAGTAATTGGTATTCTCATGCACGGATAATGATTCGATGAATTTTGAGAATTCGTTGTTGTGGTGTTCTCTTATTTTGTTCTTTATTTCCTTTGAAAGTTTGTTTAGATTTTAATTGTTTTCACGTGTTCTCTGTTTTTGCCACTTAGCTTTCGCTTTTCTTTTTTCTCTGATCTTGTTTAGGATGTCCTGAGGAATAATTTTTGTCTGCCTGTTTTTTGATTCATGGGTGGTGGTTGCCCACGCTGCTTCCTGTATAATTTCTGTCATGTTTGCTACTGCCTGGTCGATGTGTTCGGGTGTTTTCAATGGGATATTGCAGTTAATTTTATTTTCTATTAGCTCTTTAAATGTTTGCCAATTGGTGGTTTTAGTGCAGATCGGTGGTCAATTTTGAAAATAAATTTCCATCGTCGTTAGCAATTTAGCAATGAGTTATAAAATCGGAGCTTGCGGATTATAAGCTCGAAATGAGCTATAACTGGATTGCGGATTTTTATACGAATTCATATTTTTGAAAATATAAGTTAAAAAACAGAATTCCGATAAAAAGAAGATGTTTCGTCTACTAAATATTGTAGAAAGCACTATATTTTAAATATTTTGTATATTTTTTCATACTAATATCCTATACTAACTTTCTGATTTCCTATAAATGCATAAAAATCCGCATTCTAGTTATTTGCCACTTTCAACCTAGGCTGTTAGTTTACCTTTTGTCTTGGTATTCATAAATATTTCCTATTAACCTTGAAGGAATCGTTGTTCCTGTACGTGTTATCGGTTTATGGATAGTCGTACTTAATCGTCCTTAAAAGACAGATGAAAGACGTTTGGACGAACCTCGAAGACATCCAACGCCAGATTGAAGATTTAGACGAGGAGGAGCACGCGCGCTTCCCTGAGATCAAGAACCAGCATTACGATCTGACAATACATCTGACAAAACAGCTCATGGAGAGAAAGTGTCTAGCAGACCAGGCGATACCCAAGGAAGACAGCAACACGTCGAACCCTTTGCAGGAACGTACGAATACGTTAAATCAGGACAACACTAAGGATCATACTCCGCCGACGGAAAATATCGTATCAAATCAAGAGCCGATCCCGTCGCATGACATGCGGAGCTCATCGCGTGACACAACGAGTCAGCCATACTCGACCTGACGACAATCACGTTCATATCGTCAGCATCGCAACAAACTGATTCAACACCACAGAACGTCTTGAAGCAGCCAATCGCTCAAGATCCTCTGGACCGGAAAACAGTGAAAACCTCAACAGGCAACAAGCCGTCGCAGACATTGATCTCTATGTATCCGTTACAGGATGAGCAATGCCCTGTAACTGCAATTCATAACATAGAGAATAAAGAGTTAAAGCCCTTCAATGACACTGAGATGAATTCGGAGTCGAAATCTAATCCGGAATCCACTACAATCAAACGTTCCAGGAGCAGGTTTTCCTCGGCCAGCACTTCGACGGTTAATAACCTGTCCTGCACTACGTCATGACAGGAGGAGGACATCACCTACATCATCGCCGAGATGGGCCACACCGACGAGTAAGCCGAGACGAAGACGAGAACGAGAAAGTCAAAAGAACGCGCAATGGTGTCATGGGTCTGATGTTTCGGAATCACACTCTCAAGGCCCTTCAGTAGACAATCTACCACGATACAAAGAAACGTGGACTCATCCAGAGCAACCGAATCGGTCCACTAGGCTTCCCACCTATGAACTCACCAGGAAGGATTAATCAGCACATTCTATGCAGCACATTCTAGTTCCAGCATGGTGACTCTTCCCGGAAAAAACCAAGGTCTAATGCTGGAAAATTCAGAGCTCAAATGCCCCCTGCAACCAGAGTTCCGAAATACGCCCAACCAGCGGGCGCTTTCGCACACAAATCGGCGATAATAACAAGCAAGCAATCACGAAATGAATCTGTCCAAACGGAAGCTACAATGGCTCTTATTTCCTCTTCCATGGATAATTTGACTTATAAGCTCAGCACTTACTTATTGAGCTTACAGAGTATCACATCAAACGAGTCTTTGACCACAACCGACTCCCTGGAGTTACCCTTACCTCCAACGACGCTGGTACTCTGTAAAACGTTAAATCAAGTCGCGATCCCAGTCACGACGCCGAACGTCCCTTCATCAACCATGACCTCCGTCACGCTCCCACAGTCGAGACGAGAACGAGAAGGTCAAAGGAAGGCGCCATGCTTTCATGGGTCTGAGGTTACCGAAACACAATAGAAGGAAAGCGGAACTCTCTTAATGTCTTACCACGGAACAGTCGACGACACGTGGAACAGAACAAACTCCGTTCAAGAAGAATTAGAGAATCTTGACGAGGAAGCGAGTGTTCATCCAGAAACTACATCAGACGCATATCCTGCCGTTAACACACGAATCATGTAACTCATCGGGGACAGTCATGCCCCACTGGAAGCTTCCAAGACAATCACGACGGAGGACTCCGACGGTAGCACAAGGTGCAACATTACGCTGATTGAGCGTGGAAGCAACAGCATCAACAAGAGAACACAATTCGGACAGATCATCGGGGGGAGCTTAGTCTCCCAATCAACTCTAAAACTCCGCATCGTGATGAACGAATCTATACCAAGCACCACCGGAGTTCTTTTCAACGATACCTCCTGGATCGAGGCGTTACTTGATATTTCCTGGGACGAGATGCCCTACGACACTTCCAGAACCGAGGTAATCCACGACAATTCTCGGATCGTGAATTTCAACTGGAAATGTCCTGGAAACAACGAGGACGATGATGATCCAGACTTTTTTTTTACGTGGAGGAAATCCGCACGGACACCAGGCCGCTTCTGGGGAAAGCGGCATGGTAGTGTCGGACTCCAACCGGCTAAAACCTCCACGATGACCGTCTTAGTTGCGATCGAGAGAAGCCCGGGAACCGGGGCGGCGACACACCAGCCCCCCCGCGCACAATTCATCCCCTAATGGAGCGGTGTGCGGCCATGTCACACCGCGCCTCGTCGCCGGTGCCGCTGTGCAAGGCAGTCCCGGTTCCCCTACCGGACTGCTTGGCGGTCCCGAGGCGCTGAACTGCCAGTGCCTAAGTTTGAACCCCACCGGGGGATGATGATCCAGACTACGAGGTGGACACCTGACTTGTTCTCGATCCGAGAGATCAATCACTACAGTTCAAATTCTGTCTCAAGTTCTGTAACAGTCAAATTATCTTCCTCGATTCACATACGTCAATCAGTCTGTATCCATATTGTATACAAAGTTGTTGGAAATACACATATTTTATATTCATTTAACGCGGTGTTACATCAAAACAATCACCTCTATTATCTTAACGGAAATCAGGGGATCGAACAAACTCGTGGTGTCAATTAAACCTAATCGTAGCGGGAATTTACGATTCCCGTTGACCTGATATCTCGCGAACGCGTCTCCCCGCGACTTGGTTGAAAACATGCAAGTATTGCAAAAAAATATCGTAGTTTTATCATTTGTTTTCAAAAGCTTTGTATCTTTCAACTATTTCAGACTAAAATACTTCCTTTCAGTCGGTAAGTACAAAAAGACATAAAATTCATCAAATCACCAAAAATGGGCTTGCCATATTTATCCTACTGTCTCTCATATCATAAATCTAATATGACGTGTTAATTATTATTTTTCAATTCAAAATCTTCATCTTTTAGTGAAGTAAAAGCGTGGGAAGGTTAATGAGCTGATACAACCTATTTTCTTTACCTATTTACAAATCTGACCTATCTAACCTATTTACAAATTATAGTAATTTTACGAATATAATTGATAAAATTGATTGATATTAAATAATTTTAAAACATTTCAGAGAGCATCCAGCTGAGGAATATAAATATCAATAACGTTATAAAATATTTAATCAATTTTTAGTTTAATTTCAGTTTTATAAATCCATCATCAATAAAAAGAGGGCAACTTTATCCCCATGTAAATTTTCTTTTATGAAATTAAAAAAAACTGTAGTAATCGATCGCTCAAAATATATTTCTTCACGAATTAACAAATGAAAAATCAATTAAATATGATAATATTACAATTTTTTTAAAACAAATGATTAATTGAACTTGAGTGTAAATAGTAGCATAATTTGACTACTCTCTTAGAATTCTATTATATCTACTGTGAAAATTCTTTTCGAGTTATAACAATTTTGATAAATCCATAATTTCAACAAATTAAATCTCCCGACTACAGACCAGTTTGAACGAAATCCATGTACCAAACTTCGATATTTCTACGTTGCCTCTATTCCCCAAAATGCAATATATTACTAAGGAAAGGAAAATTACACAAAAAGCGAAGTTAAAGGTCTAAGACACGTGCAGAGATCTTTGCCAAAAGTAACGAAAACTTTCTCATTCCCTTCGAACATTTCAATTCCCCAGCCACCATCGTCGGTCTTCGGAAAAATTTAAGAAACTTACGGTTTGTACAACGCACAAGAAAACCTAAATAACATAAAATATAAAACATAAATGACAAAATTTCAGAAAAATGAAGAAACTTAAAAAAGCTTTAAGAACGCAAGAAAAATTCAAATTTCAGAAGTCCAAAACACTAAAAATTCACAGAGTCGAAACAACATGTTCAAAGAAATGTGCTCGCCCTCCAGAATCTCAAAAATTCATAAAACTTTTATGTAATTAAGAAAATAGTTAAAGTTCGAAGAGTAATTTCAGAAATATCAACTGCGTAAAGGTTGGAAAAAAACCTAAAAGATTCAAGAAGCTTGTTAAGATCACGTATGATGTAAGAAGTTTCATAAAAATCCAAAGAAGCTTAAAGAATACAAGAAAATTAAAAAAAATATTGACGATTGGACGAAGCGGGAGACATCCTAAAAACTGTAAGAATCCTGATAAACGCTACAAAAATTTCAATCATCTTTTTCGCCTCAAAAGGTAAAGAAATCTTCAAAATTCAGAACGCTTGGGAAATCCAAATAAATTGTAAAAATTCCGAGGAATGCAAGAAACTTCATATACCTGAAAAATCTCAAAAGAGATAAAAAAGACAAGAAACTCTGTGGAGGCGCAACACCATAAAAGACCTGAAGAAAATCCAAGAGGCGTAAGATTCAGAAACTTTCAGAACATAAAAAATTATTAAAAATGATCGACGAAAATTTATAAATATAGCTGAAGAAACACTATACGAAATCAGTATAAAAAGTGTGAAAAGGCTTCTCAAAGAATCCAAGAAATTCTAAAAATCCGGAAAACTTCAGAAATTTAAATATTACAGAAATATATAAAGCCACGAAATCTATAAGATTTAGTTTTTATTTAATTTAATAGTTTAACCTAATCCAAATCCAGTAAAAATCTAAAGAATTCTAGCAACGCAAGTGACTCAATCTATTAAGGATTAACATTATGAGTTTTATTAAATTCGTGTTGTGATTATGAAGAGGAATTCTGAAAACTTTACTCGATACATTTTTATATTGCTATTTTATTCTTCCGCTTAAAGCCTATGATTTTATGAATTTTAAAGAAATTGAAGTATGTTGTAACTTAATGATAAACTGTTCTTTTTTCAAATCATAGAACTTCCTTTTTTGCCTCTAATTCGTGACTCATTTTACTTACGTTTACTTGGTAAAGTTCAGCTTACGTAACTTTTACATATTATTTCGTTGCTTGATCCTTATTGGCTTAAGAAACGATAAAAAAGCTCTTAAAACTCAAGAAATTACAAAAAACGTCATTGGTATTTAGAAAAACAAGGAATCCAGAGGATTAATATAAGAAACTCTAGGGACGCAAGAAACTCAAGAAATACAGAAAATTCTTGAAGCTAAAACAAAATGCGAAAACCGTAAAATATAGAAGTCCAAGAAATTAAAAAATCCAAAGGATCTATAATATTTCCTATCAGACTCGAAAATTTAATCCAACTGAATCTATCTAACGATCTGATGTATGCTAGAGACGTAAGGAAGCCAAGAAATACAGGAAGACTTTGAACCTAAAACAAAATGCAAAGATATACAAGATGTCTCTGAAGAACCCTTTTTATTAGACTAGAAAATTCAAAGATTGGCAGAGAATGAGTCAAAAGATTCGACACATGTTTGCCATTCGGTCAGCTTTGCCTGGCAACCGGCGATAAACCACTGTTTTGCCAACTTATTATTCCGCAACAATCAGGGGCGGACCTACTGGTCATGGAGAGTTTGAAAAGATTGCCCATGAGTCGGTAGAGATTTGCGATCGCTTTATGTAGAATTTAATTTTTATACCAGAAACAGTGTGGATAAAATTATAGTCGTAAATTCCTCCTAATTGTCGTAAATAATGAAAAGACATATATGCTAGACATCAAGGATGGACTGGTCATCGGAGAGTTTGGGAAAATTTCAGGTGAACCAATAGGAATTTGGGGCCATTCTACGTAGAATTTAATTAATGAATTAAAAATGAAGGGCCAATCGTATCACTCCAAGTAAAATCTCCAAGTAAAAATTTATAAGTCGCAGTCCGCCCCTGGTAATGGCGTATAAAGTATGACTCACATATGTATGCAATGTCGGTTTCCGCAAGCTCTGTAATTATGCGATAACATGCAGTTCATTGAGTCGTTTTCACGAAAACTTCTGCATCTTTTCGTTCTTTCTTCTTTTCCCAGTTTTTATTTGTATCCTTTCATCGCAAGACCGGGAAATAATCTTGAGAGTAATAAACTTTTAATTGACATATCGTTCTAGTTGAAGTGTGGAGCTTGCTGGCAAATTGAATAGCCGAAAGCAGAACAACGTGGAATCACGCGGATTAATTGGAAAGAGAGATGCCTCTCGCGATTAGTTTCTCAATTTGAGATTGATAAAGGAAAACTACGGATGATCTTCGAAATATATAGTAACCCATAATTTGGCGTAAATATTTGTTAGAACAGCGTTAGAATTAATAATGAGACGAAGTTTAATATTTAAGTTTAATATTATATATCCGAATGAAATCCGATACCCAAGGTTCACTTCATAGAATTTGAATATTACTCGTACATATTTTTACTGTCTTTACCTTTTTTTCCGCAAAACGACACGAGTATATTCTACTAGAATAAAATATATATATATATTTTGTATATGATTTATATATATGTGTGTGTACATTTTTGAGTCTAAGTTTATATTGTAAATATATACATATATGTAGTATCCGGAAAAAAGGTCTAAGACATATGGAGTAAACTATAAACAATGTTGCCAGAGCCCAGGCGCCGTTGGGCCCATCAATGTGTCGTCTGTCCTTTAAGTGAATAATTTCGTAGAAAAGGCCTACGTGACCCTGGCCACGAGCGGTTGCGTAACATGTGCGTGGGGGGTCTAAGAAAAGAGAAAAAGGGATGCAAGAGCAGAGAGAGTGAATGGAGAGTTAGTTGAGAAGTTGGAAGTCCAGTGTCAGGATAAGACGTACCCGTAAGACGCCCAGTAAGACGTACGACGAGATTATAGTCAGTTTTGTTTTGAGTATTGCTTGTATGGATAAAACTAAACTTAACTTCAAATAAACCATCCTTTCTTGTCCTTGCTCTAGACCACACATATTCGTGATTACTACATATGTGGCGGCACTCTACAGCACAAATACCGCCATTCGACACTAACATATATCGGATGACGGTAGCGCAGTGGTTAGCACATTAGGTTACGAACATTCAGAACCCGGGATCGAATCCCGGCGACCGAAGTGATTTTTCTTCCACGATTCTAAAATAGGAAGAAAATATAGCAGTACCCCCAGCAGCGACATCTACAGCCAGAAGCAACTACCATCACGGACAACACAAAACACATAATAATAACATAAGCCACCTCACATATATATTTATATATTAGAATATATATATATATTTATAATAATATTTAAATATATATATATATATATATATATTACGTTATACTATATATGTATATATAATTCGCTGAAATTGAAAGAAATCAACAAGAAATTCCCCCAATGGTAATGAATTAAATTTTTGATACATATCAGTCCTCTATGTGTGAGAATGGCCAACGCTTTGAAATGGAACATAGGTAAACATCGCCAATCTCTTTTTATACTGTATGGAACGAAAACCTCATCGTTATTTTGAGTTTTTGTTATAATTTGTTAATCTTGGAGTTTATGATTATATGATTTATATATATATCATCTTTAAGTCTATATTTATACGATGTATATATATATATATATATATATATATATATATATATCATCTTTATATCAAAGAAGCCTTATTAACAAATTATAGCAAACACTCAAAATAACAGGGAGGTATTCGTTCGATACAGTGTAAGAACAGATTGGCCATATTTACCTTTTTTTTTTATTTGCATGGGGAAATCTTCATGGAAACCTCGCATCCCTCCGAGAAGGGTCCGACATGTAACAAAAATTTAATTCATTACATTACAATTTCTTGTTGATTTTCTTCAATTTCGGCGAATGTGGCACAAATTCCTTGCATTAATCCCTGATATTAGATGTCAATGCTTATTAGAACAGGTAACAATTTGATTTGATACTACTATAGGTAAATGTCGACAATCCTTTTTTATGCCGTATCTAACGAAAACCAAACTATTATTATCTCGTACTTTTGTTATAATTTTCTAATGAAACATTTCTGAACTCATGTATCACAGCCTTTTTCTTACTTTTTACTCGTAAAATGTGCTGACATCGTTTTGCGAAATAAGTATAATGGTTCATTGCACTTGCGAAGTATTCAACCGTCATACGCTGGTCCGAACCTCAGAATGAGTACTTGTAAGTTCCAAAAATCTACTTACAAGTACTTCGATATAAGAATGAATCAAAACTCTTGCAAGTATTAATCAAGTTATGACAATCAGAAAAGCACTGCATATTTTATAAATTTTATTTTATTGCTTGCGCTTAACTATTTCAAAATAATATTTAATTTATATTTTATGCACAATTGCAACAGTGGATGTCAATGATCACCAAGAAAAATTATTTGAGAGAAATGGAGAATTTCTGGTAAGTTGCTCATAAAATTTCCAACTTATACGGCTAGTATTCGATTGTACTGAAAAAAGGGCAATGTAGGGTATGACGGAACGTGTGGATAAAATGGAACATCAATGTTTCTCTTACAATTAGACAGGAACTGCAAATGAGTTGCTGTCATATGATATAATACTAAACAGACCTCACAACAATTTGTGATCGGCCATCGTGCACACATTATTTTTGATTTATAGAATTGGAAAAATTTACGGTATCGAATTTTCTACTTTGTGTTGGTTTTTCTACCATCGTTTTTAACTTGTATTTTTAAGATTTAGAACAATACGTACAGTATTGAATTTTGTAATCCTTACACTGTATTTTGATGTTTTACCTGGTCTTTAGTTCACTGATTTTAAATGTTTATTAAAGTATCTCATCTGGTGAAAACGAAATGCCTACGTACCTATACAGAAGAATAGAAATGTCTTTTAGCTTTTATTATTATTTCTTGCAATTATTAGATTGTAGAGTAAAATTTTAATTGCTGTCATAGTTTCCCATAAAATTGAAACAATGCATGGAATGTCAAGGATGAGCCCGTAAGATTTGTACCAGTGAAAGAAGATGTTGTATTTATCTGTGACTTTTGTTCATAAAATAACAAAACTAAAACATGTATATATATAAATTAAGAGCTTTTAATTGATAAGAATAAAGGTTTTGCACTTTTAATGGTTTTAAATAAGTGTCTTATTTTTCTTCGTAGCCAAATACTTTTCTTAACAAAGTGTTTAATTGTTTTAGCCTAAGGCCTACTTAAAACTCCTATTGAAACCCTATGACTCTATTGCCTTCTGATCTTTTGTAATTACAATCCAACGTTACGTGTTCCATTATACCCCACTTTGCCCTACTTCGTCAAAGTACTCACATAGGATTCGAATCTGTTGCGTTTAAGTTCGAATCTATTTGAGAGTACTTCGTCTGTTTTTCGAAATATTCAGTGTTCGAATCTAGTTGGCCAATTTACTTACTTACGCCCTTTCTTACGCACTTGAACGAATCAATAGTTTTTGGGAGAGGTTATACATTGAATTTTAGAAGTGAATGGAGAGTACAAGAATTACTTGGATTTTAGAATAATAGGGCATGGTTTCTATTCAAATATCTATTGTTCAAACATTTCATAATGTTTCACTATTTGGAATTTGTACTGGGCAAACATTTCATTATTTCAATGTTATACCATGCAAATGTTTTATCATTCCGACGTTCTCCTGTTCGAGCGTTGTACCATTCGAACATTTTACTATGCAGATGTTGTTGTAATACACCAATGAAACGTTTTACTATATGAAAATTCCACTATTCTAATATTGTACCATTTAAATACTTCGTTACTTGAATATTTTATTGTGCAAATGTTTTACTGTTTTGACCTTCCAGTACTTAAATATTCTATTATTTGAACATCTTAGACCTTGATCATACAAAGAGTGGCGAGCGGTGAACTCTGCCGTACTCAGTTGCTGTATGAATTATTTCCTATAAATCTATGAGTTTGATTTATTTTCTGCCGCTTTGTCATCACATGTTTGGCCGCTCTTTCCGCTCGCCGCTCTCTGTATGATCAAGGCCTTACTGTTCAAACGTTTCTCTATCCGAATATTTAATTGTCTCAATGTTTTACTATTTTAACGTTACGTTATCCAAACATTCTGATACTCTCGTATTAGTATTGCATTGTTTAATTGTTCCACTATTCAAATGTTCTATTATTCGAATATTATACTGTCTAAATGTCCTATATGTTATTCAAATTTCACATTCGAACGTTCTATTTCTCGGATCCTTCTCCAACCTTTTACTGTTCAGACGTTCCATTATGTAAATATTCTACTGTTTGACAGGGAAATTGGGCACTTTTTATTTCAAATGAGGAATAATACATAAAAATACGAATTAATTATCCCAAGCAGAATAACGAATAAATTTATTTGTGAATAACGTTATTTGCAAATAAATTATAAGGTTTCATTTGAGAAATAGATTACCTTCAAATAATGTATTTGCCAAATATTTAATTATTCCATGTAATAACAGAAGCTAATGGAAAATAAATAATTGTTTTTCGTTTATATGCAATATATATTCATTGGCATGAAATGCTTACCTTAGGAACAACTGCGTATTGGAATATTTCATTAGATCAACCCACGTAAAAGATAAGAAATTCAAGAAGAAATATATACACTAGACTTATGTATTAGAACTTTAGAGTTGGAATTCCGTATACCATAGATAAACATCTTTATATTTTCTTGATGAAATCAAATAAAGAATATCTATATATTAAGTAAAATAACAAATATTCAAACAATTTATTTTCCAAATACATTGTCATTTAAGTTAAAATAGCAAAGCATATAATAAATAAAATAAACATTTTACCTGTATAATTATTTGAATAAAAATTCATTCTAATAATGCCCATCCTGTCAAAAAGTTCTACTATTTTTATTATATATCTTATATCTTTTATTATATCTACTAGTTCCATTTTAATATTCGATTCAAATTCGAACGTTTTAATGTTTAATATAATTTAATTTAATGTTCCATTGTTCAAGTATTACACAATCTGAATGTTCTACTATTCAAACATTTTACTGTATTCGATGTATCATGTGCATGCTACATTGATATACGTTAGTAGCTTATGCATAATGCTAGAGATAATGCCAACTTTTTGCTTCTTAAAACAATCTCAGTTTTTCTCCGCTTTTTTCCATCGTTGAATCATAGTTCACAGAAATTATGCAATTCATTGAATTACAGCATAACTTTCCGCATTCGAACATCTAACATCCCAATGTTCTGTTATTTGAACAATGTTTCCTTTATCACTTTAGCATGACATTGGCTTTACGTTCCAATATCGCCACCTATTGTATAGTAGCATAAAAATAGAAACATACAATACTAATTACTAGAACAGAAAATATAATACTTCAGAAGCTAAAAAATGCTAACTATACGGCAAGAGTCGCGAAAATGTACGACGTTGGTGGAATATTCTTGCTTCGAAACATTTACGTTGATAGATTACATAACGTAATCTAGTGATAAAATATCATTCAACGCAAATGAATTATATTAAAATATTTACATTACTTTCATATAAAATTGATAATCTTCTTCAATTTATTAAAGGAATCAGAATAATTGACAAAATAACATAACAGTATAACAATATTGGATCCTGTTGCTAATAATCATGCAATTGATCCGATGATAGTATTTAATTAAATAAAAGAATTTCATAAATAAATGAAGAATATTACAATTACGTTATGTCAAACGTATCTCATATTAAAATCTCAAACTGAACACGTATTAACTAACATTTAAAAAATTAAATTAAGACAAAAGAAAGAAAAGGAAAATACCACTGTAATAAATATTAACAATTTTTTATGCCTCTTTGAATTTTCCAAAGATTCTCTTTTATTAATCTTAAGATTTTATTATGGTAATAATAGAACATTTATGTGTTATTACGTAAGTAACTTGTTAGAAGTTTAAAATAAAACTTTAAAATATTATCCATCGATTATTTAATACACGTATTAAAACATCCATAACATTTTTACCTGAAATCAGTTAATTCACAGCACGTATTTTCAATTTCTTACTTATAGCATGTACATATCGTTACACAATCGAAATTACGTTAACCTTGCACGGTGCATCAATCTTGGCTACGTCTTAGAATGTAAATCGCGTTTCTTCTATCCTAGAACATCCTCGAGGCTAATGGGAAAAAAGAACGGTACGAGACATTAAATCAGTCGGACTATCGTTGAGATTGAGAAATGTAAGACGAGTCGTTTAAAGTAATAGCTTCGAATTGTTTCGAAACCTTATATAATATGGAAGATCATTAGATTTAAGTATGTTGCAGACCTTTTGGAAATTATAATGAAGTATTTAATGCTAGAAGATTTGCGATTTTACTACAATTTAGTGAGAATAACAAAAGACATACATTAACTTATATTTTTCCCTTCCTTACTTGTATTGGTCATCCCATAAGTTCGTGCCGACTTTTGTGTATACATTTCATGTGTCGATTTATAAACATACGGCGATAAGGGACCAATGCACTTGAGCTTAGCCGATCGAGAATAGGCTAGAGCAGATTTTCGTTGGCATAAGATCGTAATATAGTGAACACAGTGACTTCTAACAGTAAAAAATCATGAGTGAAATGCGTATCCATTTTCGGCATCTCATGTTATATGAATTTCGGAAAGGAAGTTCTGTAACAATTGCCACGAAAAACATATGTGCTGTTTACGGAGAAAATGCGCTTTCATCTCGCATCCGTAGGAAGTGGTTCCAACGTTTTAGAGCTGGAAATTTCTGTTTAGAAGACGAGGAACGCTCCGGGCGTCCTCCTCAGACAGACGAAGATAAAATTCGGGATCTTGTTGAAAAATCAACAAGAAGAACAACGAGAGGGGGATTACATTTTTTCATAAAACTGAAAGGTATGTAAACAATCTTAACATATATAACCGCTCGAAAAACGGCACGAACTTATGGGATGACCTAATATTTGGCTTAATATGAAAAACCGTTTTTCTTGATTTGATAATTATCAGCGAATTATGAACTTATTGCCTCCCCCGTTACGTCTCACTTTAATATTACTCTTAGAAAATCTGCCTATTATATCTGATGGCTTAAGCTGCATTTTATCAGTCTTTTAGTGCACTTGCTGGTTACATTATGAAGTTAAATAATTATTTTTTGTAATAGTGATGAGACACACGCGAACAGTAAAATTTATAAATTTAATCATTTTCAAGAAGTTGTATCAACAATCGAAGATACAGATATCTTTAATCAACAAACATCTGAAATTCGAATCAATACACGTAACATTCAAAGATATATTTATTTGTTATATGTATGTAGCTTTATTTATTATATGTGTCAGTAACTACAAAATTTAATGAAATTGAAAAAGATTTCATATATTATTTTATAGACAATGTATTATAGAAATAACGTTAGTATCTATATTTGATAATTTAAAAATTTTTTTAAATTGAATAAACCAAAACGTATCTAATGGGATTCGAGTTCGTCCATTTTGTACAACATTAATTTCAGTTTGTCGCATAATGGAAAAGCACAATGTAAGATATATAGTTTAGCAGTTGTAACCCTGAGTTAATTATATCCACACATATACTTAAGAAATTGGTATATTGCATTGTTCAGATTAATAAGATTTACAAAGGAAAGGAAAGATCTATGAATATACATTTTCTGAGACAGAAAACAATTCATAGAAAAGTACAAAAACTCAAAACCGTGACTACAATATGTAAGCTATATAAAAATATTCATTTCAGAGATAAAATTGTATCATTAATTACAAAATTTGTATTTGTTCATAACATAATTTGCAATTATTTTCGTAAAAATGATCTCAAAATAGTTTAAAACAGTCGTAATATCTATTATGTTGTCCGGAAAGTGTCTTTCTTTCGCAAACGTGTTTTTTACAACAGTGCATCTTCATACAAACGTAAAACCAAGTCCGTGAAATGTTGCGGTGTTCATCTCAACAGAACAAAATGGATCGTACGTAATTCAACAAAACAATATAAAACAAAAAACGTTGTGCGTCTGTTATTTCCTCATAAAACGAAAGAAACTTTTCGGACAACCTAATACTTAAACCTAACTAACGTAACGCAAATTTTTTATCCAGTCTCACAAAAATGAAAGAAACATTGAATGTTATAAAAAAAAATACAAGTTGCAAATTTCCAAGCAACACTTTTTATTTAGTGACAGTACAGTTAACACAAGATCCACTTACAATTCCCCATTCTACTCCCGCATCCACTGAACAGACTCAAAGGAACGACAGAGACTAAAAAAAAAGAAGAAAATAAAGGCATGGTGGCTTGTTATACGAGTAACAAAGGAGAACAATACCTTGCAATCGATGAAATACCCTCAAAGAAGTAATCTACATCGTCGCACTTGACTGAATGAAGCAAAGAACATTGAATTGCGCGCTTTATTTATTCCTTCTAGCGTGGAAAGCGCGAAATAAGTTAGCAATAGGGGCGAAGAAAAACATCAGGTTGATTTAATCGAGCTTACACCAAATCGTCTATACGATCTTCCTTTAAATACCACACGTTCAGTAATTTTGAGCTGTGAAGAAAGTTCTCCAACGATGACTTCTTGATAAATCGACCACTGTGTTTTTTACGAAGAAAACAATGTTCCAAGCTACCAAGCTAACGAATTTTCGTTAAATAAAAGTTACTATTATAGTTTATTTCATTATACTGCCAGACAGAGTGACAGACAAAAATATACATATAACTGGAGTATACTATGTTATTAAATATATCCAAATATATATCTAACTATATATTATAGAGACTCTTTCGATAATGAATAAAAATAACAAATGTCGATTAAATTATTTGGTATCATAATTTATAGTGTATTTATGTAGTACAATTATGAGACAAGATTCACATAATTGTAACATTGTGTCGAGACAGAACATCTGAACATATTTAGTAATAAGGAAAATATTTCTCCTTTTATTCCTGCGATAAACGAATTGCACAGATATTTCTATCCCTCGATGTATGTGTATTCTGTTAAACAGGAATTTTCTAGCAGTCATAAGTTTTCGTGAAGAGGAAGGTTCGAATAAAAGTATCTAATACGGTAAGGTTTATGCTTTGAGAAGCTTAGATATTCACAATGATTATAATATTGTTCATAATACTAAACAGAATAATAAACTATGAGGTATTATAAGAAAAAATAGGCAAAACCATATCTTTTCTGATTGTGAAATAAAAGCATTAATTAGTTTAATTAATTAATTAATCTAAGTATTAGTCAAATGTGGAGAAATGTATTCTTTCCAAATCAAATTTAAATAATGTAGCGAAATCAATCCTTGCACTGAATATTTTCTGTTCATCTATTTTAATCAACGAATAACTCAGTCTGCTGAATATTGGGGTTAATGCACTTTTGCTCTCAATGTGTCATACGTACAGTGACTCACAAAAATACTTGAACACTTACCACGAAAATTGTTATGAATATATTATGTGTAATATGACACTTTTTGAAATTTCATTAGCGTGATGAAATGTGACTGTCATGATTATACTGGTAAAATTTGAAACCAATCTCCAAATATATGTAGGAAATACATGTTATTTACTACATATATACGAACACTCGTTTCAGAAAAGATTAGTGCATGGCATGAACAGTTGTTGTATTTCCCAAATGGACGAAAATATCTTATTCATATAATGGATAACTAACTTTTTGAATAGATCGTATATGTGCAATGAATACCATGCTCATGTAAATTTTCAACTTTCTTTAGAAATTGACTATTGACGTTCATGTTATCTTATTACGATGTTAATAAAATTTCAAAATATTTCATATAATACACATAATATATTCGTAAAAGATGTCTATAGCGTAATATAAGCCGCACGTTTGACACATGCAGGTACATTTGGAATATTTTGAAAAATAATTAAGTTGTTAAAACTTGGAATTTACTTAGGAGGTTTTACAATTTGTCGCTACTATATCATAACGTAACTTATTTATAGACTTCGAATAATAAACAACGTACATATGTAGATGCCAAAAGTAATATATTATGAGTAGTGTGTTACAAGTAAACAAATTTAAGCAAGTTTTATACATTTTTTATCATTTAATTTCCTCTTAGATTTATGAAGATAATTAAATAGCATTTTAGATAATAAACAATGTGAATATCAAAATTAACATAACTAACAAGTATTTGCTTATACTGAAAATTTTTACCTCTAACACTTATATAATATTTTCAGTCTTCAATAACTGAGGAAATTGAAATTAATCCTAAGAAATATAGAATACGACACACAAACATTTTATTCATAAATCCTTCTCTTTCCAAATCAAAAAGGTACCATATTAAACAAATTAGAGTCACATCAAAGCTATTTATTGCAGTAATTATCGTGCACAATATAATAGAACATATTGTTAGTATTCTATTTATTAGTATTTCACTAGTAA
The DNA here is from genome assembly GCA_014737535.1 of Bombus cullumanus. Classification (NCBI taxonomy): domain Eukaryota; kingdom Metazoa; phylum Arthropoda; class Insecta; order Hymenoptera; family Apidae; genus Bombus; species Bombus cullumanus. Next base: position 1,045,247 of record JACXIX010000027.1, read on the forward strand.
TTTTTGTCACTTAATATTACCAATTAATTTTAGAAGCATTGTCTAAATTTTCATTGCAGGCTTCGATAAAAAAGTAGTAAAAGGAGACTCACATTTTCCCTCGCGATTTCAACCAGTTGCAATATTTTCAAGACTGTTACGTGTCATCCAGTAAACTAATTCGTCTAATTTCTCATAAATACTCAAGTCGTTTGGTCCAATGTTAGAAAGCTTATTGTTTCAGAGAGTGTCCGAATATTAATGTCGATCACTGTATTCACACGTGTTACATAATAAATTCAGAAGAGATTGGATCATTGTAAAAAATTCATCGTTTGCGCGGATCAGCAAATGTGACGGGAAATTTAACAGCTCTAATGTACTTGATCGACTGATGCGCAAATATCGTGTCACACATGGAAAATAATTTCGATTTAGAGGTGGTCACAGCTAAAAGGTTAACGATGGTTCGCAACAGGACACGTCGACTACTGCATTACGGGCTGCAAAAGAAATATAGAACAGGTGCGCTCGGACAAATGGCCGGGAACGCTTGTTCCAGTTGTCACGCGAAACAGTATCGCATCGTGTGATACGATCTTATTTGCTAAACAGAATTTTCCTGAGTCCACTCGGTAAACAAAATTGTTTGCCGACACGACACCGAACTAATGTCATCATTTTTCGCTATTAGGATGGCATCGGTCGATGATGTGACTTGTGAGATAGTCCGACGCCACCTGCTGACGTACGGAATATGAATGGGAAAAGGGATTATACCATGAGATTACAGAATCATCAAACCAGAGAGACTACAATAAGGCATATTCTGAAATCATGAGATTATAACAGGGGGTCCCAACCATCTCATAAATGCATATCACTAAAACCAAACTAACCACTAAGGACGATATATCTTGTATGTAAGGAATTAAAGACTATATATTTAATTGGGTTACCGTCATATATTTATGTTACTCATGTCATATATTTTTATTTCGTTTCTAATAAAATAATTGAATACTTGAATTGAACTGTAACATAGTTATTTAATACTGAGACAACCGTACAATGAACATTCATATACTTTTAGATAACATTTTTATAGCGCATATTTCATAAATTTTATTATCCACATACTACTCAACGATTTCTCATATGCATATCACAGCTTGAAAACTGCTGGTTTATAGGATTACGAGACTATGGGCCTTTTGAATTACAACATTGTAAGATTGTGGAACTTTAGAATTATAAAACTATAAAAAGAATAAGGAACTATAAAATTATGAGACGATGTTGAGCGCAATATTGTAGACTTATGTATGAAATTATACAATAATACAGTGAAATTACGAGATCATGAGATTTTAAAAGGAACCATGAAACAGAAAACTATAAAACAATGGGGACGTGAAGGTATGAAATTATGAAACCTTAAGGCTATGAGGCTATAAGAATTATGAAGTCATGAAACCGCGAGGTTATGGGGTTTAAGCACAAGATTATGAAATTATGAGATCATGCGTCATTACAATCATAAATGCTATAAAATTATCGGATTGTGATCTGTAATTAAAATTTGACATTAAATATCCATTATGTAAATACTTAGATAGTAAACAACTTTGAAAAATTCTATACAATATTTTCATTGTTTACTTGTTGACTCATGATGAAATTAAAATTATAATAATTTAATAATTTTTTGTCATATATTTATATTTTGCTACTCTATTAGTCCTATTTCTTATTTATTTCTGTATTATCATGTACTACCATTATATACAATCAAAATATTATTTTCTTCCTATCGGGGGTTAAATTTGTTCAATCCCAAATGCGCAATTGATATTTTATAAAGCAAATATAAAATAATTTTATATTTGAAATTATCAGAAGCTCAACGATAAAATAAATTACCAAAATACTTCAGTATTTTTATCGGTAATCGAAACAGTCGTTTTAAAATCATAAAAACTTAAATACCTCCACCACAAAGTCACAACAATATAATTTAATTTTATAATGGAATAAAAAATTACAGCTGAACATCCTTAATCGGGCACTGAGCAAACTCGTTAATTGAACCGGTAGTATTTCAACGATTTATACGACTCGATTTATACGACTAACCGTTGTACTGATTGAAAAGATTACCTTGATAAAAGAACGTTTGTCCTATTCAAAGTTTTATGTAAGTGGAAAATAGATATCTTCTTGCAATGTGAGAATTAATGTTTCGGCAATTTATTGTAAAATATCTGCCATTTTAAATCTCACATTTTTGTTTATTCTACAACATTACTATGAGCTTTTTCTATTACGAAAATGATTCTTAAAAAGATCCACACAGTATAATGCACAGTATAATAAAGAAATCAAGAATCTTCTACAAGTAATTGCTTCTTCGATTAAACGATTTAAATACCCTTTGTTAATTATTTCTTCACATTTCTACTACTATAAATCTTGACAAATATGACGTATCAATACTATATAATATTGGATTGAACTGGGAAAATAATGTATTAATAATATTAATAATATTGTATTTTTCCACTAACAATACTAGTCCAAAATCATTCCTAGAACGCTCAAATATTTCAAAATATCTTAAAATAATCAATAAGACGTTTAAGACATATTATAGATGAAAATTTCTGTAGCTTCAATGTTTATTTAAACGATAAACCAAAGCATTTGTATATCAAATACACAATAAACTCTTCGAATTCACTGTTTCGATGACGGAAGATCCAGCGAATAATAGAAACAAACGGAAATCCTTCCCCATGGAACTGTGACGTCTACGAAGTTCAAAATGTAAATATAAACGGCGTATACGGTTTCAATGTTCCATAGCAATTTTATTGTTCGAATTCTCGTCGCCCCATAATTTCAGAAGCACCGTGAGGAATGAATCCACGTTTCCAGGCTGAAAAATATGTGCGCGTATGAGTGAGGAACGGGAATTTCCTCTAAAAAGCAAATATCACTGGATTATTTCGAATAAAGCTTCACGCGATTCCGGTTGAACAAATTTCATGCGACTTATTTAGGATGGGGTACAATTTGTTTCGTTTAATAACGGTAAAACACGATTCTGATAATGTATTCTACGTATAGAATATCAAACTGATTTTTATTATGCAGAAATATTGAAAAATGAAGGAATGAAACAATATATAAAATACGGTACTTACAACATATTATATTAACTGAGCTTTAATATTAATTTAACTCGTATTTCATTTTCTGTCGATAAATTTATTTGTTAATAAATCATAGGTTTCTCGTATTCTCTAAAAATTACGTTTATTTATATGAATTTTTTTGGCGTATTTTATAACCCACCAATAAATTTGTTCGTCAATAAATTATAGATTTCTCGCATCTGTTGAAAGCTGTGTTTATTCATTCTCATTTTTTTCATGTATTTTATTATTAGTCGATAAATTCGTATAATAATAAATATACACGTTAATTTCATTCTGTAAAAATTGTATTTAACTATTGTACTACTATTGTGGTTAACTATCGTACTATTGTAACATACTTTGTTTCCATTGGGCGAATTGAATGCTTGCATATCCAGTCGAATATTTTACAGTATATGTACTGTATATCACAAAAAATTCAGTTACTCTGTTCAAATATACACTCATTTTCTCTATTGTCATATGACAAGAATAAATATATTTGATAAACACTTATTTATTTATATTTACCGATGTCAACTATTAATTTTTTTCTTGCTTAATTATTAATTATTAATATTATTTGCAAATGAGAGGCCAAATTCTTAATTAAACTCAATATATATTGCTTCTTGGAAACTGTATTAAAATATGGTTCAGCAGATTCAATCCCATCACACAACAATTCTGTTCATTGTAAAACAAATTAATAGTTATTACAATTAAAATCTTTCCTTGATCTATTGTTGATATAGATATTTCCCAATCTGAATCTGCCACACCAACAACTGGTTATCTTTTCTCTTCTTCGTGTAACTTTTGGAGTTTTATAAAAATGTGGAATGTGACGTTGATCCATGATTTGTTCTTTTCATAATAAAGCAATTAACAAAATTCCGACCATATTGTACTCGGCTAACTTCAAACTTCAAATTGATATTTAATACAAATATCATTTAACAACACTTTATAATCATGAATTCTGAATGATTTACTTATATATTTCTGAAATTGAAAATTTCATATGCAACGAACGCAAAAACTACGATGCGATGCGACGCTGTGAGAGGAATAGTAAATCTGCCGAACAATATGAATAGCCTATTAAATTGAAAGCGAATTCAGACAGAATTCAGATTAAAAACGTAATAAATTGCACACGATCTCTATTCACATCAGAACTGTACCAAAGGTTGTAAATTACAAAATTTTTAATTACCGACTTAGATACAAACGAATCTAAATCTTTGATGTTGAGGCAACGTTAAAGCCAACTAAAAAATACAGTTGCAAACGAAATAAAAATTAAAAGATGTCACCGGAATAACTATGTAAATATTACAAAAAGTGAGTGTAATTGAATAAATCTACATTATAAGGATTTGTAATAATATTTCAACTATATGGTAATAAAATGTTTCCTTTTCCTTATAAATATTTTTACGGCATAATAGAAATCTCAATAGACATCACTTTGTAAATTTCTTGAATAAAAATGCAGATATCGCTTAGTGTCATCAGAAACGCTTCGAACATAGAATGGCAGAACTCCGTAAATCTGGGGAGATAATCGAGAATTAATTGCGTTTCGAAATCTGTCGACGTTGCGAATCCCTTTTCTCCAAGAAATAGAGCAAAATCGATTGCTTCTACTAATAAATCGAGCTTCATTCAATTTGACCTCGTTGAAATTGAACCATTGATCGAGTTTCATTCTCATATAGTTCTTCCACTTGAAACGTGCGTATTCCTTCTAACTGCATTAACAACTTGAATCAATCTACTTGAAGTCATTGCAACTAGTACTAAAATTCCGTGATTCCAGTGAAATTATTCAGCTCCCTTCGACATCAAATTCGCTTCATTTTTTAATTAAGAGGATTTTGAATTAACAAAATGAATGAAACTCGATTCTTTGCAGAAATCTTGATTGACAACTTTTCATTGACGAAATATCCAATTTTTTCTCTTTCTACAAAGTGCAGTCAGTAATTCGGTTATTAAATAAAATACGATCTATGAATTTTAATCTCATTGAAATTTCGTTTGCAGATTTCCCATTTTTTTTCTAGAAATTGAATTTAGCTTATGTTTTTCATTTTATATCCTTCAACAAGTTTGTAAAAATAATTTTTCGTGCTTGGTACAAATTATATTTATATATTATAATTCCTCCAAAATTTCATTCTTTTGTTCACAATTCGTATACACAAATTATTTAATATTCAACCTTCTACATTTAAAAATTTCAAATCCTATTCAACGGAATAAAATACACATCATATTTACATAATTCCATAATAAGAATTTATTATGTCAACGAAACAAATCGACATTGACGAAAATTAGCAACTTTGTACACCTTTGAAAGTGATATTTCTTTATTTATTAACTTTAAATATTATATGTCTACATAATATTTTCTATTCAGAATCATTTTTCTTTACTGACAAATGTTTCTTCATCCCTGATAGAACATTATTTATACATCTATATATTTAATAAATCGATAGTGATGCATAGAAGCCCTTGAATCAGCATATCTTTGTCAAATGTAATAAAATTGATCAAATATTTATATATTTTCTTTGACACTTCTTTCATTTTCTAACTCTTCTCCCTTTACTTTTTTTATTTCGTTTGTCTCATATTTATAGAAGAAGACGTGTGAATTCCCTTAGGCAGAATATTTTCGTATATCATTGCATATTTTTACTTTACATTATTTTTAGTACATCTATATTTACAATAGCAAGACGTGTTTAAATATTCAATTTTCTGTAGATTCTACGTTCCCATTCATTCGATTCATCCTCAATGAAGGGAAATAAATTAAATCTTCCACATTGACTAAGCGATTCGTCGAAGTGCTCTCGAAATTTTGCCCTCGACGTGAAAGCATCTCTGCTAGTAGGCAAACCGTTGACCAAAAAGCGTTCGACCATTGGAAAACCGAATGAATGGTTCAGATTCATCGCTTACACTGAATTCCACATCAGCGACTGAATTATTGGTCAGAACTCGATCACATTTCTCAGGGAAATTACTAAAAATTCTCAATGTGAGAATTGATTGTAAATTTTAATAAATAAAAAAAAAATTTCTCAAGGAAACCTTTCCTAAAACAGCCCAATTCCCCTAATCGGTGTAGATCGATCGACCAACCTGCGTTCCTCCGTTCCTTAACGCAATAATTAAATCGTGAAAACGATCTCGTCCGTTCTTCATGCCGAATGTTTATAATTTTAGTGTTGAAATTAGCTGTTGGTGCAAACTCTATAAATATCAATACTTGGTAGTTTCAATTAATAATATTGACATTCGCAATTTATGTCAAAATTGCGGTTGATGATATTTATTTCTGTTAATGTTGGCAATTGGGATGAACATTATAATATTGTTAATTAGGAGCTAAGATGACAAACAAAGTATACATGCTAAAATAGAACGATTTTTTTAGTGGAATGAAGTGCAAAAAAGTATAAGTGCTGCCATAATATATTCTAGCTTTTTAAGGTACTTATATTGTACGAAAGAATAAATATAGCTAAATTGATATATTTTTAGCATTTATATATATGATATAATCTTTCCTCTAAAAATGATAATATTGCTAAACAATATGTTTCACGATATAAGATTTTGTCTTCGTTTTAATTAACCTATAAGATGGATAGATGTACAAAATTAATCATTAAACTTTAAATTTCGTTAACTGAGATACTGATATTAGAATAATTATAGTTAGGAATAAATGCAGTAGTAATGCTTCTTGAAATGTATATGTGTGAAATATACGAATATTTAACTGTATATAACTTCTAGAAGGAAATATTTGAAATGTCGGTAAGGAAAATAAATTATAGAAATTTAATTCTTAAATACGTAATTTTGCTAAATATGATAAAATATTTTAAATATATCAAGTTACCCCTATGTATGTACTACAAAACTATTCATGCCATATTTCAAACATTTTTTTATTCAAATACAATGTTAGTTGCCAAATGAATGTCACAAACTACAATAAATACAATAACTTATTTTATATTATTGGTTGCATAATGCAATTTTTAAAGAATTTTAACCGAATATTAAATATTTTATTTCTAAATATACCTAAAAGAAGTGTTACGAAGAAGAACTACGAATAATAATAACACATGAAACATATGAGTTGTAATACGCTAATGAAAGAAAAACTAATTTATTCGTGAACAAATAACTACTATCTACTTATTCACTCATATCCATACTTGATAAATGTCATACGCCTATTACATTAGATAATATAAATGTTTCCAAACAGCAATATTATGTAATACATTTCGTTCTTCAAATGATAATAACAAAATTCAAATATATGTAATATAATCGGATAAAAGATTTTTAAAAATTACTAAAAAAAAATACCGTTGAATCATAAATTTTATGTAGTAGTCAAACAATTATAAAACAAAAAATACATACTTGTAATATATTATATACAAATTTTGAAATACAAGATACATGTAAAACCGAATGATTTTAAGTATATTTCAAGCTTAGATAAATTTGGATGAAACACTGAAAGCCTTGAGGGTAGTAAATTTTAGAAACAAGTTCAAAGTAAATAACGCAAGCTCTACGAATTTGAATGACCTCGTCACAACTTTGAACACAGCGACCGAATGAGGAGAAATTTAGCACGACGAAACTACACATATCTAAACTCTAAATAGTATTCATAATAGAAACGAAAACATCTGGACTATAAATATCTCAAGCACAATTTTCAATATCTATGGTATTTTTCGAATTGCACACATGGACAATAAACCACAAAGTTTCATATGATTAAAATGTTTATTTTGACTCTAACAATTCTTATAATATTATTATACAGAATGAATAACGAAAAGGATTTTAAACATTCTAAATAATTTAAGCAAATTAACTGTAAAAATGCTCTGAGTTCAAAATATCCTGATTTGAATATAAATGCTATAAAAATAATAGAGAAGCAAGTTATATTATTTAAATTTTACATCAAATAGACAGTAAAAATCCTACTCCTACAAACCTGCAGTTACCCTTCCTGTAGCCAGATATTCTAATCACAACTTTGAACAGGCGCTTCAGCAATCTCTTGATAATAAACACTACACAAATCTAAATCCTAAAAGTCGTAGTTCAAACATCCATATAACATCCAACAACGGATTTTTTGATAATTCGGTTACTTATCAGATAAGAAAATCTCAGATTTTTAGATCATTCTTAACTTAATCTAATCTTTATTTTATCGGTGTGATAATTGGTTGTTTTTCATTTTTTCTTAGAAATTGTGGGGCACTTTAGAAAAGAGATAGCGATACATCCTTCTGCAAAAGAGAGCGAGATAAAATCAGTATCTACGCAAGATTCATAGATATCTAAAGGATTATGCCCTTTATAGTTGTTTTATGGTTTATATATGAAATTAAAGTTTAGCTCTATCCACAATTCGTTTCACTAAATATTTTATTACTTATATCACTTTTGCTCTAAGTAGCTCAATTAAACTGAATAAGCATGTACATATTATATGTTTCCTATTTCAATCTTCTTCGCTAAATCTGCGAAAATAGTTTCTTTTGCATGAATCGTTTAGAAATTTCAAAATCCTTCGAGTGAAGGAAAAAAGGAGTCACGTTTGTATAATTATTAAGTACTTACATGGAAATAAAAATTCATTAGCTTCAACGTTAGAGACACAAACATTATTTCGTAAATTTCGTAAACGTTAATCGTGAATTTTATTATGTTCATAAAACTTATCACATTTTTAAAATTTTTATTCATATAACGTAATATTATAAATTTCTTATTTCGTTAGTAGCTTGACATATAATTGGATAATCGATAATCAAATATATTATTTGTAGTACATGAAGAAAGCTTCATCGATAAAATTATAAACACTTGTATTCTAGAATTAAATCTATATGATAACTTGGTGAAAATTAACGATAGTTTTATCGTTGACAGTTTTCTTTTCGAAATTTCTAGATTGAATGATGAATGAAAATATTTATCGTTTCCCCTGGGGAATGTTTGTATTTATGTATTTCCTTCATATTACTGAGGCGCCCCATAAAAAGTGCAAAAGCTTTCCAATCCGATAGGACTGTCTTGTAATAACATAAAACACTTCAAAACTGTAGTCTTACTACTGTTCTGTAGATAAACACGAGATTGAATTCACTTACTTTCTGATTCCCTTAGAAGAAGAGCAGAAAACACTGGAACGAAGAAGAATTCACTTTGTTTCTACACCACTTCACACGCGTCGCTGGTTCACAAAATACCACCGTTCACGAATCTCTGCTTGTTGCGATGTCGGTCGAACACCGCAAACACCGTGGACACTGAACGTCTCATTTCACTACACTTATTCGTTCAAACACCCTTCGAAGAGAGCTTCGTAAACCCTTATTATACCGCACCCAACAGATGTTCACCCTTTTTATTCCCCGAGCGAGACACCTGTTTTCCTTTTTCTGCACGGGTTAAAGATGCACGAGATTTGTGGACAGCATGCAGTGAATGTCAACTATATTTGAAACTTTATTTCACGATCTTATCAGAGGACAAAAACTCGAGAGAGTAAAATAAATTAACACACCGATTATTCTTTTCTACGCTTTTTGGACAATTCTTTTGTTTAGATTCGTGCAGAGGGTAGCTTTATATTGGGAAGTTCTGTGGATCGTTTTTAAAAGGGGGTTGAACACGAAGGAGACGTAACCGAGTGAAAGACGCGTCGAACGGAAGCACGAACACACACGTAATAGACAATGCTCCCAGCGTGGCGGGTCGGCCGCGACTGAATCGAGCCAAGTCGACTCGGAACTCGTCGGGCTTGAATGAGCGTGGCTGAGCAACGGAGATGCCCGAAGTGCGCCTGAGAGAGACGAATAGTGCCGCGATTGGGGTTGGAGTGGGGCGACGAAGTGGGGATAGGGTAGTAGAAAGAGGGAGATGGATGGTGATAGTGGTGAGGGATGGAGAGAGAGAGAAGAAAAGAAAGAGAGGAAGAAAATTTGTAGTGCCGTGCTCATACAAACGAAATATTGTTCACTTATCAGAATCGTTTTACGCAATAACTTGGTAACTTTCGGCGTGCGTAATCTTTGTATCAATTATTATAACTTCAATTGAATCAGATGTTTGGTTTAATGCTTCTAAATCTTATTCTCAATACAAAATTATGATTATTGAAAGGTATAGAAAGGATAGTGCTTCCTAACAAAATAAAATCTAGACATAATGAAAAGATAAATTCACGCGTAACTGTTTAGAATAACTATAATATAACGGTATTAATAATATTTACGAATTAAGAAATAATGATAACAGAGAAATAATGATATTAGAATCACTATTTTGTTCCAGATTTTCTTTCTCTGTTGCTTATGCCACCTTCTTATCATAAATAAATTTATAGAAGTCATTTGTTTTGTTAGAACTGGACATTTATTTATTTAATATACTTTTATATACTGTATTGCGTGTAATACTTGTAATTACATTTACTTATTATATAATAAAATTGAGAAGTTTGTAAGAAATTGGATTGATTAGTTTAATTCTCGAAAGGCTGTATTAAGAAGATGGAGATTTTAGGTCATAGATTTCTATTACACAAATAATTCCTATAATTTAATAATTTTACAATTTTACATTGAATAGATCAAAATCCTCCTGCACTCGGTTGAACTAATATTATGAGCGAAATTTTGTAACTCAAGAATTACCAGTAATAGTAAATTTTCTTATATAATACACGTTTAAATACATTGTTTTGTACCAAAATAGTGTCCACCTTCGTCAATGTAAACCCAATATTTATGTACTACTGAATATTCGACGAATGAGCTGCTAATTTATGTACCATTAAATATTCGACGAATGTACGATTAATTCAGTGAAACTAGCATATGGAGCCACTATTACTAACATATTGCGTTCATTTATCTTTTTTTTAATTTAGGCATGATATCGAAAAATAATGATACAATAGCGACATAGGTACTTATTATTCAGAAATACCACTTTATTATTTTCGATCATATTTCGCCTTGAAATGTAAACTATCGATATTAAAATACGTCTTTTTTAAAAATTCTGTTGCTAATATATATTTCTAATGTGCTTTATTTAAATAGATGTACATAGAATAGAAGTTCGGATGCTCGAATTAATCGAGAACCATGTGACTGATGTTCTGACATAGGAATTTTCCGATAATAGAACAGTTATACATATGTTTATATATTTTTAAAAACATAGACATTAATAATAACAATCACAAATAACAAAATTAAATATGATTTTGATAAAAATCTGTGGATGAAAATTTTTGAGTTTCTAAATCACATAATCCTTTCAGCAGATTTAATTCGGTAAAGTTGTATTCTTTTCGTGCTTTGTATCATTTTAGTCATATTTCTAAAGACTTAAATGCTTTAAAATGTTAAAGTAGTCGCCATTACCATTCTATTTATGTTTCAATTTGTTATTTGAAGCACACAATACTAGCATCATAGTCAATTAAAGAAGTTTTATTATATGGAAACCATTATATCGCGTTGGCGCTGCACTTTTAGCATTCTTAAGTTCTTTCATTAATTTGTGTTCTGTGCTCATAGTTAGCATCACACATTTTCGTCGCGACAACATTACGCTGTGTTGTAACTGACTAATGTGCTAGGCTGAATCTTTACTGATTTGTACAGTACATCGCGTTGTGTATTTACATTGGACTGTTTAATGCATACGAGACGTGCTTGGATATTAGAGATTTCATATAATTGAGATTCTACTGTAATTTAATTATTTAAAGCTACGAAATATTACTGAATGTTTCACTCAAGAATTCTGATATTTGTGCATTTCTTATTCGTAATTGTATTGGGCTTATTTCAGCACAGTCTTTGGCAGTTCGGAATCTACCTAATATTGTAGGCCCCACATGTCTCCAAATATTCCCGAAAATGATTACTACTTACTCTGCGTGTACGCATTCAGGCATTAGAATATTGCTGTCTTAGTATCAGAAACAGATGGCCCTGCGCCTTAGAATACTAGAACCTCGTGCACGAGCGGCACAAGATACAAGTGAGTTGTTTAACATAGAGTAGTCGCTAATTACCTCAGCAGTTAATGCGATTTTAAATAACATTAATAACAATGACGATATATTTCCTTAAAATGCATACATATTTCCTACAATGAGTAGAGAAATGAAACCTGCATAGAAATTTGTTATGCGTTCCTGTTATATATACAGGGTGGTTGGTAACTAGTGGTACAAGTGGAAAGGAGGCGATTCTACGCGAAAAAAGAAGTCGAAAATATAGAATAAAAATTAAAAAAAAAATTTTTTTTTTTCGTTTTTCTACAGTGAGATCCGTTATAACGAGACGTGATAAAGTGCACGCGTACCGAGCGAAAATTCAAAGTCGACTTTCTCGAAAAGAGAGCCTCAAACGAAAAATTTTTATTCTATATTTTCGACTTCTTTTTTCGTGTAAAATCACCCCCTTTCTGCTTGTACCACCAGTTACCAACCACCCTGTATATATTGCTTTCTTTATTGCTTTCCTTACAGGATTCTAATATTCCACTTCAATACTTAGCATAAATTTCATATAATTATGTTTAAGAATATATACAGAAATATCCTACATATTTCATGCTTATGTGACATATTTACTAGGGTCCTTTGAAAAGTTTACGGCCTTAAAATGAAAACATACTATATCGAGACTCAAATTACTTTCATTTTTTCGTCTTAGCAATTCGGTAATTTCCATTCATCGATCTTACAATGCAATATCGTGCATTTTTTCACGATCCCTTCTGTTGATGAAGTTTTCGGACGCGGGTCATCTTCCAAACTGGTACGATCACGTTTAAATTCTGCCATCCATTTCTTCATTGCAGTATATAATGGTGTACTATCATCCAACACATTTTTCATTTCATTAAAAATTTCTATTGGCATTGTCTTTTTAATCGAAAAATTTAATTACGGTACAGTGCTCAAAGTTATTCACTTTACGGCAGGCAACGAGAAAGCTTTCTTTAAATTAATTTTTCCGAGAAACTATACGATAGATCAATGTCAAACTTAAAAATTATGTATAAGATAGATACAACTTCGGTATATGTAAATAGAATTGAAACATTATCATAATCTGGGGTAAGTAAAGCCGCGAAAATTTCAAATAACTCACGTATCCTATCAAAATGATATAATTTATTATAATTATATAAAGAACTAAAAAACAATAATATGTAATCAATGTTAACTAATCACTGATTGTCAATTGTTAGGTTTACTAGCTAAAGTAGTTCAGTTTTATTAAGCTTATCGTATCATTAACAGTATCATGATTTATGTGACTGATAAGCAAATATACGAAAAGTTTCCTTGAATATTAATAAGAATGTCAATACTTTTAAAAATTCTTATCATTTTTTTTTAAATTTCACAAGGCAAACAAGTGTCATATTTTACACGTAAATATCAACAATAAACAACTGTAAATTTAGGAAACACTTAAAACTTATTGCGACGCAAATTATACTATATTAGAATAGCTACAAAATTATTCTTAAATAAGTAATATATTATAGAAAATATTCGATTTTTAAAACTTATATCAAATATACTTTTGATATATTTTGCATAGGTTAGATGTATACATGTCATATGCTTCTTACATATTTAACATGCATAAATATCCATACTCTATTGGTAATTAATGCACAACCTGGTATGTTCGAAACGTTGTAAATGCATACTCAATGTACTGAACTGTTTTTTTTAAATATAATTTATTACTAGCATAAATAACTTTTTATGAATACGTATTTTGAACATACGTACATTGAATGAATACGTATCAGAAAGACGATGCACTGCAAGAAATATGAAGAAAATTGTGGAAACAAAAGAGAGAATAGCTAAGTTAGAAACTCGTCTGTGGAGAAACCTATGATGATGTGATACTTGACAAATATGAGCTTAAAACGGCAGATAGAAAGAAACATATAGGAAGCCAATAAAAGCTTGGAGGAATATACCTAGTCTTACGAAAAATACACGAAACAGAGTTATAACAGTAATAAAAAATAAATAACAGAAATTCATCAAGAAAGTGTAAAATACATGAAAAGAATTAAACAAAATTAAACAAAAGTAGGGAAGAAATCTGTATAAAATAAATGAAAGAAGCACTGTAAAGAATAAGAAAAAGAAATTTTGTAATGTTCGAGAATAGCTTTGAAAAGAATGAACGAACAAAATAATATGTGAGAAAGGAGAAAGTAGAAATAATACTAATACGGTAATGAAAAATGGAACAAATAGTCTATTCTATAATCTGAAAGAAAGCAAGACTATAATACAACAATAATAAAAAAGATGGAAATATCCGCAGAGCAACGAGTACGGTAAAGAAAACAGTGACGTCGGGTACGATAAGTTAAAGAAGAATCTAGAATGAAAGGCAAAAATTTAATGGAAACGAAGGAAAAAAAGTAACGTTTAACAGAAAAAGAGTGACTATACTTTCAAAAGGTACAAGGGTAGAAGAAGAACAAGAAAGAAGGGGAATTACGGGGATTTAGATACGGTAATAATATGAAGAAGCTAAAAGGAAAGGAAATAAAATGCAAAGAAGCGTTTCGATGAAAGCTATAAGTAGATAAGCGTGGCTAAATTGAAAAAAGCAATATCTTCAACGAACCTAGAAGAAATCTATAATTATAGATTATAAAAATAGATATTAGATTATAGATTATAAAACTGTTAAGCGGTCAAAGAATATTTAAAAAATGATATTATATGAAATAAAATAATATTTCGAAATTTCACATGTAGATCTAATATTTCAATTTCTATATGTTATGGAAATTCCAAATTCTATGTGTTTTGTTATAACAATTTAAATGGTCTAATT
Source organism: Bombus cullumanus (assembly GCA_014737535.1). Classification (NCBI taxonomy): domain Eukaryota; kingdom Metazoa; phylum Arthropoda; class Insecta; order Hymenoptera; family Apidae; genus Bombus; species Bombus cullumanus. The sequence goes on from JACXIX010000027.1 coordinate 1,060,419, forward strand.
ACTTTAAAAGTTCGAAATAACTCGAATCTTAAAAATTGGATTAGAAAAGCAACATGAAAGAAACAGCAAAGATAATTCTTTCTTTCATTCTTCTTGTTTTTAGTTTATGTTCAGCATTTATGGAAAGTGATAGTGACACAATTGAATCGGACTAAAAATAAAACTTATCTAATAATACACTTAATATTCTTATCAGGGATAACAGTTCTTCTCCTTTTTAATATGTCCCTAAGTGATTGAAGTAAGGAATGGAAATATATATTTACTAACTGTGAAAAATATCTTTATGAAAACAAATCCTTAAGCTCCTCTTCAACCCGGTTCTAATTATTTGCAGAATCAGAATCCTATATTAATCCTATATTAATTTTATTTCCTCTATTATGAAATTAAATTCAAACCAAATATTACATCTGCCAAAAGTTGTAAAATATATCGATGAAATAATGAAGCATATTGCAAATAGAAAGCTATTATACGAACTATTATTAACAGAATGTAATTACATTATATAGGAGATTTATTATACATGTAGTATCGCGAGCAAAAGGCCTAAGAGTCAGCGGGTAAACCGCATACAATGTCGCGAGAGCCGAGGCATTCCTTTCGATCGCATAGTTTGGTAAAGAGGAGACCTACGCAACCTTGGCCACGAGCGGTTGCGGAACACGTGTGTGGTGCAAAAGACAAACGGCATGCGAGAGGAGTTTAGTCTTAATAGGGAAGTCAGAGAGTGTCAATCGGGAAGTAAGAGAGTGCGAGTTGCGTTGTCGATATAGTGTTGCTAGCGTTGTCGAGAGAGTGTGATCCGCGTAAGAGAGAACGTTGGATCCGTTGTGGCGAGATTTGCAAATGAACCATTGAGTTGTCTAAATTATAGTATGTTTTTGGGATTAGTTCATATTAAACAACTATCGTTTTCTGTCCAACTAACACCTGTACAATCCACTCATTATAAATAAATCAGTAATATCATCAGAATATAATTAATATTATATTCCCACCACCCGTGATACTACATACAGGGTGATTGGTAACTGGTGGTACAAGCGGAAAGGGGGTGATTCTACGCGAAAAAAGAAGTCGAAAATATAGAATAACCACCAGTTACCAACCACCCTGTATATAGTTGAGTGAATTGAATCGATAAATACCCCAATCAAATCAATGTTATAAAAATACATGATTTAAACTGATGCATGGAAGTATTTAGACATTTATCATAGAAAAATTGTATCTGTACACATTGTATGTTATATAGAGCATTTCGAAATATTATTAATACTGTAATGAGACACGACTGTTATGATTATATTTATAAAATATGATACTGAACTGAAACTGTATATGGAAATTACGAGATATTTATTGTAAACGTATATTTAGTAAAAGCTTATTATACAGCATAAATGGTCACCTTAAGCATATAATAAAGGTTAAAGATGGTCTCGCGAAATATTGAGAGTTGTCTATCTATTGATAAATCTGATGGTGAATCTCTTGATGAAGATGATCTATTTGAGAATAAGTTTTACAAAATAAAAGTTAAAATATTTACTAAACTCAATAATTTTCCGGCATATTTACTCGACGAATAGGTTTATAATTTTGTATAGATAATTTCGAACTGTATCGACTAATGTATTTAAAAAATATATGATTCCATTGAAAAAAAACTAAATTGGCCTTCACATGATCTTTACCCGCACACTTACAGAGAATCTAGTAACATCAAAATATACCTCCCTTGAAGTCATTTAACATTTATCCGAAACATTTTCGATATAATTAGTAGTATCTAAAATATTTCAGCTTTAACTCTTCTCAGGTGATTGACCGTGTATGTAGATTTTCAGAATCCTTGAGATTTTTACCAATAAAATCATGGTAGTTGGATGTCATTACGAAGTCAGTGAAATTTCAAAATATTTCGTATCACACACATAATATATCCATAAAAGATATCTACAATTCGAATACTTTTGTGAGCCTCTGTATAAGAAATAAATACACAGATATTTTTTTACAAATTAACATGTAGTATGCCGAAAAAGCAAATAAAGAAACAAAAAAGACAATCTATGGAAAATAAATATCCGTACAATATTCTATTCTAATTCTTATTCGATAATAATTTTTTAAATTCTCAGATATTCCAAAGGATCGCAAGGAACACTAACCCCATAACCACGAAATCCTTCTAGAGTAGATTCAAAGGATTCGCCATTATTAATTGTTAGTACTCACGAGTCAATGGCTGAGAAGAAACGTTCGGCGCTACTTATCCCGGGAAAACGTTCAATTATCGAGATTCACATAATAGATGAACTTGTAACGATACTCGATCCCCACGAGGTGCATTATATTACTGTTCGTGAAAGACCATAAACGCCAACATACACGAGCTCAACATGGAAACTGATTGCACACAAGTTTTTCAAGCGACTTGCCCCTATTATAATGCGCTGACAGAAAATTACAGACTACCAAGGCGGACAGTCTGCTCGTGGATCCTTCTATCTGCACCAGGTCTCATTTGTGCGCTTCATAGAAGTCAATACCAGGAACATTCCTATTTCTTCTTTCTTTCCTTCCGTATTTGACTGTAAATAACCATGTGCTAACTATTCGTTATAGACGAGTCTATTGTTGAAAAGCATTTAAAAATGTTTTTTACTTACAAACGCATTAAAGAGAAGAAAATAATATTCTTAATTAGGTATTATTCAGTAATTGAGTTTAATAATAATATATGGGAAACCATGTTGAGCACATGCGGTAATCATATAATAAGGTATCACTCAATTAATGAACTCATATCACTAAAAATAAAAACCTAATGGACTCACTGCATTAATCTTGCGATGTATCTTCCATTTGGCCAACACCTCTTCTGTTCTCTTGGACGAACTTCTTGAATGGACAAATTTCTAATAAAGCCAAGGAAAACAATTCTTTAATGATTAGGAGGTAAAATTGGAAGAATATTTGATTCAAATTATAACTCGAGGTTTATCTAATCAAATAGAGAGTTTCCGAAGGCATTAAAATTCTGAAAATTTTGGAACTAATATGAGCTTGTCAGATTTGTATTTTTAGTAATATTAGTTAAAGTGTTATCTTATGATGACTGATATCTTATTATATTATTACCGTGTGTGCTCAACGTATACAGGTTTCCCTGTAATTATATTATTATTATATTTAAGAAAATCGTTTTCTTCTTTTTAGTACACTTTTAAATAAAAACCATCTTTTCTTACTTTTTTAATGTATATATTTCATTTTGCTTCAACTACTACTTCTTAGCTTTAACTATCATCCGACAATAAATAATTGAATCCTATAGTTACATAAAAAGATTTTTTCAGATTTCACCTTAGATAACCAGACTAATTATTTCTAATCAAAAAATTATCAATTTTTTTATTTATATTGTAGCGTCATCGGAAATGAGCAAATGATCCAAATTTCAGCTTTTTAATTGGGAAGCAAGTGAAATTTCACTTACAAAATTCTACCCAGATAGACAGGCAAACAGAAAGGTAAGCGAAAAATCCATTAAAAATAGAGAACAGAAAGAGAGAGTGTACAAAATAATGTATAATGTTTTTCGTTTGTTTAGGTTATTTGGATTGTAAATGCAGAAGTAAAGTAAAAAGAAAATCTTGGATTGTTTGGAAGTATCTTATTATAGCTTTTGGAGTTTATTGTGGAAACGGTGTGGTTACATTACAGTGTAGTAAAATATTTTATTTTATAGAATTGCAATAGAATATTATAAATTATTACAATACACACATGTAAATTTCTTCAGCTATCGTCATCTCTCGAACTTTGAAATTATTCTGTTTTTGCACAGAGTACATAATATGTCGTACATAGCAAAAAATTTGTTTAATTTGTCAGCAATATTTATTTGAGATATATAAAAAGAAGTTACATTTATATTATCTTTCGCTATTGTTACCAATATAATGATTTTTTATATCAAATGAGTATAAATTTGTACACTGTAATATACTATAAGAACAGTTTTTATATTATTAAGATATTATTATAAAGAGTTTTCGATACTATAATTATGAAGCAAGTTAATCATACCTTGAAGGTTTTTCTACAATATTAAATTGAATTATAGATAGGATGCGTCGACGTTTAACAACCAAACTTTGTTAGTATATTCTGTAGGCACAACCATAAACATGTTATAATACAGACACAGATCATTTACAGCATCCGTGAAAAATTAGAATAAAAATACGAAATATGAAGGGAAGAGTAACAAATGCACACTATACTATATTACAAGACAAGAATAGATTTAACACAATTATTAGTTGTTAATACTCCGTTTCAAAATATTCATGTTTCTACTTGTGCAAAACTCATAACGAATTGAATTTACTATCCTATGTAGTGCATCTTAGTTTCATTATATCTTGATGAAACAATCGATTCTTTGTACCAGTTAACCACGCGTACTAATGCTGCACCTTTCTTTTTGATAATTAACAATATATACAAGTCGAGTGACGTTGAAATTCGAGACGAAAATGTTGATTCCTTTGTATTTCATATTTTTATTTCACATTTGTTTCATATTTGTTTCATATTTGTTTAACAAGGTTTTAAATGAACCATACGTGTATGTATAATATTTCTTGCTTAATTATATCCACAGAATATTACTGAATACCATGTGTGAAATAGAACTTTCTTTATCCGAATATCCGTTATCTGAACGTATTATCCGAACAGCATATTTCCTGTTAGAATACTCTATGTAAATATATACATTGCATTTTTTCCTCCTGGAGAATCCCTCACTTCGATAATAATTATAATAGTCAAGCACATTCGTCCGACGATGTTATATCGCAAAACACATTAAATTATAATAGCCAAGAAGTATTATAGATGAAACAAGCAGTGACAGTAGTGAGAAAGATGTACCACCTTATTTTCATGCATTTACAGCTTTGGAAATAGGGTTTAGATAATTTGAAGTTTAAAATGAATATAACATACTAATAGTATTGAAAAAATCATATGATTTACTGCTAAACAAAATTTATGATTCATAGGTTTGATCTTCTTCAAATTCATACAAAACAATATTCATCTTTTTATCTTGACTATTGTATGTAAAACTCAATGCTAAACACTTCTTGTTTGATTATACGGAAAATCTCTAATCCGAACTTTTTTTATCTCTAAAATAGTTTATACAAATGAGGGTTCTTTTCTAATTATAAAACTATTATTTGTATATTATTATATCCCACTATACTGAAGAGAAGTTTTCTTGTTTGAATACTTTTTCATTAATTTTGAATCAGAATACTGTAGATTCTACTATACCAACAGTAATTACTCATATCATCAACCGCCCACGAATCGCAAATAATCTTGCAAAATGCAAATAAAAGAGAAAACACGGCAAAATTGAACAAGCTTCGAAATACGTTGAAACATACACCTCCATTCTCCTCAAAATGATTATATGTATAAACAACACGATCAGCCCCACGCAGCGAAAATCGGCCTTATCGGAGGTCGTCGGAGCGATCTCGGCGAATTATCAGACACACAGCCAGCGTGAGCCGCGGCTAGGTGTCAACGCCGGCAAATAGCTCGCGTATCTGCAGATTGTAATTAAGTTTCGCATAATTACATTTTGGTGCTAGTTGAATCGCGACGCGCGAGCACCGATCGTGATGCAATTCTCTCGTCCCCGTTCGACCGATTCCCATCCGACGAGAGAGCGAATTAATGAGCACACCGGACGATTTTTCTCCGTCGATAAACGACCGATCGAATCGGTCACAACGAATTGATAATGGCATCGTCACATGCTGTCCTGGTCCGGAATCAATAAAATAGTCTTGCTGTGATGCGAATGCGAAACACAGCCTGCATTGTTCGAACATTGTACAGGATGTTCCAGTATTAGATCCTGGGCAAGGAATGATAGTAAAATATGATCATTTTTTAATCTTGTTACTTGTGCGAAATTTTTACAGAGTATGTAGAACGTTCAATATGGCTGGGCCAAGTACTAGATTAGAAAGGATACAAGGGAAATTTCAGAAAAGAATATTTCAATGAGCAGAATTTAATGACTTCGAGTGCCGTGTCACATGCTACATATATACCATGGCTCAAAAATATGTAAACATTTGCTTATGTTTGATAGAATGTAATTTATTGTTAATATAGGTATGTAGATAAGTCCATTTTCCTTTGTTTCGAAATATTGAAGTGCTTACGTTTTCGTCGATTAAAAAATACTGGTAAAATTCATTTAGTATGTCCACGTCTCTATATGTTTAAGTAGATATTTTTTTTTTTTTATTAAAGTTTACAACCAATTCTCATATTGAGAATTTTTAGTAATTTTTTCTGGCGTGGTACAATGACATGGTTAATTATTTATAATAAGTAGAACTTATTATAGATATGTATAATTTATAAGTAAAATTTGATTAAGTAGGTATTTAATATAGATATCTAATTAAGTCTAAAGCTTAGGTCTAGCGGGTAGTTTCTCTTTAGCCTGCGGATTTGATCCGACGTATCGAGTAAACCAGTTATAAGAGGGTTTCGATGATTGGTGATTTTATTATTGTATTTGTAGCTATATTTTGCTATTTCATCTTTGACTATGGGTATCTTAAGGTCTCGGTGTATTACTTCGTTGGTGACGTACCAGGGTGCATTTAATAGGGATCGTAGCGTTTTCGATTGAAAGCGTTGAAGTATTTCAATGTTGGAATTGCTTGCTGTTTCCCATAGTTGGATACCATAGGTCCAGACAGGTTTTATTACGGTCTTGTAGAGGATAATTTTGTTCTGTGTGCTTAGGTTGAAGCGTCGGCCAGTGAGCCAATAAAATTTTTTAAGTTTGTCCTTAAGTTGCTTCGTTTTATCTGTGATATGGTTTTTCCTAGGCTCCTGTCCAGGATCATATCCAGGCATTTGACTGTGTCTTTGCTGGGGATTGTTGTATTGTTGATGGTGATCTGGGGGCAGATTTGTTTTCGGAGCGTGAAGGTTACCTGTCTGGATTTTTTTTCATTAATTTTGAAGCCCCATTTATGGAACCACTTTTCCATCGAGTCGAGGCATCGCTGGAGTGTGGATGAGGCAATTATCGGGTCTGCGTTGGAAGCTAGTAACGCTGTGTCGTCAGAAAATGTAGCTATTGTTATCTCTGTTGATGTTGGAAGATCGGCAGTGTATCGGCAGTAAAATCGTTGTTGTCCTTCTGCCACGGGGGAGGTAGAGCGGTGCGGTTGTAGTCTTGCTCAAGAGAGCCTGGTCGCGATTCTTGGGCCATCATTGAACTAGTTAGCTCAATTAAAGTAACTAGTGGAGAGGCTATAATTCGGGACAGAGATTAGGAGCGTTTGAACTTCCACAAGTAAGTTTTGAAGACACTAGGATAAGACTGTTTCGATGCACTTCGGTCGGATGGTCGTCACGTGTTGTATTGGGAACTTCACAGAGCACCAGATACACGTCTGCACGCTACGACACTCGAGAGCGAACGGATTAAGTAGATATAAGTTCATTATACAAATGATTGTTTTGAGAATTAACTAGGCTAATATCTTTTTTCAGAGTCATGAATGAACTTGCACTACATCCAAAATTAGCGAATTATACAACTCACTAAATATAAATTATTTATAATTTATGTTTCATGCTTTAATTCACTTTTGTTTATAAATATCTATAAGATATTTGAAAACATATAAAATAAAGCTAAATAAATTAAAATTATTATAATATTATTATATTAGATTCAATAAACACGTCTGTCTCACTATCAGATTTTAATACGTGATTATTCATTGAGAAAAGAAACTAAGATAAAACATCACATATTACTTTCTTGAATCTTAGGTTTGCACTTCGATACGACCCGAGATAAATAAAATTATCATTCATTCAATAAATAAACTAAGCAATGTAATTTATTATAATAATAATAATTTAATAAATGTAATAATAATTTACGGACATATCACTGAATCACATTTAAACTTGTTTACTGATGCAGAGATTAGGGTGACATTTGCTATCATCTGTGTTTGATTATTGGTGCCTCCCTCGACGGTTTGGATCATTGAGATATAAAGCAAAGTAGAGTACGCTAATCATATATTACCGCGTAAGTGGATGCGACACGAGATTAGAAGCAGAACACGCGTAGAAGCGTCCTTTCTGTCAGAGTTTAATCAAGCATGCACACTAACACCGCTCGTTAATCAACGTTACACCTCCATATTTACTATACGAATGTGCATGCGTTATTAGATAAGGACACAAGAGGGCTCTATGCAGCATTCTCTTTCTATTTCTATATTATTTTCTCAGCTATCGGTTCACGCATTGTATCTGTATATCTCTATGGTTTGAACAGAGTAAAGATTACAGGAAATGGACTTACACCACTTTCAAAATAAAAGATTATGCAATTCCATTTATTAACGAAATTTCAATTCATTGAAACAAACAAATATTTTAAGATTTAAATCATACATTGTCTACAATTAAAAAGTTCATATTAAAATATATGCAAATTTTTCGTTTTCTCAATTTGTTTAAAAAATGGATTCACACCACGGTCTAATTATTAATGGAACGGTTCAGAATTATTTTATGCTTTAGTAATCCTTCATCCGATAAAATTTAATTTTAAATCTTAATGTGATAAAATAATTGATATTTGTAAGATTTTATTATTTAAGAAATTGGTATCAGTTCGTTTGATGATTGTGATTAATTCGAGCAATGATATCTAAAACCGATTAATATCTCAATGAAGCGTACATTGTTCTGATACATCAATGATGAGATTTTATATATATATATGTCGGAGATGAAAGAACACCGGAGCCCTTGGAATTTTGGGGAAAATCCGGCTACATCGTAATTTAGATTCTACTATAGCCGTAACTAAACAATTGTAGTCGTCCATTGTAATTGTTCGAAACTTGTGATAGTGAGTTTGGGCTCGAGGTGACAATCTGTCGCCAAACGTGGCCGCGGTCAGGGGATGAAAGTTTGTTTAATAAAGATATGGAGTAATCATAACAAGAAATAGTTGTAGTGACACTCGACAGTAAACATTCCAACGGTCTCTGTCCCGTAGCTCGCCACGTGCAGACCCTATTCTTTGAATAAGACGATTGCCAGATGTCGATGCGTCTCCGCAGTACATGTTCAGCTAGCCTGAGTTATAAATCTTAAATATTTTGATTAACTAAAGACCTTCAAACAGACAAACAGTCTTTGTCCCAACTACGGGAAGATAGGGGAAAACTACTTCCTCACGAACGGCGCCTCCCGCCAGCAACTTTTCCTTGAGGGCCGCTAGCATCTTTTTCTAACCACCAATATGGAGATTGACCAATTAGCAGTAACGTCAATTTCCCTCACCTTCCGAACGAAGGTTTTCCTCGACGAATTCGAGGATCTCGTGTCCTTAGACACACCTCGTATAGTTTTCCTCAGTGGCATCATTGGGACGGAAAAGTCATTCTTTATTCCAATCTCATCGACTAAAGAGTAACGTCTCTACGATTAGTGATTATTTTACGTTTTGCTACTAAAGAGTCAGACTTAGATTTTGTGAGAACGTACATCTATCATCCCCCTGGCTGCGGATTCGTTATTGAACCTGAGACCATTGTCACTAGTGTCGCGAGTGCCTAAGCGCTGTGATTAATTGTCTGAACTGTACCAGTCTCATTATTGTAATAAACTACACCTGTGTTATACTGCACCAATGGCTAACTCTCGTGAAGATTTATTTGACGCCCGCAACCTTCAATCCTATATCAATCCGATATATATATAAATGTATAAAAATTTCATATCTTATACAGATGACAAATGGTCTATTTGAAGCATTATATGCATAATTATATTATCTGTTAAACTATTCATTATTCAAAGCAATATTTCGAGCAAAACTTATATCTTGCGATGGTCACAAATCTTATGTGGGTGGACATGTCCCTGCCATTTCACAACGACCTCTGTTCTTTTTAATTGAAGTTATATGTTTTTACCTAAATATATGTGTAGTCTATTCCATGACGAATTCATCGATCTGTAATATTGGCCTTTGAAGGCCATTTGAGGTAATTTATTCATTCAAAACTTATCTCCGTTGAACGTCAACAAGATTTGTTATTCCGGAATATATCATCGATTTAGCAATAGACATGAATCTAAGTCACACTATTGATGCGATTTATCATCACTCTTGTTTGTGAACAATGGATATCTATAGTTAGGCTGGATTTCTGAATTCTTGGGTAGAAAGAGGATGTAGGACCCTTCGCACCAAAACCTGACAACCTAGACTTTTCTTTGCAGCTTTATGAAAGATTAAGTTGGTCGGGAGAAACCGAGTACCCTTAATACTATAAAGAATCGTATTAGGGTTGCTTGCCAACGAATAAACTTTATAGCTTTCAAGAGAATGGAACTATTATCTAGAATCTAGATTTTTGACTTACCTCAATGAAGGTAAATTCAGAAAAACAGTAGATGACCTTAAATTACCTTGTAAGATGAACATTGATGAATTCATCATCGAACGGACTATACGTCTACTGAAGTGAAAACATATAGCTCCATTTCAAAAAGCGAGAGTCACCTTGAAATATTGGAGACACGTCCACCTAGAACACAGTTGTGATCGTAACAAGATATTCCTCTTGAAACACTGCTTGCCTGAAACATTGTTTTGAGTAATGAACAGTCGTGAGATGATTGCGTTTACAACTTCAAAACTTCAATCTGTATATATTATATATCTTGTATATATTTATTGCTTCCATAAAAATATACTAAGTATCGCTTTTGATCATTAGTTTGCCATTAATTCCTGTATTTTAATAACATTCACGTATTATTAATATCTATTGAGCGAAGTCTCCATATTACGTAGATACAGCGGATTTAAGGTTTTATTTCTATTTTGTAGCCATAGACGCTAAAATAAATTATTCTCCTAACTTTTACTATGTATTATGTTCAGATGAAATGAATATATTCAGATGAAATAATGACGTAAACGCTAAAAAGATGAAAAATAATCTTTTTGAAACTCTATAATTTTAATGTATAAATTAAAAGTATTTAGGATCTTAAAAAAATTAAATGTTTTAATTAGTGCTTTACTAAATGTAAAAAGATTTTATACATTTACATTTAGGAGACATAATCGACAAATTCTGGTAAGAGGCAATTATGTTCAGTAATACATATTTCTCACAGATGACATTAACTTTATGGCATTCCTGTACCATGCTAACCCGGATAGAGAGGAGAAAGCTCTCTAAGCTTAGGAGCTTAACCTGGACAGTGCTGCTATGAAAACGAGCAAAATCTGTGAGTAGCGACTCAGTTAATCTTACGCTCATCAACATTAAGTCTATTTTATTTATTTTTAACTTTTGTCATGCCATAAATTTACTACAAGGGCCACATAAATAAGATTTAGAGAAGAATTTAAAGTGTTATAGAAAATTTCCAATTATTTCATAATTTAACAACGAAAAAATTTATTTTCTTTTATTTAGCCTTTAATAGTCTTTGGGTTTTGATGGTCCAGAGTAAACTATTCTTTCTATATGCCATTATCTTTGTTATTCAGGTCCTGCATACCAAATCGATAATTAACCAAGTTTAAGAATACTTGACAACTTTTCAAACTCGATTTTCTCGAAAACAAAGAATTATATCGGAAAAGTGTATTCTACCTTTTCGACTTGTTTCTTCACATAGAATTGCACTATTGCCGATTGTACTATAACTATTGGCATACTTTCTGTAATATTCTTATTTCAATTAAAAATGATATAAATATTATTATAATTGAACAAATAGTTCATTTCTAAGCTTAATTTTTATAGACATCTAGAAATTGATGATTTTTTAAAAACGTAACTCATCTACTAAATTAATGGCATCAACAAAAGAAATTTTCTAGCCAGCTAGCTACCTATCGAAATCGATTCCCAAATCGGAAAGTTTAAATGAATATCCGCACTCACATGAATGTTATTCTTTAATGTCAATTTTCTCTATTTATCAATACAATTACACGTCTTACAAAATATACAGATAAACTTAATTTATTACCATAGTTTATTAAGTAAAGTTTATTAACTTAGCCTTTAATTTATCTTCCTATTGCATCGAATGTGAGACTGCTTAGTCTATGTTTTACGTATACAATAAATCAATAGCAGCTATTATTAGAATAACTGGGAAACAACTTGTTTTGCTGTTTCCATTTGCCAATAAGTATAAGATTCTTCGCTGGCACTACCTTGTCAACGATTGCAATTCTTATCACCCAGTCTTATTAATGACAATGACCCACTAGTCACGACAAAAACCAGTAAGACAAGTTGTCGATTAATGTATTTTATATGAATTGTGTGTAATTAAGAGAATTATTTGTACAAAAGTCTCATTGATCGAATCAAAGCATACGCACGCGAAATTAATATATACAAGTTGAGGTGTTAGGATATCAGCATTTTTCTTACATGTAAATAAAATATAATAATTATAATGCTGTATAAGTATACTTAATATGGATGTAAACATGTCATTACCTTAAATATTAAAGAGGCCTTTTTTTTATATTGTATACTTCTTCAAATTGTTATTGGTAGAGATTTCAACATTAATATATGTTTTTAAATACTGTAAATATTACATATATTAATATAAATAATATATAAAGATCATACAAAACAAATTTTAACAAATATATTTTTGTCGATTTCCTGACTTCAATGTAATATTATGACTAGAAGAAAATATTTTAAATATAAAGTAGCTAAAGATAAAAGGAATTTGTTAGGTTCAAAGACATGGTTGACGAATTTTTGTAGGATCTAATCATCATATTTTAATGTAATTATAAAATTATAATAAATTTATGCAATAAGACATATTGAAATATTACTAAATTGATAATTACATGATTCGATGCTCGTAGCAGAATTTGTAAAGAACTATACATTTTTGTATAAGCTTTCAATTACCAGATATTCAAGAAGTCTTGTCAATAAAGAAGATTAAGTTCATCGAAATTTTCTTGCGAGTGCTGAATACTCGAGACCTAAGCCATGCGTAGGGACGGCGCGCGGCCAGCGCTGACGATCGCTGTGGACGGAATACTTTTCCGCTAGACTGAACTCTGTTGGCTGACTATTCAAAGCGCAAATCATAATAAGTTATAGTAATTCTTTTGCACGAGATTAAATAATTCAAGCGCGTTATTTTTTAGAATTAATTATTTATTATAAACATTGAAATTTACAATAAACTAGAAATTGGGTAATAAACCAGAAAACAAAAAATTAGAAAACTAAATTTTCCAACTAGATTTTCGTAATGTGCAAATGACTGCGAAAAGGAAATCTTTAATTTATCGATTACTGGTCGTATTTTTGCTAAAGGATCGTCACTTGGTGCATTATTATCGTTAAAGTGCAACATTTGTAATAATACCATATATCGATCTCGTGCCATTATTTTGCGGAAAATATTGCTTTTCAACAGTTCGTCTATAGACCAATATTCTCTCAAAGATAGTTTCTTCGAACGCGGCATTAGTATTGAAATGCATTTATATTTATCTCACACAAACGTAATAGTATTACTTCTGCGTAGGTGCTCCGAAAAATTTACAAACGCAAATATGCGTCCTTAGTCCACACCGATGGCTTTCGCCAGACGCATATATACGTCCATAGCACTCTAAGGGTTAAGACTTGTTTTCTACGATACATGTAAATCTAAATTACTTTATTCTGTCCGATGTTCACACATACGATCACATTCACACATTTCTTTATGTAATCTTATGGCACTCCCGCAGTTCATACTGCAACACATATATTTTAAATTCGTTCCTTCGTATCACCTACTGTTTCAGAAATTTCATTATAAGCAGTAGATTTTAATGCCCTCCACAAAAAATAATATAGTTGTGATAAGATGGATGTCCGAACTGCTTAGGTAATGTTTACATTATGCTCTATCCATCATCGTTTTGAAAACATGTAATTTAATATACTTTGTACACATTATTGGTGACTGCTGAAATAACATAAGCAGTCTGCAAATATTTGCTTAAATTCATATTTTTATGAATAATTAAAAAAATGGAACCTATGTCAAAAATTATTTTCTCATTTTATTGTTAATATTATCAATATTATAATAAATATTATATTTTGAATATTTCATATATTTTGTACATTTTTTCGTTCACTAACTGTGTGTAGAGGTGTTTTGACGTCCGTGGCCCATATTTTCATCTACCATCTAACAAAATAAAGTAATAAAATATCCAACTACGTCACAACAATAATTAAAATATACTTTCCATATGTTGCTCTCGTTCTTCTATAAAATGTTGAACAAACAATTTGCAAACGAAATGTTATAACTCAAGCAACCTTTAAATCTTCTAAATCCAGGGTAACTGGAAAGAACGCGAGCAGAGAAACACCGTTCGATATATTGCCACGAAACTCGAGCGTATTAGTGTTTCGTTTTGGCACGATGCAACGTCCAATTGCCAACATTCAGAAATTGCTCGTTGCAATGTTATCGTCCTTTGCTAGTCGCTTCAATCTTGAAAGGAAGAGATATCGTGGCCCAGTGAATAATGACTTTTGATCGACGTTGTTGATAAAAGGACTGTATTTTGTTGCAAACTTTTTTCAAAAATTACAACGTATAATTAGACTGCGGATGTTTTCGTGCTTAAAATATAAAGGATTCACTAGTATTGGTGTATATATTTACATTAGCAGTAATGCTGTGTATGAAAATTCTGAGAATACGAATTATGTATTCAAATTGTACAAGTCTCAAACATTTTTTGTTTCACAGTGGAACAAATTATAATCTTGCGCCATAATCAGACTATGGATATTTATACATTTATGGAAACTTTGAAGATGCAAAAATTTGCAGAATGTACGTATCATAAAAAAATATGTAAGGTATCAAAATCAAAGCATACGTTGTAATATCCTAGTAGATGAGAATCTCTATTAAATCTCTACTAAATCTTCATTAAAGTTTCATTTTTTAAGTAATATTATTTTCATTAATATATTTAATACAAGTAAACGATATTTTTATTATCATTTTGCTTAAAAATCTGCAGTTTGCTAATAATATTAGTGATTTAATCTGTGCTTTGTGGAATAGTAACAACTGTTTCTGTAAT
This sequence comes from Bombus cullumanus, assembly GCA_014737535.1. NCBI lineage: Eukaryota > Metazoa > Arthropoda > Insecta > Hymenoptera > Apidae > Bombus > Bombus cullumanus. The sequence goes on from JACXIX010000027.1 coordinate 1,075,708, forward strand.
AAAATTCTATAAGCTGCAACAATTTTAGAATTATAAAATTCTGTTACATAAATAATTTCTAGGATCTTATAAGTTAGAAGTTAAACTATCAATATTACCCTAATAATGAATATTACATCAAGAAGGTTCTGCAACCTTTGAATTGTTGTGGCTTATAGAATTTTTTTACAGATAATTATTACCATTTTGCAAGTTACAAGCAATATAATTCTATAGTACATAACTTGTAATTTGTCTTTATCTATCTAATTAATCTATAATTATTCAATAATTGTTTGTGATTATCGTGGTAGTAACCTGAAATAGTAAGTTAATTCGTAACTTATAAAATTTACTTGTGGAATTTCATTTGTGCTATTGTTCCTATTGTGCAGAAAATGTATTCATACTGATACGTAGCTTGTAATTTATAATTTGAGCAATTAAAAAAAAAACAACAACAATATATGATATTAATGCGATTTAATCCAAAAAGTCCTTAGTTTCACATCATTATTAACTTTGCATCAAAATATACATTTTTATACATAGCGATAATCTAGGAATAGACATAGCATGCAATAGAATCAAGTATTATAGGAAGTGTAGTATGTTTTACGTAGCTACATAAGTCTTATCCTTATTTTATAATCAACTTTCAATGAAGAACTATTTTCTATCTGTCGAAACCACATTCTCTTTTAGTTACTTATTTTCTTAATTAGTATTTAATTTTTAATAAGTGCAAATTGCAAGCAGATTAGTAGAATGGTAAAAGTATGTTGCTGTAGTGTCGCAAATTTCATAAAAGAGATAAAGCAACAGTGACAACTAAAAATATTAATTCGACAGATTTGCGAGTTCTGCATGTAAAATATTTATCGGAAAATTTTGATCAAATCCTAAAATGCAGAAATTTTATTAAGCATACAAGAGTTTATTTCTAAATAAAAAGAAGTAATGGAAAATGAATAAATGTTCGGAATTGACCTCATAATGTATTTTTGAAATTTTATATCAAATTATTAATAAAAAGTAAGACACAATTAATAGTGCTGACTACGCAACAGCATTCATGCATTATCGTGCATGACCACGATATTTTCTCTAACGACATTATGAGTATAATTATCACAGCTGAGACCACGATAAAACTATTGGATCGGGAAAAAAGCAATCGCCGTACCGTTCGTTGCATCATCGAACAATTACAATTCGGGTCACTAAAATCGGCCGTGACAACAAAGAAACGACTGTATAATCCTAATCAACAGCTGACATATTTATTAGTGTCAACAAGCCTCTAGTCTGCCGCATCATGGTCAGGAAAAAAGTTTCCCGAGCAAAAGCTACCGCGAGCCGCTCGTGAATATTCATGTACTCGCGAGAATAGAAAACGACAATTTATAGACTAACGGCGAAGTGTACTTTTGCAGCTTTCAACCGAGAAAAAATCAATAATTCGAAATGCTGCTCGCACAAAAGTGCTGCAAATATATGGATATCAGATGTTTAAGAATTCAAGTAAGAAAATTGAATTTTTGTAGTGTATTGTGTTTAGCTGACAGCATTAGTGGTTGAGAAGAAATTCAGTATTATTAGAATAGAATCTCGATTTTCCGAACAGTTTTTAACTGTTTTAACGTTTGAACATTCGAACATCTCTTACTTAAATATTCGATTATCCGAACAATATCGAACAGTAAAATAAAATAGATATTTTAAATATGCTTAACTATATCAATTAGGTTATCGTTTCCAATTCATCATTAGATATGTCAGTTACGAAGAAACTATTGAACGAATAAAAAGGAAATTTTACAGTAGCAAAAACAACGATGAACATAAATCAGAAACATTCATAACAACAGTAATTGGTGTGAAATAGCAAGAAAATTAATCCTACAGAACTACTGATTTAAACAAAACATTTATATTTTGTCACTTAGAGATATTGAAAAGACAGAATAGAAGATCAAGAAAAGAATGATTAAGATATACATATGTAAGTACATATGTACGTAATAAGATGCAGTAAATGATCTATATTATTTTCAATATGAAACGCATTTACAATAAAATTTTAGTCGGTTGATTATCCGAAAAATTTGATTATCCAATTTTTCTATAAGTAATCAGTTCGGATAATCGAGGCCCTACTTTATTTTCTTTTTGAGAAACGGTATTTTTTCCTAATGGAATTTGAAATGCTAGATTAACCTGCCATGATAAAATTCACTGGCAAATTGTACTTCCGATCATCTTATCTCGATTTTATATTGGAAACCCACAGTGAGAATTGGTGAATGGTCGCGGGAAAAGGTGAAACTTCCTCATTCAAGTCGACGGTCGCAGCAGCTGCCACGCAACAAGAACCCTCTTTTCACCGTTTATTTCGAGCCATCCAAATGTCGCTTCCCTCCTTTCCACGGATATTTTTCTCGGCCACATAAATTTCTTCGCGAGCGCAGCTGTTGAATCAACTCTGCGTCAGACGATCGCGTGCTTTACAGTAGTCCGCCTTCTTAAATTTTCACGTGGAATGTAAATATGCACGCGCAGAAGAGGAAAAGGTTGTACATTCACATTCTGAGGCTCGATTGATGGAGGTCGTCGAGTTGGAACGTCGAAGGGAAATGCTGACTTACGAATAAATCCGCATCCAAAGTTTCCTTTTACAGGAGATGCGGTTTTTGGCTCGCTGTAGTAGGCTCTGTTCGATTTTTCGTTGTAATTGAATTAACTGTGAACCACCTTTTCTGCGCTGCATATTTTCTGTGAATGTATTGAATTATTTTGTCATTATTTCTTTATTAATATTTATTTATTTATTATATGTCACTAGCATTTAATCTTGAAGATTTAATATTTTATAGAAGCTAATTTTGAGAAGATTAGCAGTAGAGAAAGATAATAACCGAAATCTTTGGCTATAAGAACACGTGAAGGTAACTTTCGAGTTTCCAAGAAGGGAATTATGTACAAATTTTAAATCACATAAATTTTATAAATTAGGGATAAATAAGAATTTTTAAATAAAGACAAGCAATACAAAGGGAAAGAAAATATGTTTATGATTGAACACAATGCCCTTCTGTAATTTTAGATAGAAATATTAACAGAAATAAAACTCATGAAATGACCTGATATTCTCTCCTGAGTGATTGCTCAATGAATCGATGATCGAATATAACTGTTAGGCTTATAACAAAAGCAATTCAAGTCACTTTTTTTTACTTTTTAAATGATAATGCACTGTAATGATAATCGGAAGTTAAACTCACAGCATGATGAAATCGACATTATGAAAATTTATTTGTATCTTGATTTATTCTCAAATGAAAATTATATGGTTCTTAAAAAGTCTCTGCCAGAAGATTCATAACTTTAAAATTTAATTACATATAATTATTCTGCGTTATAATTGCAGGTATAGCTATAAGAATTATATAATATAACGAATATTTTATTTTCAAAAATTGAAATATATTGAACAAAAACTAAACAGTTACGATATTTTTTAATCTACTGCAAAAAAGGAAACATATATAAAGATCGTTTCTGTCACGTCTTCCAATCTTAATTTTATCTTCTAAATTAGTGCATCTTCAACTTTTATTATGTCGCATAATAAACGCGACTTTTCATACAAATCGTATTTCAGTTATTTTAGATTATAAAACATTTGACAATCGTTTTCATTTGTGTATTATTTCGTTCGAAAGACTTCAGCAAATACTATATTATTCGACCCACTGGTTTCATGACATTCTTAATTATGTTGTATTGCTTTTAAAGTGCAACATACAGAAACACAGCTTTCAGCCCATTTTTCTTTATGAATATAAACGTGGCAAAATTACCTTGAAAGGCCACGGGTAACAGGTTCTCAGAACTGAATCAACAAATTTATAAAATTTCAAAAAAGATATTGAGAATATTGATTATATTGAGTGAAGTATTCATTGCATTAAAAGTATTAATTCCTATGGTTTTTACATTGATTAGAAATTTTCATTTCAAAATAAGTTATATTTATCGATACCGTATTTTTAGGATGACACATATTAAGAAGAAAAAGTACAAAAATACAAAATACAAGTTCACAAAAGTGTATATATATACATCATTATAGTTCCATAAAGTAATAAAAAAAGGTATATTTAACATTATATCAATATTTTATAGACCTACAAACATCTGAACATAATGAAATTTTGTATAATTTCTGATGTAATTTCATATCAGGACCTTCGTAAATTAAAAATTTACATTTTTTTAATTTCATCTGAAAATGGAGTAACATACTAAGCGAATTCAAACTTATTTTGTGCGCTTGTAAAAGTATATGACATAGGATACTGTAACAAAGTACATATGCTTTTACTTTCTCCCACTAAATTAGATATATAAAATGCGGCGAATGCATGTAGAATTCTGTAACTAACTATATATATACTATCCAGCAACACATTTATAGAAGAATAGAAATGTAACGAATCATATGATATTGCTTCAAATAAATTTTTATTTTTATTTTTAAGCAAGTTATAATATTAATAATACTGAATTTCTAAATGACATTTGTTATGCAGTAACGTAATATAGTTATTTTTTTTGAATTTCTGAATATACATATAAATATGCTTTATATGGCCCCTGTTCTTTAAAACTTTCCAAAAATTATTTCTACGTTATTAATTGTTACATCCATTACTCTCGTGCATAAAATAAGATTGAAAATCAGAACAATTATAATAAATCGAAAATTTTCTACAACCCACAACACAATGCTTTGTTTAAATTCAATTAGGCTCTCAACAAATTATGAGAAATTGTTTTTGCAATCGATATATTTCGATTATGGATTTTGCTATATAGTACTAAATCAAATAGTACAGAAGGATAATACTGAATTAAATTGAATTAGGGTTGAATGTCGATTATGGGATCAGGATGTTTCGAGTTTATCATTCATTGTTTAATTTGATCTAGTTTCAGCTCATATATATCAACTTAGTTCAGTTTGATTTGCGATTATATAGTTTATACCGTATTCACTTTAAATTCCATGCAAGGGCTACACTTTGAGCGAAATCTACATCTATTTAGGTAGATTAACTTTCCTCAAATCTTCTATTAAGGGGGGGGGGGGCTAAGGTTAATTCGTACAAAATAAGACATGTTTTTGTGAATTTTTTGTGACGACACAGTTAAAATCTCTTTATTAAAACCAATAGTACATTAAAGAATGACATTCGAAGAATATTGTATAAAATTTTCGCGGAGAAATATTAAAAAATACAGCAATGGCAGCAATTATTCGGACGTGTCTCGGAAAAAAGGTAGAATTGCACATAACTTGGTGCTGGATCATCTGAAATCAAAAAATCAAAGTTCATTCGTTAGGTAACAGTTTTCCCCAGGTAACGCTGGGAAGGTTTTCACAAAATCGGCTAATTTTCCCTTTAAAGTGTTCCAAAAAAGTGAAAAATTGAAATTTCAAAAAACCTTCTCAGCGTTACCTGGGGAAAACTGTTACCTAACAAATGAACCTTGATTTTTTGATTTCAGATGAACCAGCACCAAGTTATGAGCAATTCTACTTTTTTTCCGAGACACGTCCGAATAATTGCTGCCATTGCCGTATTTTTTAATATTTCTCCGCGAAAATTTTATAAAATATTCTTCGAATGTCATTCTTTAATGTACTATTGGTTTTAATAAAGAGATTTTAACTGTGTCGTCACAAAAAATTCACAAAACATGCTTTATTTTGTACGAATTAACCTTTTTTTCTTTTTTTTTTAACATAGAGGAAATCCGCACGGGCACCAGACCGCTTCTGGGGAAAGCGGCGTGGTAGTGCCGGACTCCAACCGACTAAAACCTCCACGATGACCGTCTCGGCTGCGATCGAGAGAGGCCCGGGATGTGCGAATTAACCTTAGCCCCCCCTTAAGTCTGGGTTCTAGATTTTATTCATGCTAATTTTCTCTTATACGTTAAAATATTTTAGAATAATTTTGTACTGAAAAGTCCTGTAATTGAAATTACTCAAGATAGATATATCCCTATACATAAGTACATGTTAGAGTATTTAAAGATAATTAAATATAACCAGAAAATATTATTACAAAATAATTAAAACTTTGCAAAATTATGATCATTTAAAACTGTAGACGAAAGTATTATATTACTCAATATAATAACAATCTGACCAACTATGTTTAACAAAATACAATCTATCCCCCATCTATGTCTCGCTTTCGATCATTGCCTTAATTTCTTTTAGCATTCGTATTATTAATTCTCCTATTATATTATTGAGTTTTATCGAAAACCTATCAGTCTTTTACCTATTGTGCTAACGATTATATATATATGTTGGAGATGAAAGGATATCGGTACCTTTCTTTAGAATGCTTGGAAAGACCCCACACCCTAATTCTGATGTTTACGACAACGACAATAGACAAAAATAGTTATTGGAATTGAAAGGATGTTGATACCTTTCATTAGAATGTTTGGAAAGACCCAACACCCTAATTCTGATGTTTACGACAACGACAATTAAACAATAGAACTAAGAAACACTTATAGGGGTACTTAAGGTTTATGATGATGGGTTTGAGCTCGAGGTGACTTAATGAGTCACCGAACGTACCCGCGGTCACGGGACGGACGCGTAATAACGAAAGTAGAAAACAATTACGCAACTCTCCTTAAAAGCAAAAGATTGACCCAAGGAGTGGGAAGAGGGACTATATAAGGGCAGTTCCACGTAGAGTACGAGTTAGTCTTTTAGCGAATTACTGCTAGAGTTACTATTGAGAGAGTTATCGCGTATCACGTCGAATTTGTAGTCCCGTGGCCGTGGATTCGTTATCGAACTTAAACTCACTGTCATTCACATCTTGACCAGTCAATCACCGCGACTATTTGTAATCTGCGTATCGCAACTGAATGCATCAATAAACATCTACTGCAACCACTATGGCGAATTCAACCGAAGGTTCCTCAAACGCCCACATCAGCAGTCCTGCTCCGACATATATGTCGGAGATGAAAGGAAAACCGGAGCCTTCCCTTTATAATTTTGAGAAAAATCCTCTAATATTTTAGCCTAGGTTTTATCATAACCGTAATTAAGCAATTGTTGTCATTCAATCTGATTCTAATTGTTCAAGATTTGTGATAGCGAGATTGGGCTCGAGGTGACAACTGTTCACCGAACGTAGTCACGTTCACGGGATGGACGTTTTGCCTGACGGAGGTGTGGAGTGGTTGTACGGTTCTCCCTAGAAATGTGGTTGTGGCGACATACGGTCTCAAGAACGGGGCTAGCCACATCGGATTTTACCACGAAGGTGTCGATATAATGGGACACACGTTGTATTAATAATCAAACTCCAGGCAGAAACTGCTTACCAACGGCGATTGGAACTTTCTCGATGCTTCCAACGAGTATATAACAAACAAATGCAATCGTACAGCAAGGAAAATTTCCATCAGTCTATGATTCGTGCGATCGCCTTGGAGAGTGACACATCGAGCAGTTTATACCGAGCGTCTCAGCAATCGTATTTTGTGCCTAAAATTATTCTACGCATAGTAAAGAGTTATCCCGTTGACCGTGGATTCGTTTGAACCCAAGAACATTGTTAATAGCGTTCATTAAACTCGTTATTCGTCAAACTTATTATTTGTCAAACTTATTATTCGTTAAATTAAACGCTAATCTAAACGAAGAATTGTTACGCGCCCTAAATTCTAATGTTAATCCGACATATATATCTTATAATGATTCCATAAATCAGATTCAAATTCTACACAGGATTGGAGGTATTTTATCTATTTCAATCTAAACTCTGTCATTGGGGCTTGGATCAGTAGATTGTAAGGGTTAACCTATAATTATCTCTTCGTCATTTTCTTATGTTTACTTTTTTCTTATATTTATAAATATAATGTAACATTGCAAGATAGTAAAAGAGAAATCTATAATTTACAGTTTACAACGTGTCAATTTTTCTAATATTATTAAGAAAATTATTATGCAGGAGTTACATATATCAATTGAAGTATAAAGTAATGAAATAAGGGCTTGCGGAAATAAAATACGAACATGACGATACAATGGATACAATGGAAAGATCTTTAATAAATATATCAAAAACATGGTGAACTACATTATTCTTAGTTTTCTTTTCATAAATCATTTATTTTTATAAATCATAAATATTGTAAGTGAATCCAATCTTTTAGGCGGTAGTGTATAAATTATCAGAGATGACATAATTTGCTGATATAAAGAAATAATATAATAATAATTCGTCTGACAAAATGTCCCGGCAGAGAACAGATGACAAATTCATTTATAACTTCCAGTAACATGTTAATTTAATGGACGTCATAGGATGGAGATTCTTTCGACATTGTGTCATCTACATGAGCGTAATAGCTTTTGATCATCAGCCAGAGACACCTGCCGCAGGAAGGTTAATGAGAAAATATCGCTATTGGATTATTCTTATGAACTGTAACGAATTTCATAACCTCTCCCTTCGATAATTGTCCTATTACGTCCTCACGTTTTTCCTCTTTGGAATTTAATCTTTGCGGTGAGTGTTCGAATCTTTCACTTCATAAAGCTCCATACTTATTGTCTTACACAATCGTTATAGATTTTTTAAATTATGTAGATTTATACCTTCATAAATTCATTGCTCAAAACGATTAGGGCTTGCTTCAAAACTACGCCAAACATTTTCTCTCAAATACCCAACACGCCTCATGTCCTAGATTACAACCAGGAAAACGGTTCGGAAACGGAAAGTAGCCGAATTAATGTCGAATCAGGATCAACCATGGCAATCAACGAGATTATAGTCATTCTCGTGCACCGGGAAAAACATAACGAGGACAGCGGTAATAAAAGAGCATAACGCAGATGCCCGTTTCGCGGTTTGTCCACAGGAATAGTTTTGCAAGCAAGTACATGCCGACGACAGGTGTTCCTCACAAACGCGTCGTTACGCCGGCAAATCGCGTGACAGCTAGCATCAGTTGAGAGATATCTGCTTTATCGACATCGATGATATTCGTTATGCTGACAAATAACGTCGACAATGAACATGACTGGTCGACAGCTATTGTTTCGACGAATAAACGACCGAATACTGATGAAAATAAGCGCGGAATCAAACTGTCGATTTTTCTTGTATTTCTTTATTTTTATTTTTGCTATTTTACATAGGTTATTGACAATGCAAGAAAATGAAAAATTATAGAGTAGTATACAAAATGTTCCGTTTATCTTGTACACCTTTATATCTTCGTTATTTGTGCAGATACAAAACAATGTTCGAGAAAAACTTTTTGGTTTCAAACAGCGAATATCGTAATTATTTTGCATCAAGGTCATTTTTTTTTAGAGTTTTCAAGGTTATCGATGATGTTGAAATAATAATGGCATATTTTTACCATGGCATTATCGTAGCTAATAAAAAAAAAGATTTCAAAAATATAGAAGTTGACTCTAGAATAACCTTGAGTAGAAATTTCATGATAATTTAAAGGGAAGTAAGAAATCGAACATTTTCTTATTTGTTCCTCAAATTTGTATTATTATACAAGATATGTTCGAAATGATCTCCATTATTTCCGTGACATTTTCATATATGGTACAATGGAATGATGATCTGGCACGTACGATCATAGTTGGAGCGATGGTAAAGCCGCTGTGCATCCACAGAATTCCTACCGACGTCTCCATAAATTAGCACCATTTCAATCTTTTCTTCTCAATTATTAGTTACGATAGTCGACGATAGTGACACAAATAAGGCAGAGAAATCTTCGATTGCCTTGATAAGGATTATGTTTCGATTTGTATGATCTTTATAAACGTTAGAATTAATAACACCAAAAGTGTCATCAAACGAAGTTCATTCTTAAGAACATAATTTATTGGGTTCTTGAAAATGATGAAGCTGATATCAAACCTTTTTTTATAAAACAATAAGAATTTTGGGCAAAAATAAGAAAATGCTCGATATCTTACATGAATTCATTAATTCCAAATTATCATTTTTACTCAAAGTCATTTCAGGAGCAACATGTACATGTTTACAATCCGTTTTTTATCAACCATACTAAAGCTATGATGAAAATATGGCACCATTATTGAAAAATCATCGAGGATCATCTCCCTTGAAGGGAGAAAACATGAATCACGATATTCGCCCAACTAATTTTTTCCCCGTACAGTTTTTTATCTCAACAAAAAAGACGAAGAAATAATTGCTCTAATATAGCTCTATACAATTGCTGTATATGGCTCATGTATACAATTCATGTTATAATTCGAATCGTGTAGTTGAAATTTAATTGAGTTAATCGAAAGTTGTGATCTTGTACCTTTATTTCACCTTTGGACAGCGTAATAGTTTGTTTCGTTACAAAATTATTGTGCCGCGTTTTTTATCACCATTGGGAACAAAAAACGACTGATCGACATCCATCTACTCTATTAAGGTATGAAACATCAGCTGAAACGTTCATTGTACTTTGAATCTAATTTTGAACTTTATTTTTGAACCTTGTTTCGAACTGTCGGCTTACGTCAATGTTATTCGCAATAAGCGAATATGCCTACATAATGTAAATAGGCATCACGAATGTATCTGGAATTAACAGATTATTCTTAAATGTTATTCGTAATTAAAATGTGTTGCTATAGTTTCATATCTTGTAACAAATTTAGGTTGATATACCATTATAAGATCAATACATTTGTATGTCAAAATTGAAAAAATTAAATAGCGTTCGACGTAGAACTATAGAGTTAAAGGTTCAAATATTTTTATTGAAATATAATTCGATAAAAAAAGGTATTAAAAAGTTATGCGAAAAATCGAAAATTTATAAATGCAAAAGAATAATCTTCGATAAAATAGATATAAAAGAATATTTGTGTACATTACAAAAGTATCTCAACAACAAGATATTTAAATAAAAAAGCAGAACGAAGAATAGAAGTAGTAGAATAATTAAATAACTTCTTCGACAAATTGCAAAGCTATTCATTAAACGAATAAATTGAATTGTTTGTTAGCTTCGCTCTCTATCGTTCGTAATTGTTTATTGTCCTCTTCGAATATAAAATAATTCGACACATCCTGCGTGAAGAGAATTTTATTTTCGTCCTACCTTGAATCGAGTAACTGAAACCTTCGTTATAAAATATGAACGTGAAATAATAAATTCCCCGGTCGAATAGAAAATCGATGGCCGTGCAGTAGGCAGAGAAAGGAGATTAATATTCACCTCCAAAAATTCCGGCTTAACCAACCAAAACGAATTTAAGGTTAATACACGTATCCAGGTACTTTATTGGCATTGCATGGCATTTAGGCGTCCTATAATCAGCTAACACTTCAGCTAGCACTTTACCGTTACTACAATAGTTACCGTGCCTGAACTTTTATGCAAATTGAACAATAACTTATATGAATAATATAATAATAATAATTTATATATATATTTACAGAATAGCCGTGAAATTTGGTTTAATACGTAAGTATTTTTGTTCAATTTCCCAACATTTGGATCAAGTTTTCACCGAAAATTATGTTATAAGCTAAAATCAATGGAAAAATATGATTATCAAAATAAGTGAATTCTCAGATAGCGAAACATTTGTCTTTTTCCCCTTATAATGATTTTATATTTTAGAAATATTTTATAATGCTCTATTTGCAGGCTAATTATCATGTTTGTAAATCTAATATATAATTTGCGCAATATGTATCTTATAATAGAGTATATTAAGTAAAATAAACTTTGTTAGAGTCTTTGAATAAACATAACAAATGAATGTTCTAATATTTGTGAATGGCAATCTATATGTCGGGTTAGAATTTACATTAGAATTTAGGGCGCGTAACAATTCTACATTTGGATTATACATCGTTTTACAAAGCCAAGATTATATGTACACGTATATTTTTTTTTATAATTTATTTATTTAAATTTTACAATTTGTCCAGTAGGACATTTGGTAAAATGATATAACTTATAAATTAAATATAGCATATGGATGGTTACCACCAATGGGGCTCCATCATCGCGTTTACTAGGCTACGTCCTTAGTAAGATCCGTTGGGTGTTTCCTTTTCAATCTTCTATATATGCTTGCTTTGATCGTTTCCACAGTCAGTCGGTTCGGGTGTGTTGTTGTTCTTGCTTTGTACCTCTCCGCGAACCTGCTTATTTCCTCTTTTACCGTTGGTATTCCCAGGACCTTTCGAATTTCCTCGTTTCTAACGTACCATGGGACATTTGCTATTGTTCTTAGCGTTTTAGCTTGTATTGTTTCAATTTTCTTTATATGGCTCATTGCTGCTGACCCCCATAGTGGTATTCCGTATGTCCATATTGGTTTTATGATTGTTTTGTATATTTTTACCTTGTTTTCTAGATTTAGTTTGGATTTTCGGCTTGTTAGCCAGTACATTTGTCTCCTTGTATTCTGAATTTTGTCTATTACTAATTTAATGTGCTGTTTCTATGTGAGTTGTGTTTCTAAATGGAGTCCTAGGTATTTAACTTGCCTGGTTTGTGACATGTGCGTACCGTTCAGTAGGATGCTTGGTGGCTTCTGTTTTCGCAGTGTAAATGTAACGTGGTTGCATTTGTTGGGATTTGCTTTAATTTGTTTATCTTGAAGCCATTTTTCTATTTTTGCGATGTGTTCTTGTAGTAGCATGACTGCTGTTTCCGGGTTAGAGTGTCTGACTAGTACAACTGTGTCGTCTGCGAACGTTAATATTCTACTGTTGTCAGCTGTCGGTATGTCTGCCGTGTATACTGTGTATAGTATGGGTCCAAAGACGCTTCCTTGCGGGACTCCTGCCTTAATGTCTTTGACTTCAGAATAGGCGTCCTTGATTTTTATTGTGAATGTTCTGCTGCTTAAGTAGGATCTGAGAAATTTGCAGATTTGATCCGGGAATTTCATTTTGATAGTTTGTAGTAATTTTTCATGATCAATTTTGTCGAATGCTTTTTCGATGTCCATAAAGAGTGCCGTGCAGTATTGTTTTGTTTCTAGCGCCTGTAAGATTTCGTTGGCGAGTCTGTGCGTTTGTTCTATTGTAGAGTGTTTGTTTCTGAATCCAAATTGGTGATCTGGTATCAATTTTTTTCCCTCTATTATTGGTTATTTTTTCCAGTATTTTAGAAAAAAACGGGAAGTAGTGAAATTGGTCTGTAAGATGCTGTTTGGTGTGGGTCTTTGCCTGGTTTAGGTAACATGATTATCTGTGCTAGTTTCCATAGTTTANGAATAGTATTGGATTCTTAATATTGCATTGTATATTATTGTAATTAGTCGTATCGCTTTTTGAGGAAGGTTTTTCAAGATTTTTTCATTGATTAGATCGATTCCTGGTGCTTTGTTGTTTTTTGTTTTTTTCGATTATGTTTCTAATTTCTTGTGTCGTTTTAGTTATGGTGTATTGCTTGTCAGATGCGGTATTAGTAGTTAGCGCATCCTCGTTCGAATGTCGATTGTGGTTGCTGTTGGTGATATTATGTGGTGTGAATGTGTTGCAAAGGTGGTTGGAAAATTCTTCAGCTTGCTCTTCGTTGCTTCTTGCCCATGTATTATCTACTTTTCTGATTGCTGGGATTGGTTTTATTGGCTTCTTTATTTTTTTCGTGGCTTTCCATAGAGAGTAATTGGTATTCTCATGCACGGATAATGATTCGATGAATTTTGAGAATTCGTTGTTGTGGTGTTCTCTTATTTTGTTCTTTATTTCCTTTGAAAGTTTGTTTAGATTTTAATTGTTTTCACGTGTTCTCTGTTTTTGCCACTTAGCTTTCGCTTTTCTTTTTTCTCTGATCTTGTTTAGGATGTCCTGAGGAATAATTTTTGTCTGCCTGCTTTTTGATTCATGGGTGGTGGTTGCCCACGCTGCTTCCTGTATAATTTCTGTCATATTTGCTACTGCTTGGTCGATGTTTTCCGGTATTTTCAATGGGATATTGCAGTTAATTTTATTTTCTATTAGCTCTTTAAATGTTTGCCAATTGGTGGTTTTATTGCAGATCGATTGTGATTTGTTGTAGAGAAGTGGTTTGCTAGTGTATTCTATTATAACTGGTGTATGGTCGGAGTTAAGCTGAAGGCTGTTTGCTATTTTTAATTTGCTTCCGTTTAGTCCTTTTGTTACTGCAAAGTCCAGCATTTCAGGTATTTTATTGAGGTCTGCCGGCCAATACGTTGGTTTTCCCGTAGATAGTACCTTGAGGTTGTTGCTTCTAATATATTTTTCTAATGTTCTGCCCCTTGGCGTGTTAATTCTGGAACCCCATAATGTGTGTTTTGCATTAAAATCTCCTGCTGCTATATATTTGTCACCTAAGGTTTGGAAGTACTCTTTCCATTTTTTGAATGTCACTTTGTGTCCCGGAGGTGCATATACTGATGAAATGTGGAAGTAATTATCGTTGGTTTGTATTGTGACAGTGGTTGCTTGTATGTGTTCTTGTTTTGTTTGGTTGTGAAGGTGATGCTTGTTGTCATTTTTTATTATTATTGCAGTTCCTCCATGTGCTTTACCTGAGGGGTGTTTGGTGTCGTAGATGGTGTAGTACGATATATAACTTTGCTGTCTGAGGACTTCGTTTTGTTCGCTTATCATTAATACAACGTGTGTCCCATTATATTGACACCTTCAAGATACAATCCCATGTGGCTAGGCCCGTTCTTGAGGCCGTATGCCGCCACAACCATATTTCCAGGGAGAACCATACAACCACTCCACACCTCCTTCCCGTGACCGTGGCTACGTTCGGCGACCAGTTGTCACCTCGAGCCCAATCTCGCTATCAGAAATCTTGAACAATTACAATCAGATTGAATGACAACAATTGCTTAATTACGGTTATGATAAAACCTAGGCTAAAGTATTAGAGGATTTTTCCCAAAATTTCAAAGGGAAGGCTCCGGTTTTCCTTTCATCTCCGACATATATATATATATACTGTTTTGAAGTTGCACGATATTACAGAAAGATTTTACAACTTATATAAACATAAAAGGAATATAATTTTCATATTTACATATTTTTATTGAATTTACACTAAAGCGTTCTTTCTCGTCAGGTGTCGCGCGACTTTGCAGAGAAATGCACATAGAAATGGCCTGCCGTCCGGTATAAAATTGCCTTCTTACACCGATAATCTTGAAGTAACACTGATGCGAAAATGGGTTGCGCCGACACAGCTTTATTTGATGGCTCAAAGCGACAACAGGATGGAACGGAGCAACTTATAACGTTAGAAGAGCAAAAACATTTATGATCCGCTTGTATATTTGAATAATATGGGTATACTTTATTCTATTCCCAATATAGAAAATGTGAATTGCGATAAAAATAAAAATAAGTGATTGGGAAAGTTTCAGAATTTGTTTGAGGAAAATTAGTCTTTCCTTTCATAATTAATGTTGGGAGAAGTGTTGAGTTTTCAAACTTTGAAAACTAAATTCATAAAGTTGAATTGAATCTAAGGAAAATTATTAGTATTTTGAAGTTCATTAAATTTCGGATTGAATATGTATTTGGTGCTAAAACAGATTGTTACTGTTTGTAAATAAAAGATTTTTATTTTCTTATTAATTATAGAATTCACTTTTTTAATTTAGTTATTTTTTAACATCTTAAATGTTTGTGCATTTGTTCATACACATTTTTTCATACACATTACTATATTGTTATTATTAGAGGCTTCCGTGCTTTAAAATACTATGTAATTAGTTATATTAATTAGCCCTTTATAACCCTTATGTTTTTACTGCACTATTTTATTTTATTAAAATTAAATGAGATATAACGGTTAACGGAGATGAATTTCTAAATTTTAGATTAATTTAAGAAACTATAATGTGTTACAATCTTTGTCTTTCTTAAGCAATTAAAATTCTGATTATAGAAGATTAACGACATAGCTTTACTGTTAATTTACAACAATTTCTCTATTTTAAAAATTAGAAAGGGAACGTAGGAAAATTTGGAAATATTCCTAGAAATTAATAGATTCTCAACAAATTGCTACGTTTCACTTCAAAAGATAAATCTATTATTAACTCACAGCGGTTTAATCTAATTAAAAATGAAAGGAAAAGAAGATAAAGATATCAGAAAATCCGGAGATTACTAAATAATTAACGAATCCAAATTATTTACTTTCTAAGGAAATTAAACAAATAGATGAGATACCATAACAATAATGTACCTAGGTTGTAGATTCTAAAATCAGCATTTGAAGATCAAACTAATTTGAGAAAATCGATAGAAAACGGTCTTTATCAGACCTGTCTCAATCAGAGTTGATACGTTCGTAGTACCTACGTGGTCAGTCTGACGACATAATTGGCCATCCTGATGGCAAGCGTAATCCTTCTGCATCCAGTGAGCCAATTGAGAGCACACCTACGACTTGATGGGTTCTGGTTAAGAGCACAGCGTTGATAAATGGAGTATAATCAAGGGTTTGCATTTACTGTTGTGCGGCCCACTTAATTGCTTGTAAACTATAGGCCGTACACGCAAATGCTGCGCAGAGTAATCGGTAATCCAATTGCTTGCCAAGTTTCTATTTCCTGTCGCATGAACTGTTTCTATGCAAACGAAGAAAGCTCGATAACCTAACTACCCTTTAGAGTTTTAAGCGTTTCTAAGATGAACGTAGGATAGTAAATATTATAAATTGTTTAAAAACTTGAACACTTTACCAACGTAATGAGATGCTTTTACTATAAGATGAAATAATTTGTATTAAATAAATATATTTTGTAGAAGATTGCATCTGTGCATTTTTTCTTGGAAAAACCAAAGCTTTCACCTTATGTAACATTAGGGAGGCGTACGTTAAGGGAACACATAACCAGCTAATATAGGAAAATTTCTTGCTACATGACCCATTTTCTTCCAAATCACTGAAGCTCTCTTAATTAAATTTTCGTTGGCTAAGTATTCGGTTAATATGCAACAGTGAATAAATTGGAAACATAATCTTTGTTTAAATTTTTTAGAAAAATAATTATATTTTGAATTTTGAATAAAGTATTATTGAAGAACTATGAACATCGATTTTTTCAACCTGGGTTCCCAAAGTCTTTCCTTTCATAGGTTTGATGTTAAGTCATAATGTGTTAAGAATCATTGTAAAAAGTTGTATTTCATTTGTTATTTTCGATTTTAAAACGATGTATAGAAATGGATGAAAATGGAGCAGAGATTTATTTAAATCAATTAAAAAAATTAAAAATTATGTACGTCTTGTACTTGGAATTTAAAAAATTTACATCAAATTATTCAGAGAGATTTATATCTTCTGGATCGCTAATTAAATAAAAATCATTTTCTTTGTCGTTCGCGACTCCCCTTAACGGATTAAGCACAGTGAACAGTACAATAGTAGGATATTGTTAGAAGAAATAGGAATGGTTTAAACAGAATATTTTTACAAATGTAAAGTTGTATATGCATCGTGTCACTGCATAATTATTATAAAACAAATAAAATATATTTTATTTCTGCATGAATCGGATCCTTTCATTATTCTTCATAAAAAGATATCAGGTAAATTTTAATGGCCACATTACGTTTATCTACCTTGCGTCTTTTTCATTTTTTTTTGTAAGAAGTAAGATATAATACTCGCATCCATTTTATTCTCTAAAAAAACCTAAAACATTGAATCAGAGATCACAGTAGATTGCACAGCAATAATTAAAAATTAACTTCAGCTCCATGAAAACAATGGAGAAGTAATAACAAACACAAATAAAAATGCAGTTAAGCATCTCCTTTAGTAAAGATATTTACTTGAAATATTTTAATCGAACTAATCACTTTAAAACCATCTTAGTCGATAATATACACGGTGTCCCAGTATTAATGGTACAAATGTGGAGGTACATTAGAAAATAAGTCGGAAATATGCAATAAATTTTTTTCATTTGAAGCATTATTTTTGAGAAAGTCGACTTTGAATTTTCTCCGACTATGCATGCACTTGATTATCTCGTGGTTAAACCTGGATTACTCTTATCGTGGTTATTATCGTGGATCACGATACAAACTATATGCCGTTGATTTATGAGTAATAATAAAGCACGTAATTCTTAAGATTTATTTTATTAATGGAAAAATTGTTGAAAATGCTGGCCACCATACTGCATACACAAGTATGCTCTCTGAATTAAATTTTCATGCACTCTTTTCTACGTATTTTCGGTTTTTAGTCCTTCGTAGACCAAAATGATGCTCGCTTTTAATTGTGGAAGACTTATGTTGTCTTCGGAATAAACTGTTGATTTAATATGACCCCATAGATAAAAATCAAGGGGTGACAAATCCAGACACCAAGTTACCGTAACAAATGTAATTCGGAGAGCACACCTGTGTATGCAGTATGATGGCCAGCACTTTCAAAAATGTTTCCATTAATAAAGTAAATCTTAAGAATGACATATTTTATTATTATCCATAAACCTACGGATATAGTTTGTATCGTGTTCCTTTGAACTACGACATAGTGAAGTGCATGCGTAGTCGGAGAAAATTCAATATCGATTTTCCCGAAAACAAAGCCTCAAATGTGAAAAATGTATTCCATATATTCGACTTATTTCCTCATGTGCAATCACCTCCTCCACGGTTGTACCATCAATACTGAGACACCCTGTATTGATATAATATACAGGGTGGTTGGTAACTGGCGGTACAAGAGGAAAGGGAGAGATTCTACGCCAAAAAAAAGTGGAAAATATAGAATAAAAATGTTTCGTTTGAGGCTTTGTTTTTGAGAAAATCGACTTTGAATTTTCGCTCGGTACGCGTGCACTTTATCACGTCTCGTTATAATGGATCTCACTGTAGAAAAACGAAAAAAAAAAAAATTTTTTTTTAATTTTTATTCTATATTTTCGACTTCTTTTTTCGCGTAGGATCACCCCCTTTCCGCTTGTACCACCAGTTACCAACCACCCTGTATATCTATTGATACACAGCTGTGGAAGGACAATTTGTGTATGTTAAAAAAATATTGTTATAGGTCATCCCATAAGTTCGTGCCGTTTTTCGAGCGGTTATATATGTTAAGATTGTTTACATACCTTTCAGTTTCATGAAAAAATGTAATCCCCCTCTCGTTGTACAACTTCTTCCCATTCTTCTGGTAGGGCCATTATTCCGTCTCGATAAAAGTTCTCTTGTTTTTCTTTAAAATAATTTTCTAAGCTATTTTTGAGAATGTCAATATTTTCAAATTTTTTACCTACTAGAAAATGTTGTAATGCTCTGAACAGGTGGTAATCAGATGGGGCAATGTCTGGGGAATATGGGGAATGTGGTAAAATTTCACAATTAAATTCAGACAATTTTTTTGTAACGCTTTTCGCGACATGCGGTCTAGCGTTGTCGTGATGGAAGATAACGTTGTTCCTATTCACTAAACCTGGTCGTTTTTCAGCTAGTGCTTCCCTTAATTTTTCTGACTGAGTGCAATATTTGTCTGAATTAAGGGTATCACCACTAGATAAAAGTTCAAAATAGAGTATTCCTTTATAATCCCACCATACACACAAAAGAACTTTATGTGGATGTAACCCTTGTTTCGCACAGCGTTGAGGTGGCTGATTTCGTTGGGACCAGCTACGTTTCCGTTCAGGGTTTTCGTAAAGTATCCACTTTTCATCACCAGTTACCAGGCGTTTAAAGAATGGCTCATGTTTATTACGCGCAAGTAATGACATGCACGCTGTCGTTCGTTCAAGACGGTTCCGTTCCGTAAGTTCATGGGGCACCCAAACGTTCAACTTTGACACCATCCCCATTTTTTTTAAACACCTATGAATCGTTGTCTTAGGTATTTTCAGGCTATATTACGATCTTATATCCACGAAAATCTTCTCTAGCCTGTTCTCGATCAGCTAAGCTCAAGTGCATTGGTCTCTTATCGCCGTATGTTTATAAATCAACACATGAAATATATACACAAAAGTCGGCACGAACTTATGGGATGACCTTACATTTATATTTTTCTACGTATTTTACGTTAACTTTTATCTCATTAGTATACAAAGATCCCGCGCATATGAAATAAATAAGTAACAATATATAATACAAAATACTATACTAGATGTATCAAGATTATATCATGTAAACATAATTAAAAAATGTAGCATACAATTGTTTAATTTAAAGTCAAATTCGAAAGTTCATTGGCAACGCGTATACTGATTCTCTAGGAAATCAGATCTTAAATAAGGGGATTGTATTGGACATTTTCGACTTATTTTGTCATGCAGAATTCCCTTGTCCAGTTGCTTGCTCGGATTTAATCGCAATTGATCAAATTCGTATGTACTTGATGAACATTCAAATTCAATTTTCTTGAAAACGAAGCTCCGAATGAAAAAATTTTATTTTGGTTTTTTGACTTACCTTTTTATGTAGAGTAACTCTTTCTATATATAATATATATATATATAAATAATATATAATATATCCCTATATATATAAATATATCCTGTCGCGTTCTTTATATCACAATAGATAAATAGTACGCTTTTCTTAGAACCGTGTCTAAAAATTTATCTCAAAGAACGACATTGTCTAGATTTTTTTTTTAATTTCAGGTTTATAGTTGCATTGACTACTAAGATCATGAGTGACTTGGCAGAATTACATTTATATTATTTAGAACTGCACGTAACACTCTACACAAAACGTCATAAATCAAACAAATATAATATAAATTTATTCACTAAAATTTAAGATCATTATAAATAATATTTCCACATTTGATAAAATAATTATGCGAGATCAAACTTTCCTGCGCTCTTTTAACTGAATGCACACCTTTCGTTTAGCATCATTTGTAACAAAGTTGATTAAAAATTTAAAAATCTGATCGTCAGCGATAAATTTTCTGCGTGCGTTGTAAAAGCACACAAGCAACGTAATGCGTAATATTTGTTAATTGTGTAGAGTAGGGTTTTGACATTGACATAAATTTTAATGGAGTTCTCACGCGCGTACGTGGGACTGTGGAGTAGCGATCAATTTCAAAATAAATTTTAATGAATTATACGAGTAAGCGCAGTTAATTAGAATACGTATGTACGCGTATAATACAAACACGCGAGTAGCACGTGATAAATTCTACGACTGTTGATCATTGTAATTGTTTCTGAAACCGTTTTGTTTTCGAATGAAGCATCCCGTATTGCGAATCCATTATTAAAAAGCGCCGAAACGTATCTCCCCATACAAATCTTCAAAATAATCGGATAAATATGGAATCTTTTTATTACACATGTTCAATACCACTAGTATACACAATTGCTATTCAGGAATAGTAAACAATAAATATATTACAATAATAGAAAGAAACTTTCAAATAGAAGTTTGAAGTAAACAAATATAAACATATTTTCAAATGCGTAAATAGTATAACAAAGAGGGAGTAATATAAAAATAATATTATATATACATATATATCATAAGATAATTAAATAATATATGTATACGTAGGGTTCACGTTATGATTAGGATGGGGGTTAGGGGCGTGAAACGAATCTTCGTTGTGATTAGACATGGTCGTTATGCAATAGAGAAGATATTGACTAGTGCAAATATGATTATTGTAGATTTCTACAAGTAACCGTGGTAACTAGATACCCGAGACGCTAATGATAATGATCCTAGCTTCAATAACGAATCCGCGGTCATGGAGATGGCGAACTTATGATTTTCGTTAAAGTCTAAGTTGGACTATATGTCGGAACGTGAGATATTCACAGATCGTAAAGACACGACGTAACCCGCTGATGAGATCGTACGAGAGAGAGTCACTTTCCGTCCCGATAATGCCACAGAGGAAAAACTATATGGGGTGTGTCTAAGGACACGAGATCCTCGGATTCGTCGAGGAAAGCCTTCGTTCGGAAGGTGAGGGAAATTGACGTTACTGCTAATTGGTCAATCTCCATTGAAATAGGAATCTCCATAGGTGGTTAGAAAAAGATGCTAGCCGCCCTCAAGGGAAAGTTGCTGGCGGGAAGCGCCGTTCGTGAGAAAGTAGGTTTCCCCTATCTTCCCGTAGTTGGGACAAAGATTGTTTGTCTGTTTGAAGGACTTTAGTTAACTAAAATATCTTAAGATTTATAACGGGCCCTCAGGCTAGCCGAACATGTACTGTGGAGATGCATCGACATCTGATAATTATCTTACCCGGAGAATAGGGTCTGCGTGTGGCGAGTCACGGGACAGAAACCGTTGGAATGTTTACTGTCGATTGCGGCTACAATTATTTCTTTTTAAGGAGAGCTATATTATTACTCCATACCTTTGTTAGACAAAACATTCATCCCTTGACCGCGGTTACATTCGGTGGCTGGTTGTCGCCTCAAGCCCAAGCTCATTATCACAAATCTCGAACAAATACAATCGGACTGAATGACGACAATTGCTTAATTACGGCTATGGTAGAATCTAGATTAAAGTGTTAAGGGGTTTTCCCAAAATTTCAAAGGGAAGGAAATTTCTTTCATCTCCGACATATATATAATATAAAAGTATATGAGAAAAATATATGCATCTGAAAAGTATATACATATAATATAATATAATATATACCCATAAAGAATACAAAAGAATAATTCTAAAGAGCATATGAAATTATTTATAGAAATTTTCACAAGCAATAAATATCCTGCGGAAGAGATTGATAATATATTAAATGAAGAATTTTATAAAATTTATTGAAATGTTGATGATGATTTAAGAAAAGACTTATACTTTTGCCTTCCAGAAAAACTGAAAAAAATGCAATAAAGGACAATGACAGAAATACTAAAACTTAACAAATCAATATAAGAAATATGTCATACTATATTATAATTTGTAAGTTTCTATGAACTTCTATGTATGTTAGCAATTTAATTTTTCGAAAATCAACAATTAACTTCGATGGAGTCTAACCTCATTTGAGTGGCTATAATAAGAAAAAATAGATCTTTCTCTAAGAAAATATTGACGAAATATTAATATACTAATGAAGTATAAATGATAAATAAATACTGCTGTTAAAAGAAAAAGAACTATTGAAATATTTCAGAAGAAACTGTTGCTCACGAGTATATAACCCTGATTAAATCTTCGATCAAATGGCATTATACGATTTATGTTTTGTTTCAGAAAACGAACGGCGACTACGATTGATTTTACGAGATCCCAAGTCGATATTGTGCCACGTCGAAATCGGAACACGGCTCGACTACGATCTCATTTCATAGAGCCGACTTGTTTTTCCATCGTCGACGACGAAAAATTATTTAAAAAGAAATATCATTCTCAACAGACCATGACCACCGCATCGATCAACGACAACGTGGTCGAGATCCGAAAATTAAACCAATATCTCGGAGCCTTCGTAGGTGAGCTAACCTCTTTTTCATCTTTGTCAAATTCAAATTCCTAATACAACAATCTTTTAAATTAAAGAAGCTTTCGATCATCTATTAAAATTGTAAGAAATTTGTTTTAAATCATTGGAAGTTAGTTTTCTTGATTTGATTTGTCGAAACAATAAATACTTTTTTAAATTTCACAATACAAATGTTAATTGTTAATTCTTTATCTAGATTTATTTGTATTATTAACTATTTATAGCTTTTATATTTCTTATAAAAATTATAAAAGAGGTTGAAAGTATTGTTTTCTCCAATTTTTGATTGTACGTACTTGTTAGTAAATTTAGATTTTTAAATACTCCGACTGACAGTTTTGGATTTTGGAATAAACGAAAAAATAACGATACGAACAAATGATTAAATTATGCATTATCAGAATTAAGTTCTTTCTTATTTTTAAATAGATATTTTAAGAATTCACACAATATGGTACCTAACTACGTGTTGGCATATATTTTGATATACCTCATTTGTTTACTTATCACAATTGTGGTACTTTGTATATTATACCTTTATATAGAAGCCTCTATGGACACATGTCTGTGAATTACAAATAACAGAATCTGTAACTCGTAAAACGATTCGTCAGATTGAAGAATAAGGAAAGATCATTTCTAAAAACTAAATGTTTGGTCTTGCTAGAGAAATTCATAAAGATCTTATATTAAACGCATAATTATTTTATTGCAATATCTTATTGTGCATTTTATTTTATAATATTTTTCAACTTGTACAACATAACTGTTTTATTCGTGGTTCAAATTACGTTTTTGGTTTTTCATTTCCTTAAAATCTATTATTATATGTCACAATATGAATAGTAATGTAAATATTTGTAAAAAGTTGTTTGTATTTTTTTTTTAAGCTTTCTGGTAAAAAAAGCTGTATAAAGAATAAGATGTCCCTTTATCTCCCACTAATAAATCGGTTTTCTTAATTGAATCGTCTGTTCTAATATTTAATACAAGAAATTCCATATTTCACAGTTTCACTCATACTAACTAAATAGCTCATTATCATACATATACCAGACGACTTGCAAGTTCGTTACTATACTGCAGACGATTATGCAAATTCATATTCTTGTAGACTTAACTAAAATAATAGCACCTAAATAAATATTCGCTTCATTTAATAACAATTATTATTATGAATAATTTGCCTTAAATATTCGATATATTTTTCACATTACATGCATTTTGTGACATATAATTTTAGTAAATTTTGCATAAATACATAAACATCCGCAATCTGCTCATCACGCATAAACTTAACATATGCATGAGAACATCTGTATATGCTTAACCACCTAACGTCCGTCAGATACAATCGACTTTGTCAACAAAGGAAAACGCGTGCACAAAACATAGTACGTTGAGGAAGTCTGACCCCACAGTGCTCGTCATCCAATTTCCCCTTTTTTCCTCGACTGTAGAAAAATTAAAAATGATAAAAAGAAACACATTTTTCTTCTACGAGTACGGTCCTCGTCAAGATTCGCGAGTAAATTAACCGTAAAACACATAATTAGCGCGATGAACAGAAAAACAAATGGAAGAAAGGAAAGAAAACTTGAGGGTCGAAAGAAAAGAGAAAAGGGGAATGAGAGAGTTGTAAATTGTGTTTTTTGGTAAAATTTCAGCGTCCCTGGGCGGTTTTGCTCTTGGGATCTCACTAGGTTGGAATTCAAAGGCTAGTGTTGTACTGAGGAATTATTTCGATGCCACTGCAACTGAAATCGGATTGATCGGGGGCATCTTAAATGGTGGCATCTGTATAGGAGCGATATCGATGATGTTTATTGCAGGACGAGTTTCTAGAACAAAGATCATGTTCTGGACGATGCCGGTTCTTCTTCTCACATGGATTCTAATGATTAGCCATCGTGGACAGAAGGTTAGTGTGCGATGATCTCATTTCAAAAGTGCAATAAAGCTTCCCCTATTATATATGATATATAGTATAATATATATTATTATACTAAATGCATATTCGGCCGATCAGTTTTGTGATACACATTGTACGAAATGGACATGGATTTAGTAAATTCTTACTGTTTCTTAGATAAACTCTTATTAAAAATTCATATCAATAAATAGAAAATTAAAACAAAAAAATAAAATGGTTTTTTATAAGAAGGAAAAAGGAATTTAGAAGGAAACTATTGTAGTTTGTTCCAAAATTTGTTGAATTAATCAGATAATTTCTGAAACATATTTTTATATTCTACGTCATGAAACTAAAGGAATACTTAATAAATAAAATAATCGTTCGTTTGAAAAATTTAAGTCACCTATCCTTAGTCGCAAAAAGTCGGGTGAGGAAATCAAATTCGTCGGAAGACTATATATACAGATAGTGCAGTACAACTATTTTCATTTATTTTGAAGACTTCGGTTCGTTCGTGTATATACGAACGTATACGGACGGCGAATTAGACACATCCGATATAACCGTAGCCTAAAAGAACAATCACTTTTCTGATATTAAATTTCATTTGTTCAAATAGACACAGAGATCGAAGATAGAGATCAAAGATAAGGATCAAAGATAGAAATCAAAGAAGTTGCCAGTTTACTTTAATATTTAATTTCCAATAGTTTTTTAGTAGCTTGTACATAAATCTCCAGCGTGAGGAATTCTTATCATTTTCATTTGCAGTTTCAGTTTTACATATAATAATTATTATTATAACAGAGAGAACCATCTGTCACTAGCAGACGTTCTGTTCTGATTTCAGAATATTCGGATAGTAGACGACTACTATGTTTTAAAATTTTCCGAGTTTTATAAAAGTTAAGGGTTCATAATGAAATCTACCTGCTAAATTTTAGCTTGAAAGATATGTTTCAAAAAGAAAATATCTACAGAGTGGTCCACAATTTATGGCACGAATGCAGTTAAGGAAATTCTATAGTTTAAAATAAGATGAACATCAATCAAATAAAAAATATATTATGGAGACTTGTCAAATGTACCTGTATTTGAACAATTCTTCACTGGATGGGAGTAGACAACTGGTAGATTATTCTACAAATCGAAAAAAATCGAATAATGTAGAATGACATTTTTTCTTCTCAAGTTTCGTTTTTGAAAAAATGGATTTTTTCAAGTAACGCGAAACTTTGTCAGGGACGTGTACAATTTTTTTCCAAACTATAGCTCTAAATAAAATACCTTTTTTCTATGTTTTTGATTTATTTTCATATGTAAAATAACCTCTTGCCGATTGTTTACTTTTATCCAGTAGAAAATTTGGCACATTCACGTGTACTCGAAACTTTCGAATACAACTTTCTTGAAAGTGAAGCTTCCAACGCAATTTAGCAATTCCTGATTTTCGTACTATTTCGAGTCATATTTGTAGAACAGTTCCGCCCGAGCAGTCGAGCTAAACGCGTGAATCAGTGCTCCGTAAGTCCGACAAGTGGGAAAAGGAAAAGTGACCAGCGGCAGCGTCCATCACCAAATGGTGGAAAGATGCAACAAGTTACACCAATAAAAATTTCAAACAAAAACGAAAGATATTTCATAAACAGAACGGTAGATAAAACAAATATAAATCAATCATTAAACGAAGAGCAGGATTGCACGGATACAGAAGTAATGGAAATAGAATCTTCACAGAGGAAAGACGAGAAAAATATTACCAACGACGGACTAACACACCAGGAGAAAAGCTGGAAGGTGGTAACTTCCAGCAAGAAACGGAAAATTACAACAAACACTAACGCTAGGAGGGCTCCAGAAACAGAAAACCAGCAATGGTTACAGGAAATAACACTCCGAAACTCCTTCAGCGCTCTGCCAGAAAAGAAGGAAATGGACATAGCAGACAAACCAACAACCCACATCTCCAAGCCATCACCAATCTTTGTAGATGCCCAAATTAAAGATCCACTCATTGAACTGCTATACAACACGGCAGGAAACCAAATGTAGACAATCAAACAGCTAAAACTATATCAGGTTAAAGTACAAACCAACACCCCAGAAGCGTTTAAAAAAGTGACTAGAGGCACTAAAAGAAAAAAACGCCGGGTATCACACTTACCAGCTCAAAGCTGATAGAGGATACGAGGCGATTATCAGAGGGTTACACCCAAAGACTAATATAAATCACATATGCGAGGAACTAGCAAAAATCGGACACCAGGTAAGATCAATAAATAACATTACCAGATTCGACACTAAACAGCCATTACCGCTATTTCTAATAGAACTCGAACCCAAACACAATAACAAGGATATATTCGAAATCAAAAAAGTTCTAAATACAATTATAACAGTTGAGCTATCTAGACATAAAAAAGATATTCCGCAATGTATAAGGAGTCAGCAATACGGACACACAAAAAATTACTGCAACAAAAACTCGGCGTGCGTTAAATGCGCAGAAAATCATCTAACAACGAACTGCCCATACATGGGAAAAATAAACCAGGTAAAATGCTACAATTGCAATGGAAACCACCCAGCTAGCTACAAAGGCTGTATAATCAGAAAACAACTTCAACGTAAACTATATCCGCCGCTTCGAAACAGGACATACAATAACTATCACACTCAACAGGTCAGCACAGAAACTGAGACAACACCAAATATACAGCACGTAATGAACATTAACCACAATAAACACCATCACCTCTAGTAGCCGAAGCTACGCGCAAGTAACCAGCCAATCAACACACTTAGAAAACCAAAACCAGAACAATAACTACAACGACGCTACAGAAATCAAGGAACTGCTTAAACAATCCATCAAAAACACCGAAATGCTAACAACAATGATAAACGAACAAAACGCAGTCCTCAGACAGCAAACGCAGCAAATCACAGTCATGCTACAACTACTCACAAACATGCTAAGCAAAAAATAAAAACGGACACGCTGAAAATAGCAGCGTGGAACTCAAACGGCCTACAGCAAAGGGCCCTAGAAACTAAAACATTCCTGTATAACAACAATATCGACATTCTACTTGTTTCTGAAACACATTTCACTCTAAAAAGTTATATGAAAATACCGTACTACACCATCTACGACACCAAACACCCCTCAGGTAAAGCACATGGAGGAACTGCAGTAATAATAAAAAACGACATCAAGCATCACCTACATAGTCAAACAAATCAAGAACACATACAAGCAACCACTGTCACAATACAAACCAACGATAATTACTTCCACATTTCATCAGTATATGCACATCCGAGACACAAAGTGACATTCAAAAAATGGAAAGAGTACTTCCAAACCTTAGGTGACAAATATATAGCAGCAGGAGATTTTAAAGCAAAACACACATTATGGGGTTCCAGAATTAACACGCCAAGGGGCAGAACATTAGAAAAATATATTAGAAGCAGCAACCTTAACGTACTATCTACGGGAAAACCAACGAATTGACCAACAGACCTCAATAAAATACCTGACCTGCTGGACTTCGCAGTAATAAAAGGTCTATACGCAAGCAAATTAAAAATAGCAACCAGCCCTGAGCTTAACTCCGACCACACACCAGTTATAATAGAATACACAAGCAAACCACTTCTCTACAACAAATCACAATCGATCTGCAATAAAACCACCAATTGGCAAACATTTAAAGAGCTAATAGAAAATAAAATTAACTGCAATATCCCATTGAAAATACCGGAAAACATCGACCAAGCAGTAGCAAATATGACAGAAATTATACAGGAAGCAGCGTGGGCAACCACCACCCATGAATCAAAAAGCAGGCAGACAAAAATTATTCCTCAGGACATCCTAAACAAGATCAGAGAAAAAAGAAAAGCGAAAGCTAAGTGGCAAAAACAGAGAACACGTGAAAACAATTAAAATCTAAACAAACTTTCAAAGGAAATAAAGAACAAAATAAGAGAACACCACAACAACGAATTCTCAAAATTCATCGAATCATTATCCGTGCATGAGAATACCAATTACTCCCTATGGAAAGCCACGAAAAAAATAAAGAAGCCAATAAAACCTGCCCCAGCAATCAGAAAAGCAGATAATACATGGGCAAGAAGCAACGAAGAGCAAGCTGAAGAATTTTCCAACCACCTTTGCAACACATTCGCACCACATAATATCACCAACAGCAACCACAATCGACATTCGAACGAGGATGCGCTAACTACTAATACCGCATCTGACAAGCAATACACCATAACTAAAACGACACAAGAAATTAGAAACATAATCGAAAAAAACAAAAAACAACAAAGCACCAGGAATCGATCTAATCAATGAAAAAATCTTGAAAAACCTTCCTCAAAAAGCGATACGACTAATTACAATAATATACAATGCAATATTAAGAATCCAATACTATTCTAAACTATGGAAACTAGCACAGATAATCATGTTACCTAAACCAGGCAAAGACCCACACCAAACAGCATCTTACAGACCAATTTCACTACTTCCCGTTTTTTTCTAAAATACTGGAAAAAATAACCAATAATAGAGGGAAAAAAATTGATACCAGATCACCAATTTGGATTCAGAAACAAACACTCTACAATAGAACAAANTGCACAGACTCGCCAACGAAATCTTACAGGCGCTGGAAACAAAACAATACTGCACAGCACTCTTTATGGACATCGAAAAAGCATTCGACAAAATTGATCATGAAAAATTACTACAAACTATCAAAATGAAATTCCCGGATCAAATCTGCAAATTTCTCAGATCCTACTTAAGCAGCAGAACATTCACAATAAAAATCAAGGACGCCTATTCTGAAGTCAAAGACATTAAGGCAGGAGTCCCGCAAGGAAGCGTCTTTGGACCCATACTATACACAGTATACACGGCAGACATACCGACAGCTGACAACAGTAGAATATTAACGTTCGCAGACGACACAGCTGTACTAGTCAGACACTCTAACCCGGAAACAGCAGTCATGCTACTACAAGAACACATCACAAAAATAGAAAAGTGACTTCAAGATAAACAAATTAAAGCAAATCCCAACAAATGCAACCACATTACATTTACACTGCGAAAACAGAAGCCACCAATTATCCTACTGAACGGTACGCACATATTACAAACCAGGCAAGTTAAATACCTAGGGCTCCACTAAGAAACACAACTCACATGGAAATAGCACATTAAATCAGTAATAGACAAAATTCAGACTACAAAGAGACAAATGTACTGGCTAACAAGCCGAAAATCTAAACTAAGTCTAGAAAACAATGTAAAAATATACAAAACAATCAGAAAACCAATATGGACATACGGAATACCACTATGGGGTACAGCAGCAATGAGCCATATAAAGAAAATTGAAACAATTCAAGCTAAAATCCTAAGAACAATAGCAAATGCCCCATGGTATGTTGGAAACAAAGAAATTCGAAAGGACCTGGGAATACCAACGATAAAAGGGGAAATAAGCAGGTACGCGGAGAGGTACAAAGCAAGAACAACAACACACCCGAACCGACTGGCTGTGGAACCGATCAAAGCAAGCATAGATAGAAGATTGAGAAGAAAACACCCAACGGATCTCACTAAGGACGTAGTCTAGTAAACGCGATGAATGAGCCCCACTGGGGGTAACCATCCATATGCTATATTTAATTTATAAGTTATATCATTTTACCAAATGTCCTACTGGACAAATTGTAAAATTCAAATGAATAAATTATTAAAAAAAAAAAAAAAAAAAACAGTAGAGCAAATCCATCGCATAACACACATTATCAGCCAAACCCTTGAAAAGAAAAAGTATTGCTCAGCGGTATTCCTAGACATCCAACAGGCATTCGACAAAAAAATGTACGATGGCCCACTTTACAAACTTAAAAAAATCCTACCACACAACTACTATTCCCTCCACAAGTCCTACCTATCCAACAGACAATTCATGGTAAAACACCCAGACACCACTACCACCATATTCCCAATAGAAGCTGGCATACCCCAAGGTAGTGTCCTCGGCCCCCTGCTATTCTCCATCTACACTGCCGATCTTCCAACATCAACAGAGATAACAATAGCTACATTTTCTGACGACACAGCGTTACTAGCTTCCAACGCATACCCGATAATTGCCTCATCCACACTACAGCGATGCCTCGACTCGATAGAAAAGTGGTTCCATAAATGGGGCTTCAAAATTAATGAAAAAAAATCCAGACAGGTAACCTTCACGCTCCGAAAACAAACCTGCCCCCAGGTCACCATCAACAATACAACAATCCCCAGCAAGGACACAGTCAAATGCCTGGGTATGATCCTGGACAGGAGACTAGGAAAAACCATATCACAGATAAAACGAAGCAACTTAAGGAAAAACTTAAAAAATTTTATTGGCTCACTGGCCGACGCTTCAACCTAAGCACACAGAACAAAATTACCCTCTACAAGACCGTAATAAAACTTGTCTGGACCTACGGTATCCAACTATGGGAAACAGCAAGCAATTCCAACATTGAAATACTTCAACGCTTTCAATCGAAAACGCTATGATCCCTATTAAATACACGTCACCAACGAAGCAATAACCCGAGTGCTCAAGATACCCACAGTCAAAGATGAAATAGCAAAATATAGCTACAAATACAACAATAGAATCACCAATCATCGAAACCCCCTTATTACTGGATTACTCGATACGTCGGATCAAATCCGCAGGCTAAAGAGAAACTACCCGCTAGACCTAAGCTCTAGACTTAATTAGATATCTATATTAAATACCTACTTAATCAAATTTTACTTATAAATTATACATATCTATAATAAGCTCCACTCATTATAAATAATTAACCATGTCATTGTACCACGCCAGAAAAAGTTACTAAAAATTCTCAATGTGAGAATTGATTGTAAATTTTAATAATTAAAAAAAAAAATATCTCATATGTAAGCCTCTTAGAAGCTAAACTAAGCTCAGCTCATTTTTAATTTCTTGATTTCATTCGATATGTACATGAATAATATTCAAGTCTCAATAAACAAATGTTTTACTTCCATGAGGTTACTCATTGCAAAAAGATTTCAAACTAAATAGTACATATTCATAATATATACATACATAAATAGTACATACACCACAGAAGATGTATACACCAAATCCTTTATTTTATCATTATTTTTAGATAACTCGCAACAAAACAATATTTTTCTCTCAAACTTTTTGGGATATTACGTTTCCAACATTAATAAAATTATGTTTCTAGGTTGTATTATTCCTTATTGGAAGATTTATTTGTGGCATCTGTGGCGGTGTATTCTGTGTTCTGACGCCGATATACGTGGCCGAAATAGCAAGCAAAGAAACTCGAGGGCGTTTGCTCGCGTTCTTTCAACTTCTTATTAACTGTGGCGTGATGTACGCTTTCTACGTAGCTCACGCAATCACTGAAGTTGAAACTGTGTGGAGGTATATGAATATTACACAATATTTTATCTGTAATAAAAAAAATATGATACTTTTATAATTAGCATAATTCTTTTTTTAAATTTATGACATCATTACATTTCATTTATCAGTAATTTTTTATATCCATGGTTGTTATTACATTTGTGTCACTATACTGATTCACAAATTTTTCAACAGTATACTATCCCTGGCAATAAAGTTTCAATCACACGCGCTAATACCTACATATTTTAAACCAGAAATACTAAAATTTGTATATAAAATGTAAAATTTGATGGTATAAACCCAAAATGCGCGGGAACTTTAATCGGTCAACAAAACAAATAATCAAAATATCCATTTATTATCAAGAAGAAAATAACTGTTAATAAAATCTGGCACGTCTTCAAATGATTATTGTATATCACGAACGAAAACTCTATTCAGAATTACTTTTTTCCTCAATAATATTTTGTTTGTTTACTATTTTCTATTGAAAGATAAATGAAAATCGTAATTTTTTTTATTTCATATTACTGAGTTAACTTTCCTACGTGTTTTATTTTTATATCGTTCTATTTTATATTTCATATGCATAAACTTTATATCTCTTATACACAAATTTCAGTAGATTTAGTTAGCTCAATGTTGTTACGTTTGATTGAAAACTTATTGCCAGAGGTAGAATTAATTCTCTGCAATGCTATATGATTCAAAAGTGTTTTATTCCTTTTATATGAATATTTTTTACACCACGTTTATTTTCACCCATTTTATGAAAACTCGTTCCAACGTAGTTGGTTGTGTAACATTGATGCAATTTCATTTTGCCTTAATTTAACATTGCAATAAGTAAAATTAAGTGGTTTATTCGCGATTTTAATTGACAAAGTTTAATTAAATCGAAGCTTAAGTTGCACGATTATATAACGCACGATTATGCGAATATTGCTATGCTTTACTGGTTAACGTTAGTTCGAAACCTTTAAAAACCTTTAAAAATATATGACTGTAAGATGAACGAGCTTAAAAAATGTTAATTGATTTTTTGTTTTCTTTATTATTCGTTTCAAAGTTTATTCATGCAAATTATTTTTCACGATTTATGCAATTTAGTCATAAAACACCATAAGAATAACTTTATTAGCTCGGGATATAACATATTATACATCAATTGATTCGTTAAAATATATAGGATATTTATAAATCACAAAAATATATAAATTATTTTACGGAAACTTGTTTTTATTGAGAAAATAAAGAATAAACAAGGAAATCTAGAAGTTAACCTAGATGTTTGCATATTATTAATAGAAAAACTGTTAATAATTATTCTTCAATTATTTCAAATATTAAAAATTCTAAAAAAATCGGTTTGTCGAAAACTTATATACGTTACTGCACAAGAAGGACTAATTTCTTAACCTCTTATTATTACAAATGTATAGTTAATTGTCTGTTCCCTGATAATAATTATTAGGATTGATTAATTCGTCAAACGATCCATTTTAACATTATCTTTTTGTTGGTTGAAATACAATCAATATATCTGGCTCAGTAAATATTTCAGTAATAATAACTTTTGTAAACGAAAATACTAATTACCTATGAACCAATCAATTGATTAATCAATGTCGCATTTTTTAAAACGTGACTTTGTTAGAAATATGTCCATAATTCTGCTACACTAACTATTTTGTTCAAATTTATATAGTGACTCAAGAAAGGTTTGGAACAATTAACATACAAAACTTTTATGTATATAATTGTGAGTGTTAAATAAAACATTTTTAAGGTTTCTTTTTAATTGTCGGTTTAGAGTTGCATCAACATCTCAAGTTACTAGCAACTACACTTTTAGCATTGTTTAACGTTATAATGTGAGACAACTAGCATAAGTGTATTGTTCAAATTTGAAAATGTATACAGGAGTTACAAAATATTTACTACAAACATATATTTAGTAAAAAATTAGTATACTACATGAAAATGCATCAGACATCTTAAGCACATAATAAATGTTACAGATGATTCCATTAAATATTGTGTCGTGTTAATTTATTGAATAATTGATTGTTTACATACTTCTGCATTGCTTATGCTTCCAATAAATATTTTACAACTTCAACGTACATGTTCACATTGGTTTCAAATTTTACCGATAATTATGATAGTCGTATCTTATTACAGTGCTAATGAAATTTTAAAATGATTTGTGTAACATACGTAATATATTCATAGAAGTTTTTGTCAATGTTTAAATACTTTTGCGAGCCACTGTATATTCAGAAAAACAATAATAAAAATATTAGAAATAAATTCTTCCTGTTTCTTTCAAATTACTACTTCAAACAATCCAAGATTTCTTCCTCTCAATCGGGACATGTTTTATTAAATCAAGGTTGATCTGAGCGGTTCGATTTCTCTGGGAACTGCATGTAAATTAATTCTTTTTCTCGTAAAGGTACAGCGCAATTTGTGGGCTCGCGTGTCTTTCGATCGCACCAGTAAAATTATTACCTGAGAGTCCGCTCTATTATTTGTCGAGGAACGACGAGATCAATGCAGAAAAATCCTTGAGATGGTATCGCGGCGATACTTACGATGTCCAGCACGAAATCAGCGAAACGAAGCGTCTCATTCTTGCGACTAGCTCGGAGAAGGTACAGACAATCGATTTCTTCTTATGTAAGCTAATCATTTTGTGGAATAACAAATGGAATAGATGAATAGATTTTGTGGAATAGATTGGGATCTATTTTTTGTGGAAAGTTGAAAGTAGGCACAATCCGTTTCTCACCTAAATTTTTTATTTTAGAAATAATAAATTTTAATACATTATTAACACATATAATAACATTATTTGATAGATATATTTTGTTATTTGACTTTATTACATTTGCGATTATTTTAGCGATTCCATAAATCACAATGTATATACAATTAGTTAAAAATCTATGTACAGTATTGAAAATTATAATAAAAATGTCAGTTCTACAAATTTGTTTGGCATATTATTGTAGTACTGTTAAAAGGTAACGCAATTTATTTATTTTCACCTATATTAAAAACGAAGAAGTAAAAGAATTTAAAATACGATATTACAGACATTATTTGCATCTGTTCTATTTACATGAATTCATACAAATCAGCTTAATATTATATTAATATATTGTAAGTTAATGTTAATAGTGTTTGCTATGGTGTTAATTGAAACAAATACAAATTTTTAATATCACAACCTAATATGTTAAAGGAACCGCAAGACAGGACATGTATAACTTTTATTGTAAAAGTCTATTAAACATTTTACAACACAACATTTCTGATGTACTTCCATCCTAAAATTTTTGTGAGGTAAATGTTTTAGCTTGTCTAATTGCTTTCAGACATACATTAATAATAATTGTATTGATATGTGAATATAAATAATATTGTCGAAAGTACCAATATTAATTATCGTCAGCAGTTTTTTAGTTCCTTTGATAAGTGAGATACGCAAAATTCGGTAAATATATATAGACTTTCATGATTAACTATTGTATATACATTATGTATCAAACACTTGTTTATTTCTGACAAGATATACAGTCACTTTGACTGCTACGCCGAAATTATTCAAAGCATATAATGGCAAAATAATAATAAATTCAAGATGCAAGACAACATTCTTCTCTAATGGAACGTTTATCTTATTGGTGATCACGGGTGACCACCGGTTGATAGTGACATATTATAACAAGGCTTCGTTTATTTCAACAAACCATTCGCATTCGTTATTTCGTCGTAAGCAAAACATCCAAAATATATTGTTGAAGCGTATAGAAGATATTAGTAAACAGTATTTGCTCATTCTATATATAATAGTAAGGTGGAGAGACAAGCGTGACATTTTTATGATTTCGACGAAACATTCGGTTGAAATGGTAGAGGTCCGCAAAAAATTATGTTTGTAATAAACCAATGGTAGTGGTAGATTACAACAGATGAAAATATGCTATAGGTTTATCAGATCAAATGATAGCATATTCTACACCACATAGAAGAATTCTCAAGTGGTATATAAAATTAGCTTTAGAGTTATTGTTAAATACATCAATTTCAAACGCAATGATACTGTATAAACAAGCAACAAAAACAAAAATCAAGGTGTCAGCTTTTAGAATGGCACTCGCAATGCACCTTACACAGTGCCATTCACCAGAGCCGTCAAATATACTTATTCGGCAAGGATTGCGACACGAAATGCAGAAGAAAGAAGGGCAAAGGTACCTGACACGAAAATTTTGCAAAGAGTGCTATAAAAAAAAATGTTAAACAGTCAGGATCAAAAATTGCTAAGAATCGGACCAAAAAGGTGACCACCTATTGTCCAGATTGTATTGATGAGCCACATTTATATTTAAAGTATTTTAACACAGTGTACTGTTACATGCAAGATTTGTTCTCATTTTTTTTTATTGATGTTTTAAGAAAACTATTTAATTGTTCAATGGGGCACTTTTTATTTCAAAGCATCTTCTATTTATCGGTTATATTCGATTTTCATTCAATTTTTACAATTGTAAGAATTCAAGCTCTCCGGTCACCAACGACCACTGTGGCGTCACAGGAGAAACCGTGGCCGATCATATATGACCAACGTGGCAGTCAAAGTGTTAAGAATACACACCAGATTTTTGTCGCATTTCCTATAATTTAACAAAAAAATGTCTCTGAAAGAAAAGTTAATTAACCTCGACTTGGCTACAAGTTACAATAAAAAATGTTTTCCAAAATTTCGTTTTCCAATAAAAAGTCAGTCATCTCGATTTTTGCAAATTATACTATGTATTTGCGATTTGATAGAGTTGTAGCTAACACCAAGATGAATTCAACGATGTACTGCGCTATGACCTTCACATGATCTTGACTTCAGAAACTTTAATTCAACGATTATAAACGCTAATATAGAAAATTATTTTATTTAAGTCAAAGTTTCTGAAGTCGAGGTCATGTGAAAGTCATAGTATAATAGATCGATGAATTCCACTTGGCGTCAGCTACAATCCTATCCATTTCGCAAATACACAGTGCCATTTAAAAAAATCAAGTTGATAACTTTTTATTGCAAATGCAAGTCACGGCTAATTAATTATTATGTCAAGTATTTTTTTCTTAGATTTTAGATATGTCACAAAAATAATTGATATTTTAAGACTGACTTTGTATATTAATCTCAAACAATAGAAGATTTTCTAATCTAAATAAGACATTAACCATATATTTATACGACTCAATTTTTACAATATCTTGCTTTCCCAAATTCCTAGTTATTTATATATTTTTTGTAATCTTTTAATTTTAGTTCAGTCAATAACAATTAATCATTTTATTCATGCAAATTAATACCCAAACATACTCGAACATAACACCAATCGCTATTTCCGACGCTAAGATTTGAATTGTTTCCAAATTCTGTGCTTAATTATTAAGTAATTATTACCTGATTTTTTCGATATATCAGTTTAGCTTGAAGTTGGTAAGAAATCGCCGAGTACTTCGTTCCATCGCAACTTGCTTTGGAGTAATCCTGGCCCAACACTTGTGTGGCGTCAACATGATGATTTTCTACGCCCTGATCCTCTTCGACACCAGCGGTTCCGGTGAACTATCCGGAAGCGAACAGACGTTGGTCGTCGGTACCGTTCAAATATTGGTATCTCTCTTGGCTGCGTTCCTCGTCGACGTACTTGGACGTCGAATTCTCCTCACCCTCTCCTCCCTTCTCATGGGATTGTTCCTTATACTGCTAGGTAAATACCATTCTCAAATGCATGATATAGCGAAATCGGAAATATCCTTGATAGAACAGCATTTTGTAATTCATGCTACTCGAAATATCATAACCTACTAGCACTACTTTATAATTGTAATTCCATTCGTGATATTTCAATTTAGAGGGATAATTTTTCGGGACTCTGATTCTTCTTTTGTTGTAATTAATTAATTTTTATTGTTATTTCACTTAGATAAATAATATTTTTTATTATCTTTATACATAAGATAAATTATTGAAGTAACTTTAAATTTACTACTTACGTTTAATTTAGTAAACGCAATAAAATAATTGCCTAAACTCTCCTTAGATATCTTTCACCGTTCTTAAGATATTTTACAAAAAAGGAAATTCTGAATTTCTTTCGATCTTTCGAGAAATATCTGAAAAACGGTGAAAGATAGTTAAAGAGAGTTTAAACAGGAATTACATTGTTTTCTTCTATTTCTAAATTAAAAAAATAGATTTTGAAACATCCATTATTTTCCAGTTAATCTCCCCCAACACTTCCTAACAAAATTTTTTCTTACTATACATGCTGAAATACTTCTATCTACCCTCTTCTATCTGCTTCTATCTTCATATCTGTAAATGACTTCGTGAAGTTCATTTACATGAAAATTATTAATATTAAGTTTAATTATAACAGTAATAACAGTTCCATTAATGAAATGAATGAATATTTGCATTTTCATTTTGTATATTTTTACATACCAAAGAGTTACGTAGGTAGCAAACGACAAAAATAATAAAAATCATTGTTTGTGATTGTTACAATAATCATATTCCCCATAAAATTATTTGAATTTGAAACAAAGATATTCATCACACCACGCACATTGCATTAAAGTCGGCGTTTCACAAATATGTACTTCATTTTAGTATAACCTTCTCGCTCCTAAAGTAGCAGAACTGCCACTGCTGACTACCGTTGCTGCCACAAGTTAAATAGAAACTATATGTATATGAAATTAAATAGAAATTGTATATATAACATACGCTGGCACTAAAGTACTTAGTGTTACACATAGGTTGTTGAATTTGTCTTCAAAATGACTATCATTTGCAGATAAACGAAATGTAACATTCTATTTAAAAAAAAAAACTAATTTGATCTTTTTCTCATTAATTTTTTTCAACACAATAAAACTATTTTTACTATACACCGCTGCCTGTCAAAATATGCATCTTTTGTAGCAACCATTTTTTCAAATGTTGTATTATAACGGAAATATTTTAGGTGATAAAGTTATGTGGCCTGTATATTTTTTATTTGTTTCTTCTTATTTTTGACTCGAGAGAGATTCAGAAAAGATATCTATTTATTTGTCTGTAGTAAAGTGACATTGCCTTTGAAACATGATTTTGTCAAAAGTGGAACCTCCAACGCAATTTTGTCATTTTTGATATTCTAATTATTCTTATTATTCTTATTTTGAAGCATAGAATTTCCGTAACTTTACCTGTACCATGAATTATTGCACAGTATATACTTACTCCTTTTCTTATATTTCTACGAGTAAAATATTCTACTTGATAATATAATTTGTTATATTTTTGGTAAATAGAAAATAATTTATAAATCAATAATGTAGAATTTTCGACGTTATTTTACGTATTAGTTTTATTTTCATTAGATGCCATTACGCTTTATCAGTACGATATTATATTATAGATAAATGTCGAATTGAAAGAATCATCTAAAATTACTGAATCAAATATGTCATTCTTTTCATTGAATAATTGAGAAATTTTCGATATATGTCAAAACACGAATGGAACTCTGAATAATATAAGTTTGAATGAATTATAATTTCACACTACGTTATTTTCACCGATCGATTCTATAATTATTACTTGTTCTAAATTAATTAGACCGATGCGTGATTTAATTAGTGATAGTCGTCTTGAATAATCGATGCTTATTACGTACTTGTACAATTTCGTTTAAATCATTTTAGTCTATTTGGTATAAATATACAACCGCTAAATATTGTTCCGTGTGATTTTATTTATTCATAGCTGATGAAGTTTCTTAAGAAAAATTGACTCGTTCAATGATTGCATCTACGATGCTGGCTGGTTTCAGTACAGCTTAAAATACGACCTCTTCTGTAATACTTCCGGAGCAAGCTACACAACGCGTACTAAGAAATCAAAATAGACCGTGTATCGATTGTTGGTTCAATCGTTCATAGAAAATTTAGAAGAAAAAACGTATTTCAACTCTTTGACATAGAACAACAACCGTATTCTGTGTTGTTTTTGTATCTATTATATAATGTATTTATTATACGCTTTCATCCTTTTGTGTTATACTCTTATTTTGTGTATGCTATAAAATTTGTTCAGAATATTTAAAATGATAAAAATAATTCTTAACAGGAACGGTATTTAAAGTAATGTTTCAAGGTTGTACTCTTTTGTAATTAAATATCGGAAACAATAGAATTTTTTGCTTAAACACAATTATTTTCGAAAATCTTAAATATTTGTATTAATTTTTTAAGATTAATTGACTACCATTCTTTACACACAATTCAAGTATACAAAGTATACCATCAAACACCTACATGTTGATGAAGATATCCATTAAAAAAAAATATTCTTTGGATAATCATATATTGTATTTTTTATCCTCACCGCAACTCATTAACGTGTTAAAGAACTTACAACAATTTAAAATCAGGGTAAAAATATTCATTTTTTGCAAAAAGGAATATCTTTTATTCGACGTTGTCTACATTCAATTCAATCGTTATACATCACCATATTTCCAAGGTCCGTAATCCAAGCGTACAGGATAATGTAAGACGGTGGTACAACCGAATAGATGGATGAATTTACGTAAAAAAATAAGTCAACAATATCATGTTGATTATTTACTCCTGTTCAGACCAAAATTAGCCAAATTTAAGTTTATTCGTTAACCCCTTAACCTACGATTTACGTTCGAGAATTTTGGGCCGAAAACGTAAACAAGCTCGCGCAGCCTTCAAGCCATTTGTAGAACTTGTGTAGTACGCCCCCACGAGCGATGCCCGTAATATTTACGATTGGTCCGATCATCTACTACGGGCTATGCCCATAGTTGTAGGTTAAGGGGTTAAATCTTCAAACCCTATTTTCTTGAAGACGAAACAATATATGAAAAAATTGTACTCTATATTTTCGAATACTTTCGACTTATTTTTTCACGTAGAGTCGCCCAGTTGTACCAACTGTCTGGCCTCACCCTGCATATTTCAATAGATAATAAATATACCCAACAATCAGTATAAGGAAAAGTCCATTAATTTTATAAAAATAAAAAATGAAATACTGGTTTTAAATATTATTTGCACTTAATTGGGGACTTATAAACGTTCGATAAACAACAATCAACAATTTAGATCCATGTAGGAGGAAACCCATTGATTGTTTAGAGAAATAGTTGTAATACATGTATATCATAAGTTTAGAATATGTTCACAGTATAGCAAATCATGAAGCAGTTAAGGGGGGGCTAAGGTTAATTCGTAGAAAATAAGGCATGCTTTTGTGAATTTTTTGTGACGACACAGTTAAAATCTCTTTATTAAAACCAATAGTACATTAAAGTATGACATTCGAAGGATATTGTATAAAATTTTCACGGAGAAATATTAAAAAATACGGCAATGACAGCAATTATTCGGACGTGTCTCGGAAAAAAGGTAGAATTGCGGTGCTCCTGATAACGTGGTGCTGCATCATCTGAAATCAAAAAATCAAAGTTCATTCGTTAGGTAACAGCTTTCCCCAGGTAACACTGGGAGGGTTTTTCGAAATTTCAATTTTTCACTTTTTTGGAACACTTTAAAGGGAAAATTAGCCGATTTTGCGAAAATTTGCGGCCTGCCAGCGTTACCTGGGGAAAACTATTACCTAACGAATGAACTTTGATTTTTTGGTTTCAGATGATCCAGCACCAAGTTATGAGCAATTCTACCTTTTTTCCGAGACACGTCCGAATAATTGCTGCCATTGCTGTATTTTTTAATATTTCTCCGCGAAAATTTTATACAATATTCTTCGAATGTCATTCTTTAATGTACTATTGGTTTTAATAAAGAGATTTTAACTGTGTCGTCACAAAAAATTCACAAAAACATGCCTTATTTTCTACGAATTAACCTTAGCCCCCCCTTAAATGATACTTCTTCTGAATTCAACTTGTCAACACGATTCAACAAAAAACAATCAACAAGCTAGATTTTAGTATTTAAAACACGTATTGGTATTATATATATTTTTTAAATTCACAATGTGTCATACAGGATATGACAGGATGTGTGTTATAATCGGAAAAGGATTATTGTACATTCAAAAATAAATAAAAAATGTAGAACAAACTCTCTTTGGTTAATGCTTTATTTTCGAAAAAATCGAGCTTGGCCACGCTTAATAGAAATTAGTATTTGAAGAATTTTCGAGCTCGATTTTCTTGAAAATGAGATTTAAATACTAAAATTTAATTCTATGTCTTCGATTTATTTTTGCATATAGAGTAACCTCCTTCCGACTGTACAATTGCGTTCAATCAAATCCGACAGAGTTCATACGTATTTGACAAGTTTTCCAGTTTGAAATCATAAAACGAATGAACCATTTTTATTTTAAATTTTCCACTTACTTTTACATCTAAAATAATCTCTTGGTTAATTGCATCACGCGCTCTGCTACACTATGCATACTATAATGGCGGACAAAAGAAAGTTTATAAAACAGGAAGTATAAATAAACACCATGATTTTGCAACATGAATTTATATTTAATATGGCTAATGAATAAATATAATACATACCTACCGTAAAATGGACGACTGTTCCCAATATGGTAACAAATTTTTAGTACAAAAATTACTAAAATTTATAACCGTGTCAATTTCAAACTTTCCTTTGTCCGCCACTATATACGGCGATTAAGAAATATATTTGTACACCGTTATATTTCTTATATGGTTTATATACTGATTAATTACGACCATATATTAAATTTTATATATTAAATTTCATATGATTACAACATATTGATACCTCAAAAATTAAATGTAAGATCTGCTAAAGAAACGGTTCAGTGGAAAATAAAAGTATGTGTACATAAATTGCTTTTTGTATATATACAGTTGTATTATATAAAGCGATCAAATGTATTTAATTTAGCTCAGCCTGATTGAACGAACCGTAACAAGCAATCTACAATCAACATTAAATTACCAATCGATATCTCATTACTTCTTACACCCTTTCTTCTGTCTATTCCAGGTTGGTTCTTTAGCCTACGCGACGCTGACCCCGAAAATGACGACATTTACTTCTGGATG
Source organism: Bombus cullumanus (assembly GCA_014737535.1). Classification (NCBI taxonomy): domain Eukaryota; kingdom Metazoa; phylum Arthropoda; class Insecta; order Hymenoptera; family Apidae; genus Bombus; species Bombus cullumanus. Next base: position 1,119,798 of record JACXIX010000027.1, read on the forward strand.
TCGCCCACATGGATTACTCTGATCTTTGCTTCATTCAATCTAGGTCTTGGACCAATTTCCTGGTCTCTGTTAGGCGACACGCTTCCAGAACAACTGAAGACACCAGTGGTCTCCATTACAGTTGCTTTCGGATGGTTGATCTCGCTGATGGCCACGCTGACTTTCGACGAAATGATCATTTCCCTAGGTGGTACGAAAGTCATGTGGCTTTCTGCCGCCATATGCTGGTTAACAGGCCTATTCTGTGCCATCGTGGTTAAAGACAACACTGGCAAAAGTCTAATAGAAATCCAAGAAAACTTTCGTATCGAATCTAACAGAGAACTAGCGAGAACCTGATGGTTGTTCTCTAATTTTTATTACAATTAGGATTTCTTTCAGTGGTATTTCGTATTTTGAATCTTGAACGAGGTGATAACCCGCCTTTTTTGTACTTTATTTAGATTCGGTCAAGAAATTGCGCGTTTTTAACTATCTTTAAAGACATTTTGTAGTCAAAGCAAATAGAAATGGATCTCTGTATAATGGATTGCGGATTTTTATGCAATTTTATAGTTTTAGGAACACAATTGAAGAAACGGGACTCAATAGATTTATTTCACCCATTAGATATTATTGTGAGTACTATACTACGGATATTTTTATACATATTTATATATTATATGTATTACTGCATCTTCGGATTTCCTATAAATGCATAAACATTCGTAGTCTGATGATTGCTTTATAAAAAAGTATGTATAATGGACATATAGTAATTATTGGTTCAAATAAACTGCGAAGATGTTACTGTTTCACATGACTCTCCCGGATTATTTTTTCATGCCTTTTACACTTCCAATTTACTTACTCATGACCACCGATAATTTAATTTTTTTATTTCGTAAAAATTGCTAAAAATATATAATTCTACCATTTTTATACTTTTTATAAGCGCTTGAAACAATTTCAATGTATAATATTAATTAAAATAATATTTCTCTATTATCTATGATCCAAATTACCCAATTTTTTCTTCATTTCTGCTTTCTTTCGTTGTAACAGTATTTGTACAATTTTAATAAAAAAAATATATCTATCTCTTTCTATTCCTTTTTTTTCACTAAATTTTACTGAACTTTCATCCAGAAGGACATATAATTAATGGCGACCTAAATTACTTATCTGCCTCCTTTGGCACAAAAAGATATATTAACTCAATCTTACTTTTACGAAACTTTCGGCAATAAATTCGGTAAAGTGTTAAAAGCATTTGCGCATAAACTAGCAAGAAGTAGCAGAAATACTGTGGAAGTGTTGATAATACGTATGACGTAAATAATTTCCCTCATTTTTATTGTATTTTCTCTAGTTTCTACACTTCAAACCGTAAAACGTTTCAAACAGAGGAAACTACATACCGTTACTTTGAACGCCGCTGAATCGTAAACCTTGCAAGCAATTATTTGCTTGTTTGCTTGTAATTGTAACTTGCTATTGTTGGATTTCTTTATCGAATTTATTCAAATTATACGGTTCGTTTCAGCGTATCCTCGTTCAGTTTTTCCTTTTTAATCGAAAAGAAATATTAATTGCGATGTCAATACTACGAAATAATGATAATATCAAAAAGTACCGACAATGTAAATTGTAATACGAGAAAATAAACGAAAATGATTTTTTATTCGATACAATAATTTTATCGAAAACTAGTAAATAAAACAATCCGTAAAAAATATTTCTAACAAATTCTCCAACTTCTCCTCCAACATTAATATATTGTAATGGAGGATAAACTCGACTTTCATTTTCATCTTTCAGTTTCGTTCTTTTGTTCAGCGCATTATTTAGAATTGCAAAAAGATTGATTTTTTATTATATAATGATTGATTGATATAAATGCAAATAGAATTTCATCTTGAGAGATAATCAAATTTTTTGTTATTATATAAGGTTCTCAAGAGTCAAACTGATCAACTTAACCTTTAGTTAATTTCTTAATTTCATTATACAAATACACGATTAATGTTTAGTTTTCAAGAAACAAATAACTTATTTTCATAAATTTACACTGTGAAAAAGGGTGACACAAATAATAATAAATGACAAGGTAAATTTAAAAAATAATGTTTGTAACATCATTATTTTTATGTACTTTTCAACTTATGAAGTTGATCAATGTGGCTCTTGAACGCTTCATACGACAAAAAAAAGGTATCTACAAAAATGCTAATCCTTACATCGTATACCCTATATATTTTCCATACTATTGTATATGCATTCTATGTATTGTTGAGCTTTTAAATTTTTTGTAAATACATAATAACCCACAGTCTAGCAATAATCAGGCAGTACAAATATTTCAAATAATAGTAAATTCAACTACGTATTCAACGGTTAGTTTCGAATTGTGATATTGTCGATTTCTGGTCTCGAGTTTGTCAGTCGTACGGTCTCAATAGGTTAACGAGAACACTTATCGGGCTCTGTATCGAATGGAATGGCTTGCGTTTGTTGGCCGTCATCCAAAAAGACGCCAAAGAAGATTCGCGGACGTATTTTGTTTCAGATCTGATATATTGCAAACAGATGCAACGAATCCTCGTGCAACCTTTTGACAAAAATAACATAGCGAAGGCGATCGTTCAAGTCGCGGAACGATTTCATTAAGCGCCCCGTTTATATTTACCCCCGACGCCTGTAATTGACGATATGAGACGCAAGTTTTACGTCGAAATCTATATGTTCCGTCAGTCTCTTCGAAATGTATAAGCGAGTAAAAGGAACTGAGAATGTAGCTATTTTTGTAAAAAGGAAATATAAATTGGAAAATGTTTCGTTTGAAATAATGGCTGGTGACTTTAATCGTACAATTAATAGATTAATTTTTGTTATTATTATTTATAAAAAGTATAGTATTACTTACGATACAGTATAGCTTATAAAGGTTGAATTTATAATACGAATTGCAAGTACCAGAAACTGTGATTAATTTGAACTCTATATAATTTGAAAATTGAATTTATTGATCTATAAATTGCGGGATAAGTATAAATTTGCTGACAAAGACATTGAATGCAATAGATGACTTTATTCAAACCATAAATGTATTTATACTCATAGAATGGTGCGAATGGTAAATCAATATTGCTATGCAATGGCACATAAAACTTTGATTGCAACATGACTCCAAATTTTTACGTCCCATTCCTTTTATGTTTTCTTTCAGTAGCCTTCTATTTCCCTCGTATACACGCCTTTCCTATCCTTTTTATTTTCTATTCGCCTTTTTTCCAATACAAGCAAAATATTAAATTTGTCAAAATCTAAAAAAAATTAATGCTTTATTATTGTTTTCAAACTTAGTTGTTATTTTAAATAAAGTGAAATTTAATTATATTTTGAAGCATTATTACGTAAATTTTTATTATGCCATTGCTATTTAATCCTTTCAAGGTCGATTCTTTTAACTCTCTGAGAAAAATGATTTCTTGTGTGATATTCATAATAAAAACAAATTTTTCGAATGGCTTCGTGAGAGAGACGTAATGTATTATATTTTAAGATGAGTTTTATCGGACACAGTTTACATTTCCCATTTAGTTAATTAATAGCATATACAAATACAATTGCGTATACACAATATCGATTTCGAGAGTAAAAAGGATAACTCTTACGATTGTTTTTCAGCTTATTGTACTTTTAAGCATTCAATGAATCATTCTAATACAGTTGTACCTCTAAAATATATTCAAATTTCCTTTCATTAATCCAAGACATTTCATGCTATTCACCGACAGTGTATAATCTCGTTCCTTTATTAATCACGAGTTTGCTGTTCAAAGTTTCTTTGTTCTTGTGTCTCTATTTCTTTCAAGATTGATGAAATAAGAAGCAATTGTTTGATGCTAGAAATACTACACTTTCCAGGTTTCTGATATTCATTCTCTTATACCTTAGAAATAAAAGGTAGGAAATAACCTACTATTATTTTAAACGAGATATGAAAACCAATTATTTCCCTTTAAAAGTCAAAATAATTGTATTCTTTAATAAGAATAAGAATTTTCATCAACCTATTAATAGGTCCAAATGAACTAACAATCTTTCTCGAACTAGCAAAAGTCAAATTTTGTTGCATTAATCATAAAATAGAAATGAAGGAACATTACCGTTCAATAATCAATCTTATCTTTAAATAGGCCTTTCATTTTTAAGTATGTAGTACACGTGTAGTACATATATAGTATAAGTACACTATGGCACAATCCTCATTCCTTTAAGCGTAAAATATAAAAAGTATGCAAATACTTGACGTTTCAAAAAATTCAATTTATTCACCGACTTCTTTACCAAATTTCGGCTAAAATATTTTATATTTTAACACAGACGAGATACGAAATAGATCTCTCACCACACGTTGTTTGTGATTTTAAACTGTTCAAATTTTAATTTTGTCGATTGAACCGGTTCAAAATGACGTATAAACGTTAATTATTTAACATATTATTTTGTTTTTGAATTATTGATTAATATTCTGTTAATATCTAAAATGCAAATTAATTGTTTTTATTACTTTGTTCGATCAAAGTCTAGAGTACATTATTATCCTTAATTATATTATTATCTACATTTTAATAAACGTTCTATGGTTTCTGCAATCTGCTACAGAGTGCTTCCTATACTAAATGATCGATCTGTTTCATTGGTTCCGATATTTTGTTTCATTCCCCTAATTAATTAATTTATCTTTTTTAAAAATCAAAATTTAAAATAATCCTATTATTTTAAATAAAAAACTTTGAATTAAATTGCATTTTTGACTCACCTTGAAAAATTCTTTTGCGAGCAGATATGAAATTTTACACCGTTGGATCTGAAACGAATTAAACAAAATATATTATTACCAACCTTTTTCATCATTGCAACAATAAAAAATTAATCAGAGTAAATTCTATATTTCAATGTCGCTAAAGAAAGAGAATAAATATCAGGACAGTATATTATTGAAAAGTACTGAGGTTGCTATTTAAAAATGTAGAAAATATTCAGAAAAGAAACAAGATGCAATTTCTTAAATTAATTACCTGCTGTTACTTTTTATAAATACATTCAAATCTTCTATGACTTTCACTTCGAACTTTATTTATGGCCGAGCTTTAATTAATTCTTTCCTTTAATTTGCTTTGTTTCTACATTATCATTAATCTCATTAACGCTCTTAATTTATTTCAATTTCGCATTACCGCACAAGCATTTATATTCGTTCTATAATTAATCTTACTGCTCAAAAATACAGGAAACGTGGCAGAAAGAAGATATTTTCCTTACATTTAGCATGCATTTCACATTTATAGAATTATTCGAATATGCATCATTATAGTAATTTCTTTGAATCTTCAACAGTTTAAAAATTCGCATAGACCTGGTTATATGATTTAAAATTAAGGTAAACTTGATATTGTTAATAATTGATATAATCATTGCAATACCAGCAAACCAAAGAAATAAATTTTACACGCAAATATAAAAAGAAAAAAATAATAAATACGAGGAATTCTATTGGACAATATTCTCTTAGTTGAGGACAGGTTTGTGTAAATGGAACTGTAATGATTACTTCATAATTATTTCATAAGTATTTAAATTACACTGGAATCATATCATGAATAAATATTTTTAAGTCGCTTAAGTTATTATTTTAGAATAATACTGAATGATAATGTTTAATTCCTTGATGTGTTTACACAAATGGTATTATTTTAATCTAGAATTATCGTTTAAAATTTAAATTATAATGAAATTATATTATAAATAAATATCTCTTGATTATTCAGTTTATTATTTACACTAAGTTATTTTAAAAGGTTGTATGTTTCACTCTTTAAATTTTTTATATTTGAAAATAACGTGAAGATTCGAAGTGGATGAACTTGTACATTGTATTATATTGGCAACTAACTGATTGCGGACTTTGACAATACCACCTAATGAAAAAATCCGCAATCACTTAGTTGCCAAGCCAATATTAACATTGCAGTATATGATGTAAAAACGAGCGAGGAAGCAAGTCTGAAAAATTCACATGACTGCCATCGTGTTAAAGAGTTACATCTGAAACATTTTCCAGCCCCGTAACGAGAAACAGCACATCCTCTTGAAAAATGTATCGGTTATATCGCTCTTTAATCGGCGTCCACGCTCCGGGCCGTGTTCAGCCAAGCAGAAGTAACCGGCAGACGCAAAGTCAGCATTTCTTTACGTGTCGTGAATACTCTACTTTTCTTTTGTTTTCCTTCTGTTTACTACTTACATGTGTGACCCACTTTTTTTTCGTCAACTGTAATCCATTCATCTTCGCTGACGGTTTGTGAATTTTTCTAGGCTCAGTTCTTTACGTTTATATGTAAGATATAATGTCTGCCTGTCTTCTCGGATATTCAGCATTTTTAAGAATTTAAGAAAATCTTTCGTGTACGATTGTTCGTCGCATAACTTACGTTGCAAGTAACAATACGACAAACTTAATACCTTAATTAGGTTGAACTTTACTTCAGTTCGAAATACAAGCTACTAAACCTAATGTATAATCAATAATTCAAATCTATTCAATTCAAATATTCTAAATCCATTGATATGTGACATATAGTCAATGTTGATTACATACTGCTGTTATTAATCCTTCCCCTTTTTGTTAAAATTTTATTTAAAGAAGTAAAAATTGTTTTCAAAGAAATTTAAATGTAAGATTTCGTTCAGACTTTGGATCGTGAATCGGTCTACGGAAGATTAAATACCATTTCAAGATGAAAGTTTCACATTGTAAAATAATCTAATTCAAATACGATAAATCGATAGCACGTAATCCAAGTGAAACGAAAGCTGAGGATCCCGCTTAATGACAAATTTTGGTATTACTTATACGGAGTGTAATATTAAGTTTCGAGGATGGTGGTAGCATGATGATACTATCACATTCTCACCGACGTTGCTGCGTCAAATTACGAAAGTTCCCCTATAAAATTAATGCCGCGAACGCGATCATTGTGTCTACCTGAGAATTAGGATTCTCGGCGAACTATGGAGGATGGGCTTACCTCCGACGGTGTCTTTAAAGTTCTACAGCCCGTGTAATTAAGAATGTTGAACTTCCCGTGAAAGCGGCGGCAAACTTGCATGAAGGCACGTATATGTATACTAGAACGTTTGCTTCTTACCAAACGGTTCTTTGTTCTTTCGTAGACTCTAATTATTCAAGAACCTCGTTAATTCTAAAGAAATATGACAGTTTGATCTGCCCGATGTGTATATTTTTCTATTTTATCCCTCTATTGTATCCACGAATAGGTGGAGACATGGAATATTGTAGGATGAAATTAAATGGTTCATATATGTATATTTACTCACGTTAATATTCAGATATAGCATTATCTTTGTATTTATTGCTTTGTATGAGAGAGGATAAGTTAAATATCGTATTCCTACTCTACGAGGATATGACTCATTTGTCGTAGCTTAAATACGAAAATAATGTTTTCTTAACAATAACGTTTAATTGTACAATTCTACAAAGCAACAAATACAGACGTAGTGTGCATGTTCGAATATTAATATGGGTAAGCGTACAGTACCCTTTTGCAAAATTAAGCTGATACTGTTACTAATGAAATTTAAAAAGTCATAAGTTACAAGTAATTCATACTAGTAAATTCCCGTGCATAACAAGATGGATGATAAAACATTTTTGTTGAAACATTTTTTGTATTTTTGTCCATCGTAATATTTAAAAAAAGCAACATGACCTCCTACATACAATAGATATTATGCTCTTACATACACTGGATTGATGCATTCTAATTTCCTCTGCAAAACAGGTATTAGGGTACCTACACATAAGGTATCTTAAAATTGTTAGTTTAAAAGTTATTACAATTTGAGATTTATTGAATTATTTCAGTGTAGTGACAAATAAAAGTAAATCTTTCATACAACACTCTAAAGGAGATAATAACGTGCCTAAAGTGGAATGAAGGATAATTGAACCATTTGTTGTCATCTTTACATTTGTTAACATAGTGTACTTTCGTAAATTAATTTCGTAAATTACAAGTCGTAATAAATTTTTCAATTTTTATTATATAAATTTTAATAAATTAATTTTTATTAATAAATTTTTTAAATAAATTTTAAACTAGTAATTTTTGGCATACTTACCTCATTACTTATAGAAGATGAAGATATTTATTGGTTGAGATGGTTCAATGATCCTTCGTTCATATATCATATATTACTCATATATATATATGTATAATTACTATTATTATTATGCTGATTTCGAAGCATTAAATTTTTCTTCAATATTTTTTTCTATCTATAATCGTTTTAAAAATATCGCAATCTTAAGATTAGCTGCACAGGAAACTATGTATAAATTAATCGCAGTACGTATCAAGATGAACCATAGTTTATGTGATTTGATTTAACACCTATTGTGTAAGATTGTTAAAAGATAGTAGTTTTTCTAAGTTCTTTTTAAAATTTATTTTATATAGCAAACCATGTGTAGTACGTTAAAATATGCTTAATTACGTAAAATTATGCACAGATATGTAAGAATATAAATAAATACTTAGATAAGCCGGAATATGTTGTGAAAAAAAATGTTTCACCTATTTTTATGGCTATTGCATATTTGATACGTGTATATTTTACATATTTAACGCATTGCGAATTTTTAAGTTACATGAATTTGCATATCTTGACGATAACATAAATTCACAAGCGCGTGAACATTTCCTATCTCTTACGAATAACGTTATGCTCACTTCCTAAGTCGTTTCAAGGTGTTCTTTTCCTGCAAAATGACGTCAATGTATTCTATAAATAAAAATAAGAAGAAAATGTCATGTTAAAATAGATTCATAAGAGGTTTATTAAAAAGTTACAATAAAAATACGAAATGACGACAAATTTGTTTTAACAGATTGGTTTTGGGTTATAACGGAATAAATCTCAACGATAAAAGTCGAGGTGGTTTGATTTTTTGGTATCTAAGATCACCAGCTATTACGCCACCAGAAATTTACACATGGAAAAATATTTCAACACCTCTACGTTTTATTGGACGAAAAGTAAGCCCGATAGTATTGCGTATTTTTATTATAACTTTTCCATAAAGTCTGTGTAAGTTTATAACATTTTATTTTTATCTTTATTCACAGAATATCTTAACAATGTTTTATGAAATGAATCTGACACCCTATATAACCTCTTGTATTCCAAAAATCACAACCCTGTGCAATTACATTAACAGTCTATTAATATCTATATCGTATAGCATTTATAAACTCCAAATGGAATTCATAGATAATATAAAATAATGAAGATTGTTTAAAATGTTCTTTTTCTGTCAAAATATACAGTTTGATAGTGCTTTGAGAACTGGAAATTGTTAAGTTTTATTCTCGATCGTTTATAATTTGTAAGTCAATAATTTCGAAAGAGTCGAAGGTAACAGAATCGGTGATCCATTATTTTCAGGCGAATAAACTCTTTTGCATTGAACATTATAGCCAATCATGTGTTAGCATTATAATGTTAAAAGAAAAGGAAGAAAATATCATTTTATTAGTTATTAAACTCTGTGAGCAGTGACTGTCAATAATGTTCTCTTTTGAAATCTTCCGCTTCATTTTCCTGCTTCACATATTGTACAATCCCTCCTGTTTCGCGATAGAAAACAAAGGAACATGCAATCCATGAATTTCTGAGAACGAGCTCTTCCATTGGCTCGCACGGAAAGTTCGTTCTGGTTTTTAAAGAAAATTCAATCGCAGCACATTTAAATTCCGATACCCATTTATTGAATTATATAGATACTATTTTGTCCTACAACCTTTCTCTATCTTTCACGTAACTTGATGAGTCCTTTTTTCCAGAACCTCTCCGTTTTTTCGGAGAAAACTTTTCACTGTGATTTTTTTATGTCGTTCAAAGAATTAAAGTTTTTGCCACTAAGAGAATTTTGTAATGACCTAAATAAGTGAAAATCTGAGGGTACAATGTCTGGTGAATACGGTGGGTGTGGTAGCACATCCCAACCAAGCTCCAACAGCTTTTATCGAGTAGTCAAAGACACACGAGGCTACGCATTGTCTTGATGGATCACGACACCCTTTCGATTCGCCAGTTCTGAACGTTTTTGTTCAATTGCTGTCTTTAATTCGTCTAATTGCGAGCAATACTTTTCCAAATTTATCATCTGGTTATTTTGTAGAAGCTCATAATACAGGATTTCTTTTCGGTCCCACCAGAAACAGAGCATAACTTTCTGATAAAGACCGGCTTTTGAAGTGGCTACTTTTGTGGCATTTTTGCCTTTCCGGCATCAAATGCCTATAGTGCAATTTGTTTTCTTCCATATTGAAGAACGTATAGAACTAAGAAAAGTTAATGTATCCTAATCAAATTTTTTTCTAAAGATGTCTGAAATATCTCCTTTTAGAATATGTACACATATCATTTGTTTTCGATCATTCTGATATATTCAGACCTGTCCTCCTAAGCCACCTACCGAAAATCGACACAAACTTTCCAATAGCAACCCAATATTATAGAGTTTCATACTTTCCATTTTTTATCAATTGTGTAAGTTACTAAAAATTAAATGTCTTAGTATATCACATAACTCTTTCAGTTCTAACAAGAGAATATGGTCAGTCCACACGTACCGATTTTAGCAAAATTTGTTTGAAAGCTAATTCAAAGAGAAATGTTTCGTTAGTCGTTACTCACAGAGTTCAATGAATAATAAAATGATACTCTCTTTTCTTTATTTACAAGCATCGATATTAAAGAAATAAAAACAACTTTCAAAGTTAAAAATTAAAAGCATATCTTTCAAATATCTTGAAAAATATTGATCGTAGGAAAAAATTTTGTTTAAATTTTTTATTGAAAAATGATATCTTGTAAATTTTTGATAAGAAGTAACTGCTTAAGTAGTATATATCAAATTTGAACTTTAGAAACATGTTTTTATTTTCTTTGTCAAATATTGATTCTTATCGATTAAATTTGAAATTTCGTGTGCGAATCATGGATGAAAATAGGCAATACGTGTATTTTAAATTTTTTGCTATGTGTCGTTCTGGATTAGATAATTTTTTTAAATTATTCAAATATATTTCCTATTAAAATCTTACAACAAACATTGAATGACAAGTATTTATACAATACGCGCATGCATGCGCGCACACATACACACATAGCTTCATAAGTTGACGATTATATATTTTTCCATACATGAATTTATAGGAATCTATAAATTTCTTATAAATTCATAGCCTTGAAAGAAGTAATGAAAATTAAAATTATATTTCTAATAATCTCAGAAAGAGGAGATAAATATTTCAAATATTGGAAAATAATATTTATTTATCTCATTAATTATGTAATGGCTATTATATATGAATATAATGACTATATAAGATTAATTGAAATCTACAAAATGAAAGGAAATTACTTAGTAAAGTAAAGGAATAAGTATTTTAAATTTTACGTTATAACAAATTCTAATTTTTGACAGCTTCATTAAAGGGAGTTAAATATTTCAATTATTTTAAAATAATATTATAATATTTATTTATTTCGTTAATTCTAATACGCAATGATCGTTATTAAAGAAAATCAAAATTTACGAAATGAAAGAAAATCATTTAACAAAGTAAAACAATAAGTATTTAGTATTTATTTTATTAATGAATTCTAATTCTCATATTAATATACAGATATTTATTTGCGTTAGATTCCATTTCTACAAAGAAGATAATTTTTCCACTTTTTTCGTGTTTGGTAAAACCATAACACTTTACTTGCTTCAACTTTTCTAATTACGTAAAGCAAATTAAATTACACCTACTCAGAACAAATTTATCGTTGATTAAACTATTCGGTATCGATCTTTGATGGGGTAAACACGCAACGATTAAGTATAGCAATTACCAGCAAGGATTTATCAATTTCCGCCCGACAGTCGTTCCGAAACGACATTTCATAAACTTTCATCAGATCTCGTGGTTCGATGTATTCATCCATCATGATATGGGTACTGAAAATCGCTTTCAAGAACTTTCATCAAACGATTCGACATTTTTTCGTTCGATTATTTTACGCGTTTTATGAATTCTACAGATCAAGTCCGTTTTACGTCGAATTGCGACGAAGTGAACGTTCGCACAGAAAAGAAAGAATTAAAGATTACTTGAATATGAAGGAAAAAAGAATGAAATTTTTATGAAATGTTCATAAAATGAATGAAAATGAATAAAAAGTAAAAGTGGAGAGGAAATGGAGATTTATGGCTGTTATGATCATATTATGTAATATTATATGAATTTTGTGCAAATATTTATTTAATGAAAAATTATTATGCAACGCGAGTAACCATCTTAAACATATAATAAGTGTTAAAGATAACCATGTATAGTGGATAATTGATTATTTAAGTACTTTTGTGATCTCTGTGAAATATACATTTATACTATTAATATATATATTATCTTGTATCTTTTATGTGCATTTTCTTATTTGTTTCAAATATTACCGTTATAATCACGATAGTCGGATCTTATCACAGTACTAATGAAACAATGTGTCTCATATAACACGCATAACATATTCATAACAGATTCCACAATTATGATCTATCGCATGTAATCATGTTTCTGTCTCAATAAAAGTAAACATTAATTTCATCAAAAACACTGGCAAACACTTTCCAAAAACAACAAAGTCTGACACGATTTATTTTAATTGGTTTAGTAATCTTAGTTAGCACGATACTTCTACATCATGTAAACGTATTGTGATCGTCTCTACATATAAGTTTCTCGGAAGACCAACTGGTCAACTCCACTTCAAGTCAATTTCTCAATCTCATTGTTCAACCGGTTGATGTTAAGATATTCACACGATTGATGTTCGATCCGTAAAAAACATACTTCCATAAATTCATTGTAAGGAGATGATATAAATAATAGATAGTAAAGTCCAAGATAAGTTTAAAGAATAATGTTTATAATATAATCACCTTTCTTTACTTTCCAATTTTGGAGTTGATCAATGTCTCTTCTGAATGGCTCATCGTATGTAAAGCCTTTTATTATTTTGTCCTACACTGTATGTACATCCGACACCTGTCCACTCCATGGTCTAGTATCCCACCGAGAAGGTGAGTTCAAAGCGTTTCCTTAAAGGGGTGGTTCGAATCGATCTAAGCCACTGGCGTGTGTTCAAAAGGCATCGCGTCGTTCACTGGCAAGAATTAATTTATCGTCGGGTCGAGCACGCACGCGGCTCCAAGCGATTCCAGCATCGCGCTGTTGGCACGCCTCGTCATTTACCCTCCTCGAAAGCCCATGAATTTATCGAATCCTCGGCTCCAGACGTGCCACGAATTTTTCCACCTCCTTCGACCAAGTTCTCACCGCTGTTATTTAGCTCCCGCTCCGTGCTTCTTCGTTGTTTGTTCTTCGAATGCTGCTTTTCTTGTTCCATCTTGTTCCGTTAACTAAAAAGGTTGAGTGAGTCAAGTTTGGACAAGGAACGTGTAACAAGGGGCAAATAATGGATTTACGGGTCGATTGAGATTTTAGGTTGGGAATGAATCATTTAATGAATTTAGAGTTTGTGAATAAAATGATCAAAGTGGATGGTTTAGCAAAAAATTAAATTTCAACTGCCCTATTTCTATAGGTGTCTGTAGCTCTCACGATTTATATATTCTATAAATTATACATATATTCTAACATAAACCAAATAATAGTTTATAGATTCGAATGCATTAGAATGTATGTAATGTAAATTCATAATCAGGCTTAGGCACATTTTATTTGGAATGAAATAAAAAGTAACAATGTAAAATAAATAATTATTTTGCTATTATTTTGCTGTAACTTCATTTTGCGTAAAATTCAAATATATCATTTTGGAATAATTTCATACTTAAATTAATTAAATCATTCAAATAATATAAAAAGTAATCTGACATAAGAGGTTGTGGTGAGATTTGTTTGTGTTCGTGATGCACTGTAAGATAATTTGTATTTCTACCGCAATTTAAAATGTTGATGTAAAAGCATTAGAAAATATTAAATAAATTACTTAAATCAAAATTTATTCAAATACAAAATAATGAAATAATCTAGAGAAAGATCATTTCATATTCATAACTAGTTCAAAATGATGTATAGCTAAATAAGATAATATGTTATTCAAATAATCATTTTTCAAATATATTATATAAATAATGCATAAGCTTGTCCATAACACTATTAGAAATTCTAATTTGATTTAGTTCCCAATTACTTTTAGCATTTCTTCTTTTTTGTGGAAAAATCATGTTTTCTGTATTTGCCTAAGTCTATTAATATTTGAATTGCGATAGATCTTTTAACATTGCTTACACTGTAATGGAAAAAAAGATTCGCGACCGATAAAATCTAGAACATTTCTAATTCTTGCGCTGGTTTAATAGAAATTGATGCCGACGAATTCAAATAGTTGAAAATAAAGAAAGAAGTAAATGACTGACGGAAAGAACATTATTTCCAATTTGATCTAGAAAATGACATACTGTGCTAATCCGCTCGTCGTATCTGTCAAATCGGATTAAGTCATAAAGTTGCTAAATTACTATTTGTAAAAGTTATTAATGGAATCCCCTGTAACTAAGAAGGACTAGTTATTAGAAATTAAGAAGAAAGTTGTTCATGAATTTATTTGAAAAATTTTTTAACATGTTCTTTTAGCACTGTATGGTATTTACATAGTTTTTATTTTTTTTCATTTATTTTTCTTTTATTATTACTTTTATTCTTATTATTTATATGTATTATTATTTATTATTATTATTTCTCTCTCTCTCTCTCTCTCTATATATATATATATATATATATATGCCGTTTGAAGTGAAAAAAAAAGAAAAAAATGCACCGTCCGTTTTCATAGAATCATTCTCAATGACTTAGATGACCTTGCCTATTCGTACGTTGTTGTTTACTGGATGACGTCCTAATTATTGCCGACTCGATAGATCGAGCTTTAGAAAGATTGACGGAATATAGGAGATAGCAGCTTTAAATACCTACGTAAAGACCGGATTCTCTTTTAAATTTTCTAAATGTTCTTTTCTAAAGACATTGATACTAAATTTGTATACCTGCCTCATACTCGTAAACTAGATTCTTTTAGTACCATTAAAGCGCTTCAATCTGCTACCTTTCTATTCAGCAGTTCTTGCCGGATAATAGCAGGTCAAGGACTGCTCTACTGGTAAATAACTTTGAGATTACTGTCAAGGTAAACATACCAAACTTCATTTAATAGTAACTGGTGCTAGTAGAGCTAAGGGACAGGTAGACCGTATTATGGGTGCATTGAAAATTATGTTTACAACAGTAGAAACGACCAGGCGGTCATGACAAGACGCGATTAGCGAAATACAATTGCCCCTGAATGCACTACCAATCGTGTGACTAAATCAAGTCCGTTAGAATTGCTAATCGATAAAACAGCAAGACCATACGGGTTATTGCTATCCGACAATATTGAAGAAAGAGAAGTAGATATCTCCGATGTAAGATAGTAGGCAATAGAGAATATAGAGAATAGCACTAAATGGGATAAAATAGATTTGACAAAACTAAAGCTGTAGTAGTTAGTTTTAATCTTGGTGATTTTGTATTGCGCAAAAACGAGGAAAGGAATCAAACTAAACTAGATCCAAAATTTAGAAGCCCATTCGTAATAACAGAAATTTTGGAAGGAGATAGGTACATTTTAAAAACCTTAGACGGCAAGCGATCATATAAAGACAGTCACGATAGATTGAGAAAAATGCCAGATAGTTGTGTTCCTACTGAGTTGGTCGTCTACGGCGATGGCAACGACGGTGATGATAACGATGCTAGTACACCGATCTCAGAGGATCATTAACACTATGTTGTGGTCGTAGTAATACACCCAGTGTAGCGCCTGCGTTTTTGAAATATGCCCAGTGCGGCGTCCAGCGCCTCCGTTTTACGCCCAGTGCGGCGTCCTGCGCTTTTGAAATATGCCCAGTGCGACGTTCTGCGCTTTTGAAATATGCCCAGTGCGGCGTCCTGCGCTTTTGAAATATGCCCAGTGTGGCGTCCTGCGCTTTTGAAATATGCCCAGTGCGGCGTCCTGCGCTTTTGAAATATACCCAGTGTGGCGTCTGCGCTTTTGAAATATGCCCAATGTTTTGTCCTGCGCCTCCGTTCTATGCTTACTGTGGTGTCCTGCGCCTCCATTCTACGCCCAGTGCGGTGTCCTGCGCTTTTGAAATATGCCCAGTGTGGTGTCCTGCGCCTCCGTTCTATGCTTACTGTGGTGTCCTGCACCTCCGTTCTACGCCCAGTGTGGTGTCCTGCGCCTCCGTAATACAACCAACGTAGTGATACGATCCAACAAATTGAGATTCATCCGTGTACGAAATCGAAAATGATCCGTCGTGCCATTACGGTCTGACTGGTAACTCACAGAACGCAACTAGCACTCTGAATACAAATTACAGCGCCCTTAACTTTACTTCTTTTATCTCCGTGCTTGCCAAACCTCCGAACAAAATTTTGTTGTTGGACTGGACCCTTGATTTATTTGGAATATTTAATTAAAGGGCAAATAATAGCAGTCGTGTGCTCAGACAAGTGTTTCAAGTGCTACGAACAGTGAAAGTGAGGAGAAGTTAAAATGCAGCAGCAGATTCCTACAATAAAAATAACAAAGAAAGGAGAAAATCCTTACATAAACGACAATCAAAATATTATGGATACAGAAGTAATAGAAGAACAGGAGAGACAGGAGGAGTGCAGTCATGATAAAGACAGATATTACCAGGACGAAAATTGGAAAACAGCAAAAAGCAGCAAAAAACGCAAACTAATTACAAACACAAGGACCACAGAAAATCCAAACACAGAAAAACAGCGATGGTTGCAAGAAGTACCCCTAAGAAACTCCCTCAGCTCATTAACGGAGGAAATAGATGACGACCCGACAAGTAAAAACAAAACGCAAACAACGCACATAACTAAACCGCTACCAATATTCGTTGAGGCACAAATTATAGACCCGCTTATTGAACTATTAAGCAATACAGTCGGGAATGATAATTTCTCGATTAAACAAACCAAACTTGAACAAGTCAAAATACAAACAAANCACCCCAGTAATCTACAGGAAAGTGATAAAAGAATTGACGGAAAAAAAACGCTAGCTACCACACATATCAGCTCAAAACGGAAAGGAGCTATAAAATAGTTATAAGAGGTTTACACCCCAAAAAATACCTGACAGACCTCAATAAAATACCTGACCTGCTGGACTTCGCAGTAATAAAAGATCTAAACGCAAGCAAATTAAAAATAGCAACCAGCCTTGAGCTTAGCTTCGATCATACACCAGTTATAATAGAATACACAAGCAGACCACTTCTCTATAACAAATCACAATCGATCTGTAATAAAACAACCAATTGGCAAACATTTAAA
This sequence comes from Bombus cullumanus, assembly GCA_014737535.1. Lineage (NCBI taxonomy): Eukaryota > Metazoa > Arthropoda > Insecta > Hymenoptera > Apidae > Bombus > Bombus cullumanus. The sequence goes on from JACXIX010000027.1 coordinate 1,137,350, forward strand.
GAGCTAATAGAAAATAAAGTTAACTGCAATATCCCATTGAAAACACCGGAACACATCGACCAGGCAGTAGCAAATATGACAGAAATTATACAGGAAGCAGCGTGGGCAACCACCACCCATGAATCAAAAAACAGGCAGACAAAAATTATTCCTCAGGACTGTTGAAGAATGTTAAGTTGGTATGATCGCTAGTTACTACAAGCTAATTTGGTACGACTTCTGGCGACGCTCTTTTGTCTTAGAAGTCGTCCACACGCTAATTGACTGTGTGTCTGCTTAGTAGTAAAACGTGTTGTACGAGGCGGAGAAATATACAAAGTGAAAAATCGAATCTGTGTGAATCGATTAATTAACAAGGACATTCTAACCAAGATCAGGAAAAAGGGAAAAGCGAGAGCTAAGTAAAAGACAGAGAACACGTGAAAACAAAAAAAATCTAAACAAACTTTCAAAGGAAATAAAGAATAAAATAAGAGAACATCACAACAACGAATTCTCAAAACTCATAGAATCACTATCCGCGCACGAGAATACCAATTACTCCCTATGGAAAGCCACAAAAAAATAAAGAAGCCAATAAAACCAATCCCAGCAATCAGAAAAGCAGATAATACATAAGCAAGAAGCAACGAATAGTAAGCTGAAGAATTTTCCAACCAGCTTTACAACACATTCACACCATATAATATCACCAACAGCAACCTCAATCGACATACGGACGAGGATGCGCTAACCACTAATACCGCATCAGACAAGCAATACACCATAACTAAAACAACAGCACAAGAAATTAGAAACATAATCGAAAAAAACAAAAAACAACAAAGCATCAGGAATCGATCTAATCAATGGAAAAGTCTTGAAAAACCTTCCTCCAAAAGCGATACGACTAATTCCAATAATATACAACGCAATATTAAGAATCCAATACTATCCTAAACTATTCTCCTCTAAACTAACTAACTCTCCTTAAAAACGAGGATTGACCCGAGGAGTGGGAAAAGGACTATATAAGGGCAGTTCCATTTGGATTACGAGCTAGTCGCCGAGTGCATTGCTGATTTAATTGCTGATCGAGTTGCTCAGTTACTGAGCTAGCTATTGAGTTCATTATCAAGTTAGAGTTATTGAGAGAAGTACAACTTGTACGTTGAGTCAGACCCGGATCATGTATGACATCGGATTTGTCTTCCCGTGGCCGTGGCTTCGTTATCGAACCTAAATTCATGGTCATCGACATCTCGTTTGTCCGATTGCCGTTGTTACCTGTGACCTCTTGTAATCATCACATCGGTACCAATAACGATCAGCTAGAATACATAATCACGATGGTCAATTTGAGTAAAGATTCGTCAAACGCCCAAAATTCCAATTCGACTCCGATATATATGTATGTATATATGTGTCGGATTAGAAGTTACATTAGAATTTAGGGCGCGTAACAATTCCCCATTTGGATTATCTATCGTTTTACACAGCAGAGATTATATGTACACGTATATACAATACTTTTACAATGTTTAACGAATATTGAGTTTAACGAATAATAAGTTTAACAAATAATAAGATTATCGAATAATAAGATTAACTAATAATAAGTTTAATGAATAATAAGACTAACGAATAATAAGTTTAATGAACGCTATTAACGATGTTCTTTGGTTCAAACGAATCCACGGTCAACGGGATAACTCTTTACTATGCGTAGAATAATTTTAGGCACAAAATACGTTTGCTGAGACGCTCGGTATAAACTGCTCGATGTGTCACTCTCCAAGGCGATCGCACGAATAATGGCCTGATGGAAATTTTCCTCTGTACGATTCTTACTTAGCATCGAGAAAGTTCCAATCGCCGTTGCTAAGCAATTTCTGCCTGGAGTTTGATTATGAAAGAACGTGTGTCCCATTATAAATAAATATAATAAAACCTTATAATAAAACCTAGGCTAAAGTATTAGAGGATTTTCCCAAAATTGCAAAGGGAAGGCTCCGGTTTTCCTTCCATCTCCGACATATGTATATACTATAATATGTTATACATATACATATAATTTAGAATCTCCATCTAAAATCTACATCTTCAATTTCTATGAGTAATAACTGTGACCTACTTCTGTTGAATAACTTGATAATTAAATTAAAGTAAAGATATATGTAACAGGTTTTACCATTAGTCATTATTTTTATTGAAAAATTCGGAGTTAAGGATAAATTAAAAAATATAATAGATTTAACCAGTAAATGTGATTGTTATCTCTAGATAAAGGAATTGATGTTTCAATTTAATTCAAAGAAATTAAGATCGAAAGAATTTTGAAAACTTTAATCTCACAAACATTTATGCTAGCAAGTACCATTAATCATTTCGACCCTACGAATTATATGCATTAAACAAAATCTATTTTCTGATCTAAGTAAGAACACCTATACGTATATGTTGACAAAAATATTCCTTTCCTGTTGAGATTTATGGACGCTTATATGTATTCGAGGTCTGTAATAATTTGTTGTTATCTCAAAACAATTTAGTAGATCGCTATTTATATCTGCGTTGTTCGTTTTATTATATTATGTACTTCTGTTGACTTCTATATTCTTTTTCTCATAATCTTGCTAAAAAAATCAAAAGCGTATTCGGGTCAAGAACATACCTTGCTGCTTTAAAATAAGAACTTCCAAACCTATCAAAACGACGAATTGTAAACTTCCTGTTTTTGAAATTATCAAAAATATCTGTAGATGCTTTCGCTAAAATTTAAAAAATATGAGCTTTTGTTTAAATAAAATTATAATTATATATATGATGTATACGTATATGCATACGTGTAGATTAATCAACAAACGTATTATCACAGACGAAGTTATTCTATGAAATACAATTCTTTATTAACATTTTTTATAAAACGCAATAAATTGGTTTTAGCGAAGCATGAAATATCAGTTGTTGCAAATTAATATAAGATTTAATTCAAAACTCGTTGGTGACCGACATAAAATCATAAAATAATGACTTTAGGAAGCTCGATTTTTTATATAAGCTGTATAATAAAGATATTCTGCACAGCTAACTTTGAAGAGTCAAAATCAATGTTATACTTGTTTTCAATTCTTGCATATTTATTTATTAAAAATTTTTAGTTTCAACGTTATATATTACAAAAAAAATTTATATAGGATTTATACAAATTTATACAAACCCATTTGCATTTATTATTATACAAACACTTTCAAGGCTCATAACACTTTGTTTTGCCTCTGTTTAGAAAATATTCTCATGAAGTATATTTTATTATTTTAAGATAAAATAAATTTGTAATTAAATATTTTTTAAGTAATAATTATTGCAAACCCTTCCGCAACTTTTCCACCAATATGTAACCTAAAATGTCTTTGAATACACACATTACAGATCGATAATTCTAGAGTTAAATATTTCGTCTATATTGTATATGCAACGTATGTATTATACAGAATCAATCAGTAAAGGGTTAACTCTCCCGTAGCCACATATCAATCGCCATAAGTTACACAACGCAGCGTCTCATGTATATACTTGGAGTTCAAAGGTTGATGGAGGCGGTTTCTACGTCGAGATCGAGGGATGTCACGAATATTCGCACGATCGGCTCGTTTATCAATTACAAGCCTCGCAGCACAGTTAGGTCAAGTTGACGAAACGTTTGTACGATACGAGTTTGTGGCTGAACAACCGCCGACACCTGCATCGTGAGAATAATACAGAGGGATATTTAAGGTTAGGTCCACGTGAAGCAATATGAATAAAATGGAAGCGCGAGAGTTGCTTTTCTGACGTTTGTACTTGCAAGTGCAACGTTATGAACAAAGACTGTTTCGAAAATGTGTCGCCGATTATATAACTGTCAGGAAAATTGCTTGATCTGTTAAATAATAATTAATATATAAGTATAATAATGAAAAAAATCCCTTTTGCCTGAAATGTGATAGTGTATATGTTTATTTCTAAAACATCGAAAATCAATATACAAACAAAGCGGTGAAAAATATAGAAAATTCTATGGAACAGGTTAATACAATAAGAGCTCCATTATTCGAATTAATTAATTACAGAAAAGCTGATAAACGAATTTTTCGGATAATCGAACAACTGTAATTGAGACTGCGTTTTATATGAAAAATGATAATTTATCGCGCAAGTATGTCTCAATTATTTTCTTCTTGGCCTTCTAATCTGATTTTTCAATCTCTCTGAAATAACAAATTAAAGTTTTGCTTTAAATTAGTAGTTCTGCGGACTTATTTTTGCGCTTATATGAATGCTTCTGATTCACGAATCATCGTTGTTTTTGCTATCGTTAAATTTCCCTTTAATTCTTTCAATATATAATCTTTTCATCACTTACATACATGTCTAATGATGATTTGAGAACGATAACCAAATTAAGGAATATACAGAGAGTATGATATAGTTAAGCATATTTAGAATATTTATTTTCTTTTACCACCAATATTGTTCGGATAATAGTCGCACGTTAGAGTAAGAATTAAGATGGATTTATACTATACGGCACGGACCGTCACGTAAAGGCAGCATGACGCACCGGTTGGTGACGAATAGCGCGTAAACGGTCTCGTTAAAACGTACGTTTCAATGTTCTGTCGTGCCCACGGTGCAATTTAAGGTGTTCCAACGAAACATCTCTATCCCATCAGCGTTTTGCGACGATTAATGGATAGTTCCTTTGGCCGTCGCTAGAAATATCGTTGCCAGGAATAACGTGAATAAGGTGGTGACAATTAACCCCTTCCCGTGCCATTTAGTTCGACGAAACTCGGGCTCAAGCGGTCGACATCGACGCGCGCTAAACAGACCAGACTGATGCTCGTAAACAGTCGCAATACGAACCGAAATGTAGATGCCCGCGATACCTGTGGTATAGTCAATTTTACGCGATAATGCTGTTGAGGAAGTAAACTCTCATGCTTTTATTTTTATAGGTATGTAGTATCACGGGTGGTGGGAATATAATATTAATTATATTCTGATGATATTACTGATTTATTTATAATGAATGGATCCATGGTGTTAGTTGGACAGAAAACGATAGTTGTTTAATATGAACTAATCCTAAAAACGTACTATAATTTAGACAATTCAATGGTTCATTTGCAAATCTCGCCACAACGGATCCAACGTTCTCTCTTACGCGAATCACAGTCTCTCGACAACGCTAGCAACACTATATCGACAACGCTAACAACACTACATCGACAACGCAACTAGCACTCTCTTACCTCTCGATTGACACTCTCTGACTTCCCTATTAAGACTGAACTCCTCTCGCATGCCGTTTGTCTTTTGCACCACGCACGTGTTCCGCGAACGCTCGTGGCCAAGGTCGCGTAGGTCTCCTTTTTACCAAACTATGCGATCGAAAAGAATGCCTCGGCTCTCGCGACTTTGTATGCGGTTTACCCACTGACTCTTAGGCCTTTTGCTCGCGATACTACAGGTATTATAAATTTATTATATTTTGTCATAAAATTATATAATTATATAAAATTTAATAAATAAATAATTATATGTCGGAGATGAAAGGCCTTTCTTCTGGAATGTTTGAGAAAAACCCTAAAAACTAAGAAATAGTTATATGGGTACTTAAGGTTTATGACGATGGACTTGGGCTCGAGGTGACATAATGAGTCGCCGAACGCAGCCACGGTCACGTGAGGGACGTGTAATAACAGAAGTATGAAATAATTGTCCTTAAAAATAAAGATTAACCCGAGAGGTGGGAAAAGGACTATACAAGGGCAGTTCCATTTGGATTACGAGTTAGTTAGTCGCTGAGCGAATTGCTGATTTAGTTGCTGATTGAGTTGCTCAGTCACTGAGTTAGCTATTGAGTTAGTTATTGCGTTAGTTATTGAGTTAGAGTTATTGAGAGAAGTACGACTTGTACGTTGAGTCACACCCGGATCGTGTATGACATCGGATTAGTCTTCCCGTGGCCGTGGATTCGTTACCGAACCTAAATTCATGGTCATCGACATCTCGTTTGTCCGATTGCCGTTGTTACCTGTGACCTCTTGTAATCATCACATCGGTACCAATAACGATCAGCTAGAATACATAATCGCGATGGTCAATTTGAGTAAAGATTCGTCAAACGCCTAAAATTCCAACGTTAACCCGACATATATAAAAGAAACAGTCCACGTATCTGGTCGCGAGTGAGACTCGTGATGTTTACGTTTGACCCAAGTATCTGGTCATGAGTCAGGTTCGTGATATTCATGTTTGGGCCAATATCTTCATCACGAGTCTGACTCGCTAAAGCACGAGAAGGGGTTAATAATTCAGATTTCAGTATCTGTTAGAGTAGATACATATACGGTATGTCCGTTTCCTCTGGAAACACGTAAATATCTCAAAAACTATGGATGATACAAAAAAATGTTTGAAATAAATGTAGGATTTCGAGAGAACCATATCGTGTCGATATTTATTTATCTTACAATGATCTTGAAAAGCCCTGTGAAGATACCGCTTGCATTTTTAGTTGAGAACTATGTTTTTTTTGTTCTATATATTTTTATAACAAACGACAAAACATTTTCAAAACATTATTTGTATTTTTTGCACAAACCATTATCGAAACGGACAATATAAATCCAACTCTGTTCGAAAAATCGAGGTTCTACTGTATCTCAACTTGGAAATCGGAAAACAATATACAAACAAAATAGCTAAAATTACAAAATATTTTATGGAGCAACCTATATTACGATTCAAATAACGATAAGACTCTCCTTGACTTCTTTTCTTGCGAAGTAATACAATGTAGAAGTTTCGATCATGTTCGAGCAACCTAATATATTTCCTATCAATCTTGAAGAAATCTCGTCGGTAAAATTATCTGCCTGACAAATCTAGACGCTTTAACTTGTAAACCATATTTCACTTATCGGGACACTACCGAAGGTTTTGATTTATAGACGTTGATAAAGGAGCTCCACGTTAGCTGTTTACAAGCGTGTTATCCTTTACGTGGATAAAAGGATCAGTCCACAGAAAAGTGTAACACAAGTTACCACGAATACGGCAAACAGACAAATAAATTGCTTTACCATAAATATGCCTCTTTTTCAGGCGTTAAGCTTGATATTTTATCGATGAAAAGTATTAGAAATATCTAAAAAAATAATGAATTTATATCGACGTAGTTACTTCTTATGCTCTGCAAAATATATTTTGTTTTATTTCTAAGGTAAAATATTATATACTGATTCGCAGAATAATTGTATTTTTCTCCTTCCATAATATAAATTTAATTATATCAATCTTCCAAACTATTTATATTATTTCAAAACCTGCGAACGGACAACTTTCTATCTCTTCAGAAAAATTATGTAACTACTTTATTCTAAAATATTAACTCCCACCCATTACAAATTACATATTTCAGATCCAAATAATGTTTGAAACAAATGAATACACTTCTTTAATTTTCATGTAGAAGATTCCAATATTGCACAAAAAATATATTAAATATACTTATATGTATTAATAATATGATCCGATATTTTAGTATACATTAACATGGAAATGGAGTGAAAGATGGCAGCATGCAGAGAGGACGCGTTTACGTCGCTCCGTACTCTGCAGACTAAATTATAGTGAAATAAGGAAAGGCGACAAAAAAGTGTTGTGCCAGTGCGTATGTGCAAAGTGCGCAAGAAAATTGGTGAGGAAAGAACTAGATGAGACAGGACACTAGGAAAAAGAAATTCTGCCCTGTCGACGAAGCAGTAATTAAGACAGGTTAGGACGCGCGCCGGTAGCGCCTTTCCATGGGTACGCCTCGAGGCACGTGTGGCAGACGCAGACATTTCGCGACGCGCGACAGCAGAGCCGCCGCACTGGCCATCGGACTGGCCCCCGCGTCCGACGAGGAGAATACTACTAGTAGAAAACAGGATATGGAGGAAGGAATGGAACCTGCATCAAAGGTAACCAGGATGGTAATGTCGGACTCCAACCGACTAAAACCTCCACGGTGACCGTCTCGGCTGTGATCGAGAGAGGCCCGGGAACCGGTGCGGCGACACACCAGCCCCCCCCCGCCCCCCGCGCATAGTACATCCCCTAATGGAGCAGTGTGCGGCCATGTCACACCGCGCCTCGTCGCCGATGCATTATCATAATTGCGTTACATGCGCAATTTTTTTCTGTTAACTAACGTCATTGAATTCTGATGTTTAATATTGTGATTATAACAAAGAATTTCAAGAATTTACTTAATATTTTTTTCGTCACTATTTTATTCATCGTTTCATCCATCTAGATCTTATAATTTTATAAAGATTGGGAAGTATTTTAATTGATTAATTGTTCAAAGAGCTTTTTTTAATCTTAGAAATTTTGTTTATATTTATATTTTGTATAGCGAACTCTCTTTAAAGACTTTTTTAAAAGTATGTACTATTTTAATACATTTTCCGTACCTTGATAAAATGTTATGTAAATTACTTTATATTTTTTAACCATGTTACGTTTATGGAATTTTTACGCGTTGCCTGTCCCTTAGTCCTTAACGGGTTAATCAATATAGTTTTAATAGTTTTATTTTTATTTATAATTTTCATTATAGAGTATAGAGTACGTCCTTTATGGCCTTTTTCATCAGTTCCATATTTCTTAGCTGACAGCATGGCTTCTATCGTTTTGTAATGCTCGTACTTCACAGTTTCATAGCTTTTATTACTTGGGAAGGTATAAAAGAAAATAGTAGTAATAGTAATAAATAATTACCCTCGCATTGCTAGGGAAAAGGAAAAGTAAAATAAGTTATAAAAAACTATTCCAACCGTATCAAACCAACAAACATACGAGTTTCCGAAGTTAAAATTCTTTTCGCTTATTATTTGATGCTTAAAGATTTTCCATATTTCTCCTTTTTATTTTATTTCGAAAATCATTTTATTTTGAAAATCATTGAATAAACTAATGAGTGGATTTAACTTTCGTAATTTACGAAACGCATTTCTGAGCAAGTTAACGTAAGATGATGCCAACGGTAAGCAATCAAAGTTTCATGCAAATTACCGGTTCGTAGATATCGATATATTGATGAACACTGGAGGTGCCTGAGGAACTAGAAGGTTAAGGGATTTGATGGTAACAGGATAAGTAGCGATTACGAGTAATTAGGTGGATTTCAGATAAGGTTTGCGGTTCAAACGGAAACCATAGGGATGGGATAATGTACGCGCTTTCGTCTAATATTATCGTTTTACTAATCGATTTTCGACAAAGAAAAAATTCGAAGATATACTTGGTGTGCAATATACATGTTATAGATTTGATAAAAAGATAGTTACATTTACGTTTCTATACTTCGGTCTTCGGAATATGAATCTTGTTCCTCTTTATCGAAAAATAATGATCGGACATTAAGATATTATACATCTAAGTATTTCATTAACTTTCTTCATTTAAAACATTTTTATCTCGGGGTGATAAGAGGGGTAATATTACGTATGAAAATTGTAGACTTAAGAAAGATACATGATATTTGTATAGTGACATATTTTCATCTTTTCACAGAACATATGGGATTAGAAATACATTTCGCGATATTACATCAAAAATATTATATATATATATATATATTACATAAATGCCATGTACAATTATTTTAAGAAAATACAAGGATCGACTAATGATGAAGACAATGTACAATATTTGATCACTTAAACATTTAAATAAATTCATTACTTTTCGCTCGCAATTCTCTATCATTCTTTAAAAAAGATGTGCCATTGCAAAGAAGTAAATATGCTTACTACCTAAACTAATGTAATAGATAATAATAAAATAGTGTTTTCTTTTCTATGAAATAACAAGTTACAATCAATTGGTGCATTAAAAATTACATGATTCAGTTTACGAAATAATATATACATATATATATTTAATCTTCATCGACGTAAACGCTTCGATCATCACTTTAGTTATTCATCTTCAACGAAACAAAGATCATGGCCCTTGTTTTTCTTTTTTTTTTTTTTCAATAAATCCCCTATCGTGAAGGGGTACAGAAATTGGAAAACGTCAAAGCATAACTGGCTGGCTGTATCGCTTTTCAATCTTTGTTTCGTGGCCTGAATGGCTAGAGGACCACCCTTTATCCCGCGACCTCTTCCACGTTCGATATCCTTTCACAACGCAAAATGAATGACGCTGGAAATAGAGGACTGCCACTTCGAGTGGGATTGATGTACGATGCCGATTAAATGATCCACTGTGAAATTCCGTGCAGAGTCTAGTACGAAGTCATAAAGAAATTGGTTGTTAGATTGAAAAAATAACTCACGTATGCTGTGTACTTTTTTTTGATTAAATTAGCTCCTTAATTTCTATCGGACATTCTAGTGATTGGTTTTTAGAAGCTTTTTAAGAAGTTTGTAGGTTTTACATAAAATGGCCATTATCGGTCCAATCGTATTTCTCAAATGAAAATATAAAGGGGCTGTTATTGATATATACAATTTTCTGTTCCATTGTTTAAACATTTTCTAAAAACATTAGAAGTCTTTCTGTTTATCGAAATAAAAATAAGATTGTGTAGTATCGTGGGCGAAAGGCATAAGAGATATCGGGCGAACCATAAACAATGTCGCGAGAAAGCAGAAGTGCCGACAGGCCCAACAATATATTGTCGGTCCTTCAATCGAATAGTTTCGCGGAAAAGGCCTGCGTGACCCTGGCCACGAGCGGTTGCGGAACACGTGCGTGGTGGGGCTAAGACAAAAGACGTGGGGTTAAGACAAAAGACGTGGGGCTAAGACAAAAGACAAGGGGTTGCTAAGGGACAAAGACGAATTAACAGTCAGTGTGAGTTGAGAAGCCAGAGAGCGTGAATCGAGAAGTCAGGGAGATAGTGTTGCTAGTGTCACAGATGAAATCCGACTAAACAAAGCGATAAGATAGCGAAATTCCAAGCGCCTTAGCATGAGTGACCATCGGGATAACATCCGGTCACTCTATCCGTTCTCAGAAATATATGATCGAAGCCTTTTTCCACTCCCACGAATAAAAGAATTTGAATACTAAAATCATCCAAGTCAGTCTTGAACAGTTACGCCTAGAGCTCGGAAGTGTATTGCAAACCAGAAAAAAATAAGGTTTCTTTTTTTTTCTTAAATTTCTTTTTATTTTACGTGATACTAGCGTTGTCGAGAGAGTGTGGTCCGCGTGAGAGAGAGCGTTGGATTCGTGGTGACGAGAGTTGCAAATTAACTATCTAGTTGTCTTAATTATAATACGTTATTGTGGTTAGTTCACGTTAAACAACCATCGTTTCTTGTTTAACCAACATATGTTTAATTCATTTATTATAAATAAACTAATTGTAGTAAAGATCCTACAATTGAAGCATAAAAATTCAAGGATCATAGCAGGCTAAGTTTTATAGAAAAATGGTAATAAAAACGACATTGAATTTCAATATGTCAGTATACACCTTTGTTCATAAGTATATGAAACACCTATTAGTTACGTCCGAAACGGAGTAACTGGTGACTGACCTAGATTATCATCTTTAAAGTGCTAACCTTTGGATAGTGCAATTCTTCTGAAAGTTACTATTTAACAATAATTTAACAAGTATTATTGATTTGCCAGTAAAAAGCACATTGCAAGTTGTACATAAGAAAGATTAGATTAAAAATAAATAAATAAATAAAAATTGGATTAGAATAAATTAAAAAATCTATAATTATACAGAATACGCTTATATTATAGTTTTAGCCTTTGTTTATTCTCGTCTCGGGAGTTAAATGTTTATTTTATAGCAATAAGATTACAAGCTTCAAACATAAATTATCTGTATGATTCAGAATTGACTCAACTTCCACCACCCGAGAGTTGAGAAGCATCAAGGAAAAGGAATTTTACGATATTGAAAAGTTATTTCATTCACTACATGAAAGAAACTGTGTAATAGTAATTTTTTATTATATAACAAACATTTTCATTAAGAGCTATAATACATTTTAAAATATATAATTCATTAATCTGATTTAATATTTTTCGCGAAAATCATAAAATTTATTATCATATTTTAAAAAAACTTCTTTATTTCTTTATCTTGGATGCAAAGAGTATATTAAAATTCCTTTGCCCAAAATACGTTACTTCTTATTACTCCAATGTCGTCAGTTGTGACAGGTTTATGATAGGTTTATGCTAGGTTTCAGGTTGATAGGTATGTCGGAGATGAAAGAACACCGGAGCCTTCCCTTTGGAATTTTGGAAAAACCCTTTAAAACTTTAATCTAGATTCTACCATAGCCGTAATTAAGCAATTGTCGACATTCAATCCGATTGTAGTTGTTCGAGATTTGTGATAATGAACTTGGGCTCGAGGCGACAATCAGTCGCCGAACGCAGCCGCGGTCAAGGGATGAACGTTTGTCTAATAAAGGAATGGAGTAAATAGTATGGCTCTCCTTAAAAAGAAATAGTTGTAGCGGAACTCGACAGTAAACATTCCAACGGTCTCTGTCCCGTAGCTCGCCACACGCAGATCCTATTCTTCGAGTAAGATGATTGCCAGATGTCGATGCGTCTCCGCAGTACATGTTCAGCTAGCCTGAGGGCCCGTTATAAATCTTAAGATATTTAGTTAACTAAAGTCCTTCAAACAGACAAACAGTCTTTGTCCCAACTACGGGAAGATAGGGGAAACCTACTTTCTCACGAAGGGCGCTTCCCGCCAGCAACTTTTCCTTGAGGGCTAGCTTCTTTCTCTAACCACCGATATGGAGATTGACCAATTAGCAGCAAAGCCAATTTCCCTCACCTTCCGAACGAAGGTTTTCCTCGACGAATCCCAGGATCTCGTGTCCTTAGACAAACCCCATATAGTTTTTCCTCTGTTGCATCATTGGGACAGAAAGGCATTCTATCGTGCGATCTCGTCGACGAAAAGAGTAACGTCTTTACGATCAGTGAATATTTCACGTTTTGTTAATAAAGAGTTAGACTTAGATTTTGTGAGAACGTACATCTATCATCCCCTTGGCCACGGATTCGTTATTGAACCTAGGATCATTGTCAATAACGTCTCGAGTATCTCTAATTACCATGATTACTTGTCGAAATCTACAATAATCATATTTGCATTAGTCAATATCTTCTCTGTTGCATAATGTTGCATGTCTAATCACAACGAAAATTCGTTTCACGCCCCTAACCCCAACACTAATCATAACGTGAACCCGACAGGTATATAATAATATCTTATAGATACGCAACAAGCTAGTTTTAGATGAGATTTCGGTTAGGGTAGATTTGAATTACCTTCGGTTATGTTTAGTTTAGGCTTTTCTTAGGTCTATGTTAAGTTTATTCAACTTTAAGTTAGGCTTGAGTCAATCAGTCCTTACCATTCCAATGCTGTCAGTTGAAATAGAACGCTGACTTACGTATTGCAAATTTCTGCCTACTGGAATGACAGATTAAGATCGATTTAAGTTGTGGCGGCACCCGCCACGGAACTTTCCTTCGGCTTCACGATACAAAGTGTTAGACCGCCAAAGCGCAACATTGACGTGCCCAATGTAAAACCGATATCCCTATGCTCTATCCGCCGAATCCTCGGAAAAACACATATGCGGCAACCGCCGCGGCACATCGAATAAACGCGTGCTAGTGGGGATATCGGTGGGCATCTAAGGGAAGAAGCCGTTTATTCTCTCGAAAAAGATTCATTCGGTTCCGAGCTGCGAAATGCGTAACGTCTCTCGTGTCAGTGCGAAACAAAACCATCAACTGTTAACTGTTATTTTGTTTACCGCATTTTATTAAACGTTAATAAAAATAACTGTTGTTATTAAACAAATTCGAGTGTTCACTCACTATCAATCACAACCACCTCAAAGTTAAGATTCATTAACTCATGCGCGAACAAGTATATTTTCTGTTGGAATACAACGATATTGTTCATACAGACACCTACACAGGCACTTCAACAGGACACTTATGCAGGTCATACTCAGTACTGTATAGAGTGTGGGGTTAAAGATCTTTAAGGGACTATGGGTCACTACCTACAGTCAGTCTGAGAATAACTAGCCAACTGTCGACAATCCATATCATTTATATACATTCGTCACTCCTGCTCGGACGGCCGAGGCGAGCAGACATGTGCGAGCAGTCGTGTGTCCAGTCAAGTGTTTCAAGTGCTACGAACAGTGAAAGTGAGGAGAAGTTAAAATGCAGTAGCAGATTCCTACAACAAAAATAACAAAGAAAGGAGGAAATCATTACATAAACGACAATCAAAATATTATGGATACAGAAGTAATAGAAGAACAGGAGTGACAGGAGGAGTGCAGTCATGATAAAGACAGATATTACCAGGACGAAAACTGGAAAACAGCAAAAAACAGCAAAAAACGCAAACTAATTACAAACACAAGGACCACAGGAAACCCAAACATAGAAAAACAGCGATGGTTGCAAGAAGTACCCCTAAGAAACTCCTTCAGCTCATTAACGGAGGAAATAGATGACGACCCGACAAGTAAAAACAAAACGCAAACAACGCACATAACTAAACCGCTACCAATATTCGTTGAGGCACAAATTATAGACCCGCTTATTGAACTATTAAGCAATACAGTCGGGAATGATAATTTCTCGATTAAACAAACCAAACTTGAACAAGTCAAAATACAAACAAANCACCCCAGAAATCTACAGGAAAGTGATAAAAGAATTGACGGAAAAAACGCTAGCTACCACACATATCAGCTCAAAACGGAAAGGAGCTATAAAATACTTATAAGATCTCTACACCCAAAAACCAACATAAAAAAATTAAGTGAGGAATTGGAAAAAATTGGCCATCAAACTAGAACAATAAATAATATGTCAAGTTACGATACGAAGTTACCATTACCACTATTCCTAATATAACTGGAACCCAGAAGCAATAACAAAGAAATTTACGAAATAAAAAAAATACTAAATACAATTGTAACAGTGGAACCACCACGCTACAAAAAAGATATACCACAATGTATGCGGCGCCAACAATACGGGCAAAATTACAAAAAACTACTATAACAGAAGCCCGGCATTTGTTAAATGTGCAAAAAATCATTTAGCTACACACTATCCACACGCAGGCAAAAGAAGTCAGATGCTACAACTGTAACGGAAACCACCCAGCCAGTTATAAAGGATGCGAAATAAGGAAACAGATTTAACGTAAGCTGTTTCCACCACTTCGCAAAAGATCATACAACTACCAAACACAACAAAAAATAATGGATAACGAAACAACACTGAAAGCGCAATACGAAGCAAATCCTACAAACAGAAACATGGATTCCCAAGGTAACCGAAATTATGCGCAAGTTACCCAATACAATGGCCAAGCAACGATCACAAAAAATCAGAACAATAACAACGACGCTACAGGAATAAAGGAACTGCTAAAATAATCCATCAAAAACTTCGAATTACTAACAAAAATGATAAGCGAACAAAACGAAGTCCTCAGACAGCAAGCTCATCAAATCACAGTCATGCTACAACTACTTACAAACATGATAAGCCAAAAATAAAAATGGACACGCTGAAAATAGCAGCCTGGAACTCTAACGGTCTACAATAAAGGGCTCTAGAAACTAAAACATTCCTGTACAACAACAATATTCACATACTACTTGTTTCAGAGACACATTTCACTCTAAAAAGTTATATGAAAATACCGTACTACACCATCTACGACACCAAACACCCCTCAGGTTAAGCACATGGAGGAACTGCAATAATAATAAAAAATGACATCAAGCATCACCTACACAGTCAAACAAATCAAGAACATATGCAAACAACCACTGTCACAATACAAACCAACGACAATTACTTCCAGATTTCATCAGGATATGCACCTCCGAGACATAAAATGACATTCAAAAAATGGGAAGAGTACTTCCAATCCTTAGGTGACAAATATATAGCAACAGGAGACTTTAACGCAAAGCACACATTATGGGGTTCCAGAATTAACACGCCAAGAGGTAGAACATTAGAAAAATATATTAGAAGCAGCAACCTCAACGTACTATCTACGGAAAAACCAACGTATTGGCCGACAGACCTCAATAAAATACCTGACCTGCTGGACTTCGCAGTAATAAAAGGTTTAAACGCAAGCAAATTAAAACTAGCAACCAGCCTTGAGCTTAACTCCGACCATACACCAGTTATAATAGAATACACTAGCAAACCACTTCTCTATAACAAATCACAATCGATCTGCAATAAAACCACCAATTGGCAAACACTTAAAGAGCTAATAGAAAATAAAATTAACTGCAATATCCCATTGAAAACACCGGAACACATCGACCAGGCAGTAGCAAATATGACAGAAATTATACAGGAAGCAGCGTGGGCAACCACCACCCATGAATCAAAAAACAGGCAGACAAAAATTATTCCTCAGGACATCCTAAACAAGATCAGGGAAAAAGGAAAAGCGAGAGCTAAGTGGCAAAAACAGAGAACACGTGAAAAAAACAAAAATCTAAACAAACTTTCGAAGGAAATAAAGAATAAGATAAGAGAACATCACAACAACGAATTCTCAAAATTCATAGAATCACTATCCGCGCATGAGAATACCTGAGGGGTGTTTGGTGTCGTAGATGGTGTAGTGCGGTATTTTCATGTAACTTTTTAGAGTGAAATGTGTTTCTGAGACAAGTAGTATGTCGATATTGTTATTATACAGGAATGTTTTAGTTTCTAGGTCCCTTTGTTGTAGACCGTTAGAGTTCCAGGCTGCTATTTTCAGCGCGTCCGTTTTTATTTTTTGCTTAGCATGACTGTGATTTGTTGCGTTTGCTGTCTGAGGACTGCGTTTTGTTCGTTTATCATTGTTGTTAGCATTTCGGTGTTTTTGATGGATTGTTTGAGCAGTTCCTTGATTTCTGTAGCGCCGTTGTTGTTATTGTTCTGATTTTGGTTGTCTAAGGGTGGTGATTGGTTGATTACTTGCGCGTAGCTTCGGCTACCAAAGGTGTTGGTGTTACCGTGGTTAATGTTCATTACGTGCTGTACATTTGGTGTTGTCTCAGTTTCTGTGCTATCCAGTTGCGCGTGAAAGTTATTGTATGTCCTGTTTGGAAGCGGCGGAAACAGTTTACGTTGCAGTTGTTTTCTGACTATACAGCCTTTGTAGCTAGCTAGGCGGTTTCCATTGCAATTGTAATTTCCATTGCATTTTACCTCATTTATTTTTCCCATGTATGGGCAGTTCGTTGTTAGATGATTTTCTGAGCATTTAACGCACGTCGGGTTTCTGTTGCAGTAGTTTTTTGTGTGTCCGTATTGCTGACACCTTATACATTACGGAATATCTTTTTTATGTCTAGGTGGCTCAACTGTTATAATTGTATTTAGAACTTTTTTGATTTCGAATATATCCTTGTTATTGTGTTTGGGTTCGAATTCAATTAGAGATAGCTGTAATGGTTGTTTAGTGTCGAATCTGGTAATGTTATTTATTGATCTTACCTGGTGTCCAATTTTTGCTAGTTCCTCGCATATGTGATTTGTATTAGCCTTCGGGTGTAACCCTCTGATAACCGCCTTGTATCCTCTATCAGCTTTGAGCTGGTAAGTGTGATACCCGGCGTTTTTCTCTTTTAGTGCTTTAGTCACTTTTCTAAACGCTTCTGCGGTGTTGGTTTGTACTTTAACCTGATCTAGTGTTAGCTGTTTGATTGTCTACATTTGGTTTCCTGCCGTGTTGTTTAGCAGTTCAATGAGTGGATCTTTAATTTGGGCATCTACAAAGATAGGTGGTGGCTTGGAGATGCGGGTTGTTGGTTTGTCTGCTGTGTCCATTTCCTTCTTTTCTGGCAGAGCGCTGAAGGAGTTTCGGAGTGTTATTTCCTGTAAACATTGCTGGTTTTCTGTTTCTGGAGCCCTCCTAGCGTTAGTGTTTGTTGTAATTTTCCGTTTCTTGCTGGAAGTTACCACCTTCCAGCTTTCCTCCTGGTGTGTTAGTCCGTCGTTGGTAATATTTTTCTCGTCTTTCCTTTGTGAAAATTCTATTTCCATTACTTCTGTATCTGAGCAATCCTGCTCTTCGTTTAATAATTGATTTATATTTGTTTTATCTACCGCTCTGTTTATGAAATATCTTTCGTTTTTGTTTGATATTTTTATTGGTGTAACTTGTTGCATCTTTCCACCATTTGGCGATGGGCGCTGTCGCTGGTCGCTTTGTGCACTGTCGCTGGTCACTTTTTTTTTTCCCACTTGTCGCACTTACGGAGCACTGATTCACACTTCCATTTAGCTCAGGCGGAACTGAAAGACTTACCGGAATATGATCATACAATCATTTCTGGAGTTTTCATAAATAAAAATATTACATTGTACACATTGTACATACCTTGTTTATTATGTTGTCTTAGTATTATTAAAAAATAATAATAATCTTGAAAGAGTGTAAATATTTACGTGTTAGACTTTAGAAGTATTTACTTATTATACTTATATATAACATTTTTGAACTTTAAACATTTTATCGTGCGTTAGTTACTGCATCTCATATGTAGGATACGTAACAAATCAAGGCTCAATGGAGCTGAATGATACGAGTGATGAATGTGTCGATCCTTACCAGTAGACTGCGGATATTTATGCACGTTCATATATAATATTTTTATTCTAGTAATTAGAGAAATGGTAATTAAGTAAACAGTTTTACCCATTGAATATAGCTATACTATAGCGGGTATTTTAGTTCGGATATTCTATATAATTTTGCATATTACACACATTTTCGGCATCCTTTTACTTTTAACTTGTCCACAAATGCATATAAATCCGCAGTTTATTTATCACCATTAATGCCACGAGTTAAAGTAAAATGTTGATATGCGTTTGTTCTAATTGCTATACATTGGATTGATAGGATTTAATCTTGATTTCCATTACCAAAGCGAATCATTCACTCCGCGTGTTTCCCCGACAAAGCGTCTCTGTAAACCAAATACATAAACTCTGCCACAAAAACTCGCTGGAACCATATTCCAAACGTATCTTCCCCACCACCGAACTCGTCTAAAACGTTCCGTTCGACCTACCACCCAGTCGAGCCAGCAAACAGAAACAAAAAGAAGTGAAACGGACGACGTATCCGGCAACGATGCACCGATTGATGGCCATTGTCCTCACACGACTCGAGGTCCGAGACGATTCTCTTCTCCGCGTGTTCTCTGCACCGGCAATGATGTATGGCGCGACTGCACTTTAGGTAAAGACCGCAACACACCGTATTCCCGACGGTATTCCCGTGAGAAAGCGCATTCGTTCTCGAATGTTGTGCCCCAATTCCCACGAAAGAACACTTTTCACTCTGTTCACAGCGACTCAGCCGGTGGAATTTCGTCCCCCGGGAGCTGGCAGACGTTTAGGAGGAAAAAACAGGCGACAAGGATCGAATAGCAGGCTTGAACAGCGACGGTATGCATTTGTAACGATTTCGGGGTTAAGACAGCTTGTACACGTTACTATCCGTAAACAGAGGGATATCTTGGTCGAATTTTAGTAACAATACATATATTATCGTTCTCAAATATCTGAATTCCGTGATCGAATAATAAATAAACTCTCTTCTTTCTCTGCGGATGTTTCTTTGCGGCTCACGAAAGTATTCGAACACTTACATATGCAAACTTGAATGGCTGAAATAATGTATATTAAAGTAATTTGCTTAGATAAGCAGATGTCAATAGGAAGATGGAAGTCTTAAGATTATGTCAGTGAAATTCGAAAAGGATTCAACAACGTAGGTAGGAGTTATGATACATTTATTAGAAACAGGCATTGTAAGTGACTCACAAAAGTATTTGAACGCTACATATATTATTAAATTATTTAGTATTAATATTTTGTTGGACCACCTTTAGCAGCAGTAATGAATTTCAATCGACGTTCTATACTGTAAACCAATGATTTTGTAAAACTATACTCAACGGAGTTCCATATTTCTATAATTTTATCTTTCAATACTTGCTTTGAGGTTATCTGAAATTTATTTAATTTTTTTCCGATTTCAGCCCATATATCTTCAATCGGATTTATGTCTGGACTTTGCTGTAGAGTAATTAACATGTGTGGTGTGTTATATACGATCCATTTTCTCACAATTCTAGCAGTATGCTTAGGATCATTATGTTGTTGGAAGTGGAAATCTTCCAATAATCTTAATTTATGGACACTTTCCTTAAGGTTATTTTTTAAAATATTTAAATACTTATATTTATTGTTGAAGGTCACCAATTCTAAGAAAACTCTACATCTGGTCTTTGTAACTTTCTCCAACATATTGAAGCCATCGACAGTAAATAGACAAAAGACTGCGACGAAGGCAGACCAAAAAACAGTCGACAGGCAACGGTGGCTTCAAGGGTTTCAAGGGTTTAGTTCAGTTATAGAGTAACACTGCTAGCGTGCGGATCTGGACCAGCTCAAATTATTATTTACTTTCACTTCTATATTTTAAATATATATCTTTCTACCTTATAATTTATCCACGCGTCTCTGTCTTTATTCACCGAATAACCTCAACAGGTTATGGGCCCAGGGCTGTAAATTATAAGGTAGCAACGCGAAGTGAATAAATTGTTAAAGTGTTGTGCTTAGTAAAATAATTGATAGTGCAAAAATGGAATCAGCAAGT